>VXAC01007307.1:172653-314981 GCA_013399225.1 Rhipidura dahli | reverse complement strand
TATTCTTTTTTTTTTTTTTTTTTTTTTTCACCTCTCCCCTTTTTTTTCGTTCTTTTCGCTGTGTATCTTTGCACAAGCCGGTTGCCTTGACAAACAGCCCGGCGCTGATGGGCGTCCGGGAAACTCCCGCTGTCCCGGCCGGGCGGAGCACCACGCCGTGCCGTGCCGAGCTGTGCCGCCCGCGGGGGAGCCTCGGGGCTGCGGCCGGAGGTGCAAAATAAAGTTTTAGAGCACCGCTGAGGGCCCGGTTGACTCAAGAAACTACTGAGCGTCCAAGAATCCTAGGGCGCTTTTCTCCTGCTGGAGAACGGAGGTAGTACAGTGGCGTGTGCTCAGCTCTGCGGTGCCGGCGAGGCCCCAGTCATTTAAATAACCCGGGTACAGAACTGGCAGGGGCCAGTTTCACTGAAGTACTTGAACGTATTGGCTGCTGATGCTGTGCTGCCGCTGCAGAGCGGCGTTTCCCTGCGGTGCCCGGCCCGCACCCCGCGCAGGAAGCGCCGCCGATGGATGCGTACCTGCTGGTTGCCGTCTACGGAAAACTCATTTTCAAAATGATACTTGGAAACTGCGCCACTTTTATGCCAAACTTCCTTTGGCATATGGGCAGTGGCGCAGCTGTCTCTGTGTGTCACTGAGAAAAGTGCGGCGAAGCAGCCGCTCTCGTGGCAGCTGGAGCGTGGGAGCTTTTGCTCAAGCACGGGAGGCTCCAGCTGCCTGCGAGGGGTGCGTGCGGAGTGGGAGCTCCCATCGGGGCTTACTCCCGCTGCTTACGGGGTCTAGGGAATAGGGGGTGAACCGTGGCGCTGCCGGACCGCGGCGCGGTGGGCAGCGATGGTCTGGGCGGGTGAGTCAGGGGCCACCCGGCAAAGGCTGCGGGAAGAACATGCACATCACAGCCGGCTGTGGAAAACTTCTTACATGTTGCATGGAAGCATGTTCTTTCATGGCCGATGGCACAGGCCAGAAAATAGGGTGGAAGATGTAAGGTGTGATTAGCCCAGTACTTTTAAAGCATGCATGTTCAGCAGCTTGCATTTTGGAGATGTTTGCAGCTTGTCTAACAGTCACGGTGCTTCACTGCAACTTAATTTAAAGTAATCTCCTGAAAACAGGTTAACAGCATAAGCAGCGCTTGTTAATTTTATTACAAAATAACTTTATTTTGATGTCTTAGTCATACTTTAACATACCACAGCATGCCATACCATCAGATATATTACAGGTTTTAATCTTGCAGCATGACATTGACTCCTTTCTAACACTCATGACTAGCATCTCTTAGCTGAAGTATCAGAACTGCTGCTCAATCCTTAAAAGTCAGAAATATAATGTTGTCCAGCAGAAAGGCCCCTCTTGTTGCAAAACACTCTCTTTTAGATTTAGTTAGCTAGGTACAGCAAGTGCTGTTTATGAAAAGAGTAATGAAGTCCTTTTTACCCATAGATAGCCTCTGGGGAAATCCCTTAGTCATGACTTAGGTGAGCAGAGTATTTCAAAAACAGTATGAGGGATTTAGAGATAGATTAGAGGAAATAAAGTTAAAGAAATTGAGAGTATAGAAGGGATCAGTCATTCATTTGTTGGTTGCAGGATATTAAACAAACTTGTCCCCGATCCTTATCTGTCCAAACCCCTTAAATGGAAGGCATATTTTATATTAGAGCTTATTGAATGTTAATGCTGCCACTTACTGTCTTTACTTAATTGTAAAAACCTGTGACTTCTCATGTAGAGTCCATAAACACTTTCTCAAACAAGGTTATTGTTTAGCTTTTTGTTATGCTACAAAGTCTGTTTTGTTTTGGAAAAATATAACTATCTGCTGTATTAAACAAACAAAATCACTAATATTTTTCAGAACGTATGGCACAAGATCTTAAACATTCACTCGTGTACTGGACACAGCCTTTAGTTGTCTTTATTGTCCCAAACACTGTATTTTAATTTGAAGCCTTCATTGGTTGAACGTTTGCCAAATGTGTAATTCACCACTGATCTAACATTAGGAGCAGGTCTAAACATGCACAGTAATACGAAGGTTGCCAGCCCTTTGCTTGTATCTGTGGATACCAAAAACAGCAGAACCAGTTCAGAATACTAGAACAACAGAATGCAGAACAAAATCTTGTTGTGCAAGTTTTAAAACTTTTATCTGCGTAACCTTTGCAAGGATTGTAGTGGGGGGGGGTGGGGGGGGTTGCATTTTGTAATGAAGTAGCTCAAGTCCTCATGTTCCACTCTGTCTCATTGTGTTTCCCTCTGCAGTATATATAGTAGTGATGATGATGAAGAAGATGTTGAGGTGTATGATCACGATTATGATGGTCTGCTCCCTAAGACTGGAAAACGTCACTTAGGAAAAACCAGGTGGACTCGTGAAGAGGTAAATCCAAGTTCATTCACCTCCTGCATGTTAAAAGATAAGAAAGAGCATGGATCACATTCTTCTCCTAGTTGCTTCATGTTCTTCACCATATTGCTAATCTGCAGACTTACTTCAGTGACAGTCCCATATCTGAGCACAACTTTTTTGACCTGCTAGCTACATTCAGTGTTTTATTTAACTTTGAGCATAGTTCTTACCTTTTCAATAAAACGTATAAACACAACTTTTAAATTTCCACCCAGCTCTGTGTTACAGCATGGGATGTGTGAATCTCTGTGTAATCCCTGTTGGAGAAGCAGATTCCAAATCACCTGTAGCAATGCCTCATTGTTACTGCTTGCCTCTTTCTGTTTGGAAACTATTGCTCTACAAGAACTGACCTGTGTTCAGTGTCCCACAGCAGCAAACAGCTGTGGCAGAAACTGCTGCTGCAGTCCTTCTGTACTGTTGGAATTTTGCACTTTATTTGCAGAATTATGATTCCAAGTGGAAATAAATTAAAAGCTGGAGGAGAGAAATCCAGCAGTACCAAAACTGGGCATTCAAGATGTATTTTGCTTTTCAAGGTCAGAATGTGTTTTAGTCGTGATACCCTTGTGCTGACTTTCTGGGAAAATTGTGGTATCAAACTCCTTTGCCAGGTGGATATCCTTTGGCCATTTAACTGGTTTGAGTTTGTTGTGAAATACATTAATTTAGTTCTTGAGTTATGTTTTGACTTTCTCTTCTCTAACAATGTGTATTGATGTAAAAACAGTGGCAGGTCACCTCTTGCAAGCCTCTTATTTATTTATTTTAAAACGTAGCCTGCCCTTACAAAGGTGGACATGGTTGTGATGTGGCCAGGGAGAAAAAGATGGCCATGAAGTCCAATGGCCATTGTCCTGTCACATGAACTGGGAGCATACTGGGAGGTGCTAACTGGGGAAGGAGAGAGCCACTCTTCTCCTCTTATCTCTTGGGGCATTTCTGGTTTGTTTTACACTATCTCTATCCTTCCAAGTACATAAGATTGGTTTCTTCTGTCTTTAGGGTCTATATTTCTGGCCTTATCATCGAAAAGATTGGGCCAAATTTTTTGCTATTTGCAAGTATGCAAAATGCCCTCACAGAGAACAGGAGCAAAAAGGAGCTGTTAGTTTTATTGTGCATTTATTGTAGGCGGATAGGCCATGAGCAAATCTCTGGAACTCCCATTACTTGCAACACATATGAAGCTTAAGGCTGTGATTTTCAGCAGGCCCCCACATAGCCGAGCACCTGAGTGTTACTGAATTTCAAGGTTATTCTGGTGTTTGGCATCTAAGCACCCATGCCCTCCTGTAAGTCCAGTCCAAGAATAGCAGCTACAGTGCTTTGATGAGTAAAATGGGAATGTATATGGTGAGTCAAAAAACTGCACAAAAGTCAGTCTTTCTCTTACAGCACAGTAGAGAACCTACCAAAATCCAAAGGAGTATAAAAATCTCCTGCTTTAGGCAATTAAAAGCATGAGAAGTTAGAAGAAGCATTAGAAGCATGAAGAAGAGACCATCCTCTCTTACACTCAGAAAGGAAAAGTAGATGCATAAGAAGCTAAAATTTGAAATTTTGAATTTGAAAAGAAAGTTGTTTGGATTATAAGAGACTGCAATATTAATTATATCTGGGTGGTTTTTTAATGATCCAGGATGAGAAATTGAAGAAGCTTGTGGAGCAGAATGGCACAGAAGACTGGAAAGTCATCGCTAATTTCCTTCCTGTAAGTGGATATTGGTTTCTGTCTCCAGGCCTAGTAGCAACTCTTCATCAAGAGGTTTCATTGATAAAGGGGAAGGGGAGTGGTTGCTTTATAGTTACATTTTCAGGGGAGATATAAAACCTCCACAAATGGAGACCTTAGAAATTTAATTAGATTACTGTGTAAACTATTTCCTTTCACTTCTCAGAAAGGGTTGGAAAAAATCAAACAAGCAAAAATGGGGGATGGTGGGGACTTGCATAGTAGATGATCAATGTGACAATGAAACAAAATGTCTCAGCACAGAGAAAAAAAATAACATTGGTGAATTGTAAGTATGATTTTGATGATAATTGCTTTGTGAACACTTTGGCTGTTGCTGAAATACTGCATGTGAAAGCATGCCAGCTATTGTGCAGATGGGGAAGATAAAGTCTGTGTAGTTTTGGTGATGGAGTCCTCAATGCAGAAGTGATGAAAATCTTATCTATTCTGTGAGCATATTGATGGTTGAGCACCTTCTTCTCAGACTTACTGTATCACTCCATGTTGTTTTGTAGTCTTAGTTGGCAGTGAAATACATCGAAACAAGTGTATGTAAATAGGAGCATTCTTATTCTACTTTTATCTTGTCTAAAGAATTATCCACTTTGTCTATTTCACATTTCACTAGAATCGGACAGATGTTCAGTGCCAGCACCGATGGCAGAAGGTACTAAACCCAGAACTTATTAAAGGTCCATGGACTAAAGAGGAAGATCAAAGGGTAATCAGTTTTCCTTTCTGTCTGATTATTGCTGTCCTAGCAGATTTTAGGTGTTGGGGCAAAACTCCTGGAATCTTTGGTGGTCTCAGCATTATAATGGCCAGAGGCAGACTCTATTTGTGTAGTGCTTTCTGAGTTTGCTATGCAAATAAGTTAATACTGCTTTACAGCACTGTAACGTAGAATGGCAGTTTAGAAATTCCTTAACTATTACCAGATTTTTCCTTTGGGGTAAAAATATGAATGGGAACTGGGGAACATTAATTGCTTTTAGTTTTACTGTGGCAGTTTTTAGAAATGTTGTTGAAAATATTGCTTCACCAAAGAAAAAAATGTCATTGATTCATTATGCATCATTAAATACAGGCAGTTTTTATGTCCTTCTTTGAAGGTAATAGAGCTCGTGCAGAAATATGGTCCAAAGCGCTGGTCTGTCATTGCCAAGCACTTGAAGGGAAGGATTGGAAAACAGTGCAGGGAGAGGTGGCACAACCATTTGAATCCAGAAGTGAAGAAAACCTCCTGGACAGAAGAGGAAGATAGAATTATTTACCAGGCACACAAGAGGCTGGGAAACAGATGGGCAGAGATTGCAAAGTTGCTGCCTGGACGGTAATGACATATACTTTTAGCTCTTAAAAAAAGGAAAAAAGGAAAAAGCTGCAGGTCTGAGCAGTCTGTTTTGGTTGCCTCAGGCTGCACTGTATAAATCAAAAACATTTTGGAATCAAAACCTGGGAAGCCAGTGACACCGATGTGCATTTTTCTCTGTGGGGAATTTCACTGTTTGGTCAGTACACGGAACAATATGCTATTTTTATAGGCTTTTAATGTTTGCCATAGGTAAAAAACCCAGTAACTAGAGCAAGACCGTAAGAGTTTCCTAAATGTCTGTGCAGTCTTATTTGTGCCTGTGGTGACTGTCAAAATTTAAATTGATTTAACAGGGAAGGATCAGACTCTGCAAGTGGAACGTAGTTTACATTCAGCCAAGGGTATGCCTTCAATATGAAATCCAGTTTGTTTATTTAGAATTATTTAAGATTCTTCAGCTTTCGTAATTTTTCCTGAATCATCCGGATGATTTTGACCTGTTAAAAATCCATGTGTAAAACAGGAGAAACTTTTTCCTCAAACTCTGGTCCTGGAAATATTTATCCCACTGAAAGCTTTTGCAGTGTCTTATTTGCTGTGATTAAAAGTGACTCAAAGTGTGGGCAAGCAAATAATGTAAGCAAGGGAGAGGTTTCCCTTCCTACTTTTCTTTCTGCTATTTGGTAAAACATCTTCAAGACCTAAATATAAGGCCTAAGATCATGATAGCCTTTTAAGCAGTCATTCTCTGGGCTGCTTTCACCTTCTAGAAGATAACAAGAAAGGAATTATCCCTTGTAAATATTTTTGGAGCTTCCACACATCACAGATACTGCTCGGAATGCTACCGCGCAGTGGTGATGTGTTTTCCAATAGCAGAACTGTTTTTAAGCATACCCCGAAAATCTCACCAACTTGATAAGTTTGCGTTTTCTGACTCGCGTATGTGAGGATTTGAATCTCAGTTTTCGTGCGTCTGAGAAAAATCCCAACAGTTTTGTTTACTGAGTTTGTGTGTACAGCATGATGTTGTCATTGTCTAGGTGACCAGCTGGAAAGTTGCTTGGGAGTTAGTCTATCCACAGCTGTTCTCCACAGTCTTTCTTTCCAGCAATGAGACACAATAAGACTCCCCTGAATTATTAAGATGTGGGAAGATGATGTTGGCATTCCTTTAGGTTAGCCTCAAGGGGGTATTAGCCTTTGTTGTCACCTCACTTCATGGGAATAAGGTGAAGCTGAAGTTAGTAATTCTTTTCCAATTTGAGGATCTAAGCCATGAGAGATTGCTTAAAAAAGTACATAAAACAACCATAGCCCATTTTTCTTTTTTCCCTAACTTTTATACTGAGCATCTTCCCTGAGATGTTGGGGGTAGCATTTGTAATGGTTGAGGAAGGAGGAAGGTCAGAGAAGAGCTCAGGGTTTCAACAGAAATGCCAGCAGCAGTTCCCAGCCTATTGACCCACCTCAATTGGAAACGCTCATTACGGAACCTCCATGACCGCCTGTGTTTCTGTTGCAGAACTGATAATGCTATCAAGAACCACTGGAACTCCACCATGCGCCGAAAGGTTGAGCAGGAGGGCTACCTGCAGGAGTCCTCCAAAGCCTGCCACTCCTCAGCAGCTGCTGGCTTTCAGAAGAGCAGCCACCTGATGGCCTTTGCTCCCAACCCATCGCCTCCTGCCCAGCAGCTGCCGGTGGCCAGCCAGCCCCCGCTGAGCAGTGACTACCCCTACTACCACATCTCTGAGCCACAGAACGTGAGTGCCTGGCAGTGGGAGCGTGCTGGGGGTGCTCCTTGTGCCTCGTTGGATGGATGGGTGCAGCTTAGCCATGCCTGGTTTCGGGGAGCGTGAGGGGTTTTCTTCAGAAGTCTTGGTGTACTTGGATGTGTTTGATGTCAGATGAGGATTTCTTTGACTTCTGCTTCATTCAGTGGTGAAAAGATGTACATTTCAAACTGGTGGCATTTAGGTGGTGGAACCGGGCACAGTGGGTTTAACGCCTTGGGAGTAGATAACGTATTTCTTAGAGCTGTGAATATAAAATTTCTTAAATATCAGTTGAATCTGGTTAATTCTGTGTCCCGTGTCAAAATCTCCCACGTTCTCTTTAGTAATATTCTTTTTGTGGGTTGCCTGTTGGAACCAAGTAAACAAGTATTGGTTTTAATCAGATTTCTTTTTAATTAATGATTAATAGTGAAACGGGCTTCTGCTTCAGACAGTTGCATTGTGGAGTTTTAGATGATAATAAATTGCATCTTTTGCTTTTTCACTTCAATTTAGAAAATCCTTACAAAACTGTCTATAATTATTTGTCTTTTCTCATTCAGTAAGGGTAAATATTTAATACATGAGTTTTCTTTCTTCCTCTAATGCTCACTGTCATATTCCTAAAAACCTGATTACTTCTCTTGTAAACATTTTTAGTTTTTTTGCTATTTCATCTCCACAGACTACAAATATTAAGTACCTAAAACTGAAGTATGTTTAACACACATACACAATGCAAGCAGATAATATGATGGAAATAATCACTTTTTGCTTTTTGGCCTAGGTTCCTGGTCAGATCCCATATCCAGTAGCACTGCATGTAAATATTGTCAATGTACCTCAGCCAGCTGCTGCAGCTATCCAGGTAGATAACTTGAACCTCATTTCAAGAGTCAATTTCTTAAATATTTGATAAACTAAAATGCAGACGTCATACATTAAAGGAAACATTTTAATGTATTAAGTGTGGTGAAAAGAGAAAATGGGGAAGGTGGGGGAGTTCTAACATGGCTAATAATTGCTCCTTCTGAAGTGGATTTAAAATGCAGTAGTTGACATCTGGTGTGATGGCTTTCACTTTCTCCATTTCAAATGTCTATACTGAAATTCAGCAGGGACTTTGGTAGTGGAAAACACAATTGACATTTGTTTCATCTTTGAATCTAATTAGGCTGTTATAACCACAGGTCAGCAAACCGTGAGCATTTTAGTTGCTACATTCTATCAGACCTTTATCTTTTCTTTTCCCTTAACTCTTAATTTCAGAGACACTATAATGATGAAGACCCTGAGAAAGAAAAGCGAATAAAGGAATTAGAGTTGCTACTTATGTCGACTGAGAATGAACTGAAAGGGCAGCAGGCATTACCAGTAAGATTGTCACTGTGTGCTTGGATGGAGGGATAGCAGCCTTACCCCAGTGCTTGTCTTTTTAACTTTTTACTCCCCCTCTGCCTTCAGTACTAATCAAAGCTCTATATTTCCGTTTTTAAGGGATGAAACATAGCACATGTATAATCTGTATCTGCTTTGTAAATTCTTCTATTGGAAAAAAAATCTGTAATATTTGCAGATATCTTACTATCTTATCCCACTTACTTTGCAAAGTGGGAGCAGAATTGGGCTCTGTAATGTGATGTAATATTGGAAACATGATGATTATACAAAAATTAAAAATCCTACAGATCATTAATCAATAACAGGATCTGTTTCTGAAAGTGTGCAATGGTTCATGTGATGAAAATGTCATGCCTGTGCATTAGATTTTTCTTCTCTGTTGTATTCTTTCCTTCAGCTGTGTTTATACACTTCGTAGGCTTCAGACTTGGTGCATGTTTGAGAGTTTGTTTTACCCCTCTGAATAATGTTAGATTCTTCATAACTGCATGTGTGGAGCAAGTGCTGGCTATTACTGAATTCTTATACTTCGTGATATATGCCATTGGATGTTGATGTGTGAAAACCCTTATGTAACTACTTAACACCATCACCAAAGCCAAGAATCCCAAAATCATTTTTGAAGATAGGTGATAGCCAGCAGGTTTTTTTTTTTTGGGTAATATTTAAATTAATAGTCAAAGAACTGCATGCATGATACGTTAGTTTGGCCACTTTTTAACTTTAGTTAATGTTTTGCAATTTCTTCTGTTGCATGATCACACTGGAAAGAAACTTCTGTTAATTTGTTCTTCTGCTTTCCTAACCACGTTGATTTGACAGCCTCTTCATTGCATTGGTGTAAGCTGTAGCATTAGACAGGGATAGCAGAAGAAAAGGAGATAAGCAGACAAAAGCAACTCTAACTCTAAAACCTTTTAGCCTTCTACAGTGCTGAGTGCCCAGTAGGGAAATCCTGCCGTTTCTTGCTTCTGACAGAAAAGGACTTTGCAGACACTTTTTGAGCACTTGGAGTAACAAAGTATGAATTGATTATGTGTTAGTAATGACATGTGCCTATAATCCTGGAAGTAAATTATGAGGTAACTTTGGGATAACAAATACAATGCCAGTGTTACTTAAAACAAGATCTTGCACTGATGAAAGGAAACATCTTGACAATTGTTTCATAGGCATAAGCTTTTAGATGATGATGCAACTACTTTTATCTTTCCTCCAGTGGCATCTGACACCTTGTGCAATTTCATTGCTAAGTTCCTTCTGCCTTTCCCCCCTCCCTTTTCTTTTTTTTTTTTCCTTCTTCTTCCTTTAGACACAGAACCACACATCAAGCTACCCCGGCTGGCACAGCACCACAATTGCTGACAGCACCAGGACCAGTGGTGACAGTGCACCTGCTTCCTGTTTGGGGGAACACCACCACTGCACTCCATCTCCACCGGTGGATCACGGTTGCTTACCTGAGGAAAGTGCATCCCCCGCACGGTGCATGATTGTTCACCAGAGCAACATCCTGGATAATGTTAAGAATCTCTTAGAATTTGCAGAAACACTCCAGTTAATAGACTCCGTAAGTAGACTTGCCGCCTCAAGTGGATTTGTGCGTGGTCAAGGAGTACGGGGTGAGGAGCTGGGATTGTCCTAAATGTGGTTGTTGGTTTTTTTCCTGAGTAACTTTGAGTTGCTCCAGGATCTGAAACTTATCTTCTGACATAACAAAGTGCAGCTGCTCGTAAATGAAGCCCTCGAGCGTGGATGCATGTGCTTTCTGTGGGTGTCTCCCGCTACGTCTTGGAATGGGAGTGTGAGCTTTTGCAAGCTGCACAGTAGGAGCTTGAACAATCTCTCAACATTAAGTCTCCTTAAAATAAAATCAGAGACACAGTGAAAGATTTTAAACAAGGAAATTATATTTATTGATGTGTGAAGTGACACATGCCATAGGTTTATGTGTGGCTGCTCATGTTATCTGCATCGTTTTCTAGAATTTTTTGTTGTAGCCTCAATAGCTCCTTCTCAAATTTAAGGAGCTTGTCCTAGCGCATGTGATGGACTATAAAAACACATCTAAATGTCAGGTATCTGACTGACATTGACATGAACCTGTTCCCATTGCAGTCTCTGGGATGCTCCATGTAAAGAAATAGCACATTGAACTATGTTTTTTGGTGGCAACCTCCTTCAGAAGCAGAGGTGTCTGCTTCATATGGCATCATGTCCCTTTCAGCACATCCAGAGCAGCGTGTTAGGAGGTGGCCAGTCTTGGTCTACAGCACGCATTTTTTTGTAGCAAAAGGCACCATTGTCATACCAAGCAGAAAACACTGGACAAGTAAATAGTAAAGGCATAATTTGAATCATTCGTTAGGGACTCAGTTGCCAGCAACACTACTAGGATGTCAGAGAGTTTGATAAGATCAAGGCATGTATTCAAAGACAAATTGTGTTCTCAGTGTTGCTGCTCCCATGAGCAGGGTCAGGCTGAATTGAACTGGGAAAGACTGTGTTGTTGTTGTTGGTTACAGACATATCCTAGCGCTGTATTTTCATGAGGTGGCACTATACACTGTCTTATAGCTCCGTGCCTCCCACGTTGTTTCAGGATCCTTCATCATGGGGTGATCTCAGCAGTTTTGAATTCTTTGAAGACACAGACACTCCGGCTAGCAGAGCTCCCTCAGGCACAGTCGCGCAGCTTCAGCAAAGAGGGGCCAGTGCTTGTAGACCTCCAGGACACCCCACCACAAATTTGAGCAAAGTCATGTCGAGTCAGGGCTCTCTTGGCTCACCAAAGACCTTATCTGCCTCACAGGGCAGTGCAGCTCCGTGGGTCCTTCTTCGCAAAAGGAGAGGGCACTGCAGCCCCTTAGCCAGTGGCCACAGTAGCACCTTGGTCCTAGCTGACGTCAGCAGCTCAACTCCTCCTAAGCGCTCCCCTGTCAAAAGCCTGCCCTTCTCTCCCTCGCAGGTAGATCAAGACTTCTGCACAGATGTTACTAATTCTCAAAAGTCACCCCAGTATTAACAATTTAGAAACTAATCAATTGGAACAAATGACTAATTACCGTTGTGCTTGTTGATTTCACTCCGTGTTTGAATCTTCTCGCTGCTCCTAGCCTTCACCACTGTGAGTTTAGTTAATCAGCAAGCTAACTGTTGATTCCTGTCTTTTAAATTCATCTGTGGGGCTTGGTTTTTTGTGTTTTGGTTTTTTGCCTCTTTGGATCTTTTTTGTAGGGGAGTGTGACTCCTTGCTTTACTCTTGCTGCTAACTCCAACTACTAGAGTTTAACATTTCTGATCATTTGTGATACTTTCCATCTCTGTCCACTTACAGTATGATTCATTGACCTAGAAAACCCCAAATTGCATTTAAATAGCATTCAGGTTGTGAGACAAACTGACAACAACCAGAAAATTCAAATCACACTCGCCATCCTCTGCCCAGGCCAAGAGAGTTGGAGTGGAATAGGAATGAGGAGGAAAATGGCCTGTTAAAATGGCCTGGTGTGCATTTTCAAATTTCTGATGATGGTTGCTTTGTTTCACAGCTGTAGCACTATTTAAAAGTGTTTTGGATTTTTTGTTTGTCTGTGTTGTTTTGCTTTAATCTTCGATGTCAAAGAAACACTATTTCATGAAGGATAGCAAAAGGTTTCATCTAATGATTTCCCACTGTATTTCCCGTTACCTATTAGGTATTTTAATCATGTGTCATTTATCCAGTGAAAGCCAGATTTTCTTACATGCCACATTTTTATAAAGTGGGAGATTGAATCTAGAAGATAATACATTGAATTGTTGTCAGAATAAAGGATACACTATGCTCACAGGTTTGTAGATGCTAGAAATAGAAACAATATTTTAGGTTACTAGGTAGAACCACATGCAGGAGCAATTTTCTCCAAACAAATAGTGCTGCCTCCTTTTTAGTCAGCTGTTTCCATTCCGAAGCACTCCACGTACCTGTCACAGGTGGCAGTTTTCATTTTAAGCTCTGAAAATGAAGCACTTTTCTTTTAAGAGAGATGATAGGAAATTTATTTTCTTGTCATAAACTCTGTATTTACTGCCCTAAAAGCCCCTAGATGACCCATGTAAATCTGGGTGGAATTTAACCCCGTTTCCTGTGGGTTTGCTTCTGAAACATCCCTTGCTCATTTTCACCCAATTTCTTGGGCACACTGCTCTTAATTAAAATTTATTTGGAGAAAATCCAAATCAGGCTCTGAAAGTGGTGGAAAATGTTTCTCATTGGAACAGAGTGTCATTTCCTTTAGAATTTCCCTCTCTATCTTCCTGAGCCAAACCACTGAGTATTTTTTCCACAGTGTAGTTAGGTACCCCACATACCCCTACTTGCATCTTAGGGTCAGAAGAGCAACTCATGTTGATCAGAAGAAAACAATTTATTTTTCTTCTGTTAAATACCATCAGCTTAAGAGGTCAGCCATGTAATCTGGATGCTCCTGTTAATTTTTTTCTTTCCACACCTGCAGTTCTTAAACACCTCATCCAATCATGAAAACTTGAACCTGGACAACCCTGCGCTTACCTCCACGCCGGTATGTGGCCATAAGATGGCAGTTTCCTCCCCGTTCCACAGGGACCAGGCCTTCAAAGCTCAGAAGGAAAACCATGTGTAAGTCTGTTGTCTTGTTGAACCTCATGAGGGTCCATTCCTTCAGGTTTGCATGCACCCAAAGTGCTGTCTCAGTGTGTGCTGCAGGCTGTAAGAGGGTAGGTTTAGAGTAGACACAAGGAAGGAATTCTTTACTGAGAGGGTGGTGAGGCACTGGAACAGGTTGGCCAGAGAAGTTTTGAATGGCCTATCCCTGGATGAAGCCCTGGACAACCTGACCTCATGGAAGGTGTGTCTGCCAGTGGCAGGGTGTTTGGAGCTAGATGATCTTTAAGGACTATTCCAACATAAACCATTCTACGATTCTAGGCCTCCTGCGAAGTTGTTTGCTCACACATTCAGATTTTTCTTAGCTGGGAGTAAAACTTCCACTTTATGACTATGTAGGTAGGTTATTAATACAGAAAACCATGCATAGAGGCTCACCAGTTTCTAAAGTAAAGTCATTACACCTTGTCACAATCAAATAGATGTTCTGCTGTAAAAGCCAAATGGATTATAGGATCGCAGGGAAATATTTTCCACAGTCTTACAACAATACTGCCTGTATGCACATATTTCTGTAAAGAGGTAGTATTTCCAAGCATCTTCCTTTAAAGTTCCTCTCCTTCTTTTTCAAGTTTCAGGACTCCAGCAATCAAGAGGTCGATATTAGAAAGCTCTCCAAGAACACCCACTCCATTCAAAAACGCACTTGCAGCTCAGGAAATCAAATACGGTCCTTTGAAGATGCTGGTAAGAAGGAAACAATGATAAAAGTTGCTTTGATATTAGTGCAGAGCGACGTTCTGGGACTTGGATATAACGTTTCTTTCTTTCAGCCTCAAACTCCAACTCATCTTGTAGAAGATCTGCAGGATGTTATCAAGCAGGAGTCGGAGGAATCTGCAATAGTGGCTGGGCTACATGAAAGTGGACCCCCTTTGCTGAAGAAAATCAAACAAGAGGTAAATCTCAAACTTACCTGAGGCAATTTAATTCAGAACTCTTTGCTGAGAAACTTATACCAATGGCTTTTCTGTTAAATAGCTGTGTCTGTTTTTCTTTCATGTGAGCCCCAAGATCTTAGTGTCGGTTCCATATAGTATACTAGGCATGTCTAATTCATCTCCCATTGATTTCCATAGAAGTCTTTCTCCTGTTTTCAGCAGGGGTTTGCTTGGGCCGTTCTAATGCAGTTTTCGTTTGAAACTTAAAAAGAAAAGAGAAATTAGACATGAATTTGGATTGAATCTTTCAAATATTGGTGAAAAGTATAGAAGAACCCCATGGGGACCAAGCTCCATGGAGTGACTTAGAAATCTGAACATTTGAGGACATTGCATTATGTTACTTTGTCACTAAAGTTCTAAAAATACATATATTCTCAATCCTTTCTGGGGGATTAAACTCCTGAATACTGGCAGAACACTGAGTGCAAGTATTCAAAGTTTTATTAGATGGGGATTTTTTTGAGAACCTTGAGCTTTTTTCCTCTGCAAAGAGCAAGGCTGCTTTAAAAGACGTTACTGTAAACATGCATTATGCACCTCTGTGAAATATATTTGTTCAATTTATTAAGCATCTGACGGAAATCTCCTGGTCAGTTATGTGCTGGTTGAATCATGTCTTTTTTACTTTCAGGTGGAGTCTCCAACAGATAAAGCTGGAAATTTTTTTTGCTCAAATCACTGGGAAGGAGAAAACCTGAACACTCAGCTCTTTACACCTGGCTCTGCTATGGAAGATGTGCCAGTAAGTACAAGTTTTCACACCATCAAAGGAATTCTTTGTTTTACATCCCCATCCAGTTCTTAAATGCAAGAGAAAGAATATTTTTTCTGATTTTCTCCACAAGTTGGCTTTATTCCTTAGTTCTGTGTCATTTTCCTGTACGAAGCATAAAAAGCCAAATGCTGCTCTTAATTATCACTGTGATGCCTACAGAAGGTTGCAGAAGTTGCAGTCATTTTGCAGCCCACAGATTTTGAAGAGCCTACACTAGGAGGATGTCTGCACCTGTGTGTAGAAATTACTAGATCATGGAGTTAAAAACTGGTGAAAGAGAGAGAGAGAGAGAGTCTCTCTTGGTTTTTTGCAGAGCAGAACTTGCTTGAGCACAGCTCCCTTTGCATTACCAGGATTCAGGACTATTCAGTGTTACTGTTATTCTTGTACTTGGGCTTTTCACTGGATGGAAAACCCTTGCACATGGCAATGCTCCTGCAACGCCAAGTCCCAGGAACACCAGGCTGAGGTCTGCTCCTCATCTGTGGCTGTGCCCAGTGTGGCAACTTCTGCACTCAAGCTGAGTTTACTCAAAATGCATTTGAATTCAGATTGTTCTCATGAGTTGCTGAAAACCTTTTTCTGTTTTCTCCTGTTCAGAATCTTCTTACCAGTTCCATTTTAAAGATGCCTGTGTCTGAAGATGATGACTGTTTTCACAAAACAGTTGCAATACCTAGAAACAGGCCACTAGCTAGTCCTCTGCAGGTAACTATTCTTTGATAAAAGTATTCTCTGTATATAAAAATACATATATACATCTATATATATATTGCTTTCTCAGAGACTGATTTTAAGTTGTGAATATGGAAGAACGAAATGTTCAGATGAGTGTGGCTGAGGATCTCACTTTGCTTGTGGAGCATGAGGGCACAGTGGCTGCAGCAGTGCCAGGAAGCCAAACAGGGCATAGCTCCACGTGTGGGGTGTTGTAACTCAGCTGGGTGCAGTGTTAAATCAGTAGGACTGAGAATTAATATGGACCAGAGGCTTTTTTTCTACAGACCTCTTGCAGGCAGCACTGCTGCTTCGGAGATTTTAGTGGTGTGGTGGTGGCCAGAACTTGTGACTGGCTTTGGGGTGAGAAGAGAGACTCTAGCACTGCCTGGCTGGCACAGGTGTGGCCAGTATTGCCCATCCAGCCCAGCACCAGGATGGCCTTTCCCCAGTGAAGGCTAAATGTGTACTTGTAACATAAGTCAGATGTGAGGCTGGGGTTTATGGTTTATGTGTCTATGCTTTTGCCAAGTGTTAACAAACATGTACATTTGCTGTACTTTAAAATGCAGCTGTTAAACAGGGGCTGATCCAAAGCCCACCAAAGTCATTAGCATCCAGTTTGGCAGCTCTTGTGTACTTTAGGTGGAACCCACAGCAAGTCACTCAGAAAACAAAACATAATTTCTGTATTCCTGAGGTAGAGGAGTGAGTGATTTTCTAGCCCTTCTCTGCAAGGGAGAACTAAAGGAAAGTGTCTCATTCCCCAGGGTGAGTCACTGTCAGGAAGGAAATTGTAACTCCATGGTTGCTGACTTTCAGACAGATAGTCCACATGGCTAATCCTTTCTTTCCTCCCTCTTTCCAGAATTTACATTAGGGCTTATTTACAGTAGGAAGGAATGAATAAAGGCTGGTTTTGATTAAGCACTTTTAGCCAGGCATTAAAAAAGGACATAGTAAAATATCACTCGTCCCCATTTGGCACAGTTTGCCATGGAATAGGCTTGTATTTTGTGCTGCAGAGTCATTTGATGAAAAACAACTTAGGAGAGCAGGGATTAGGACTCCCCTTGGCATGGGGGTGTCTGTAGGGGCCAAAGACTCACAGCCAGTATTGTATATCTGCTCTTTCCTTGTGAACTGTGTTTCTTGGCTGCACCATGATAGACAGCTAAGGGAAGGGTTTGAAGATCCACTGCCCTGGTCTAGGGCAGTATATAGGGGCTGAATTCAGACCCACCTCATGGCAAGGGAGCCCTGGTCTCCAGCTCTGCAGGGTGTTGCTGGAGCTCCCTGGTGGGGGTGTGGAGGAGGCTGCTGGTCCCTGTGAGCTCAGCTCTGCTGTGTCCCTGCACCTGTCTGTGATCCCAGCCAAACTCTGAGCTCCTCCATAGGTTTAGGGCAAAATTTTCAGGTAGCTAAGCAGCCTAGGCTGTGTTGCCCTGTTAGTGGTAGTTGCCTGCACTCTGGCTGTAATAAAAAAGAAGCATCTGAGAGGTGTGTAAAATAGGATCTTTTGATCTTTGGTGTAACAGTGTTATGTTTCCTGCTATCTAAAAATAATTTCTTTACAAGCTGCTGTAAACTAAAGGGCTTGTTTAACCTTTTGTCCTCACTCATGCTGATTTTGTTCAGGAAGTTTACATGAGTCAATTTGTGGATCATTCTGGATTCAATTCTTCAGTCCTTGCTGAGGAAAAACATGTTAAAAGTCAGGTATTCTCATTGTTTGGATAAAGAGGACCTCTTCTTAAGTAGGAACTGAGTTAAAAAGGACTTCCCACCTCCTCTTAGTGTTTAAAGCATGTTGAACTGAAAGAAAAAGTGCCAAAATACATAGTTAGTGTGCAGTTTCTTAGTGTACTAGTATGAGGGTAAAATTGTTGTCTCTGCTGATGAAACATTGAGCTTCTCAGATGAAAGGTAATCTTACATGAAGAATAAGGCTTGGGATCTCTGTGATGGTGGCACAGACAGCTTCTTCAGATTGGAATACAGACTTTTTGTAACAATGCAGTATTGCCTGCCAGTGGCTGCACTCTCTCTCTCAAAAAATAATTTTTTTTTGGTTAGGACTTGGTGTCATGGTTAAAAGGAATGGTGAAGCTCCTGGGCTTCATGTCAAAGGGGAGGAGTCCCATGCAGCTCAGAAAGGACGTGCAGTCTGGCTCTGCTTCACACCAGAAACTGCTGCTTCTCTGTCCCTAACGCTTCCCCTCCTCCACCCCAGTGTAAATGAACTCATGTGAGTAGGGCACAGCATTTCTAAAGGGTGCAAAGCCATGGAAAATGTCAGCTTTTGTGCTTGTGGTTGACTGGGTGCATTTTGTACCTGACCAGAGTTTAGCATGTTACTGTTCTATGCTTTCTATCCTTCCTGGTTTAGAATTTGGTATCTCACCCTCATACATGAACACACACATGGACACAAACACTGGACTAAATCCACTGATCCCATGAAAGCAGACATTAAGCATGAGGGAACTCATGTGGGTGAAATTTAATTGTGTCTGCATATGTCGACATTGCTGTTGTTAATATTTTGGGCCTGATCCAACTCTTCTTACTTAGGCAAATTCTCATTGACTTCAGTCCAAGAAGGAATTACTGCAATCTCTTCACCTTGGGATCTGTGCATGGAGGGGGAAGAGAGAAACAAAGACAGCACTAAGCTTAGGGGTTTTTTTAATATGCTTGGTTCTTAAAATTCCAGTTTCTTTTAAATTTGAACTTAGATAAGAGGGAGGCAGTATATTTACCAGCCCACAGTTTTCCATTGCTTTAATAATTTGCATTGCATTTACATAAAGATATTTAGCTAGCGATAAACTGATCAAAATCCTTGGTTACTTATTGTTTTGCTCTTAAATTCCAAAGAAGGCAAGAGTAACAAATGTTCAAACAGATCTCTAAGGACATTTTTTACTGCATTTTGGGTACACGACTGATCATATGCCATTTAGTAAATAGCAGCTGATGACCATATCAGATAGCATGATATGATTCACCATCACTTAGCAGGAACAGCATGTTGCATCATTTAGCATGTGAGGTCAGGTAGCTCCAAATAACACCTCTGGAGTGTGGTGGTGTCAGTGTTGTATAGAGCAAAGGGAGAGGAAGCCTCCATGGACCCAAGAAGAGTTTGGGCTTTATCCTCATTCAGTCCCCTGTTAAGTCTCTCTAAGGCATTGGATGTAAAGGCAGCTTTGTGTAAGACCTTTCTGGTAAGGTGTGAGGGTTCAGTTCTTCTGTCCTACATGACAAATCTCATGGTTGTGCATTCGGTATTATCTCCCTGGCAGGAACAAGAATGTCTCACCAAACCCACTGTTGCCTTGGAGTGGGCTTACTCTCCACTGCATGGATCCCAAATACTTCTGCTTTGTGTTTGTGGGCTTAGTTAAAACCTGTATTTTTGCACCCTGTATTTTTGTATCTGTATTTTTTATATCAGGGAGATTTGGGCCTTACTAGAAGCTTTTCCAAGATTTTGTGAGAACATACTCCAATGCCAAGACAGACAGATGATCTGTACTGAGCATGTGCTTGAATTTTGCCTTGTAAGAGGTTACATAAAAACCCCTCTGTTTCTGGCCCTTCCTATGAAAAAGTTAAATTTTATTTCACATTATGTTCTGTAGCAGTAGCAGTACATAATACAAACTATCCTAACATAGACATTTTAACAGACAGAAAAGTAGGCTAAATCACAGACCTTCCACCTAACCCTGCAGGCTATCAAAAGACACCATGAAATGGAGCCTTTTAAGAAAATAGCACTGCTTTGATATCTTCTTCTTCCAGTAACAAAGGAAACAACACAAGGTAGAAGCCCTGCAAGCTAAAGAGAATGTTCTTCAACCCCTAGCTCCTGTCACTTTCCATTTTTTAACCACAGACTGACACATTTCAGCTCGAATTTCCTGACTTTCCGCGGTTTGTGTAGCCATTTTCTTCAAAGAGTAAGTCTAAAGGATTTTAAAACAGTTACTTGGTTAACCTTTTCTTGAGTGTTAGAGCTGTCATGAAGCTTCATTTTCTCAGTTTAAAAAGTGAAATGTTGTTTTATTTGCAGCTGTTTGTAAGACAAAATGGCCAGGAAGACAGCATGGTCGCCTGCAGCAGCAGGCTTTCTCTGTTTTTCCTCCATGGCTGTCTGGGGGATAGAAGGTCCTGAAATCTCATATTCTTCTTTGTTTAATCGAGGGAGAGGGGGAAGCATGCTGTGTTTGAGATTTGCACAGCAAGGGAAGGTAGCCCCAGAGGTTTCCCTCGCTTGTGTTGCCCCTTCTCTCCCCCGTGACTGATGTGTACAGGACGGAGCTGTGCTTGGCACAGCTGAGGGAACCAGGGAAGGTTCAAAGTTACAGGTCAGTCATTGCATGTTTTCCTCCCAGGTCGGCAGAATTTGGGTTGCAAACAGATGCCCTGAAGTGGGGATGGTCTCTCAGGAGGAAAAGAAGTGACAGCTTGACTATGAGTCATTTGCAGCAATCTGTGGGAAAAAAAAAAAAAGATTACTTAAGGACAAAACTGGAAAGGGGCTGAATATCCTAGTATGGGTTACAGGTGCATAGCCTACTTCCACACCTCATCCCTTCATCTTACTTGGGAAGCTCATACATCTTGAGCAGGAGTTTTGTCTGAGCAAGAGCTTCAGGGTTAAGCTCTTAAAAGTGCCATCAGATAGCTCTTTCTAGCTCTGGTATCATGCTTATAAGAGAGGCTGAAACGTTGGACCATCTTACTCTTTCACATTTAGCAAGCTGAATTTCTGAGCACCTCAAAAAGCCCCAGAGTTTAGGAGAAGTCTGTCCTGTGCCTCAGAGGAAAGATACCAAGACAGGTAGAAATAGTGGCCTGTCTTGTCAAATGAGGTAGAACATTCATTTGTGGTCACTTCAGTTTTTAATTGGTCTTTACTGTCTGGTCTTGATAAGCAGATGGATTTCTGCTTGTTCTGCACCCTTACAGAACAGAAAGCTGTATTATTCTATGTGATGTCCATTGTATTCTGCTAGGAAATTCTTTTGTTTAGTGCACTGTTTTACTCTTTCAGGAGTGCTGCATTTCTGTTGCAAGCCTTCTTTTCAGTGTCACATTCTGCAGACAATCCATACCATGTAATCTAAGGGAAAACTGGCAAGAAATCCAGCTTTTTGCAGCAGGGAAACATGATAAAGGACATTCTATAGTCTGAGCCTTGTAAATATTTTAAATAAACTAGCTTTTTAAAAATTATTTTTAAATATCAGCACAGCATGGGTAAATCAGTGGGAATGTTTGTAACACCACTAACTTTGCTGGATTTGCTGAAGCTACCTGCCAGCAGAGCAAAGATTTAAAAATGGTCTTCTAACATAGTTCTTTGCCCAAGGATTTTTACTACACTTTAATCAGTTTGGGAGCTCAGCACTGCAGGGCTGCAGCAATGCTTGGTTTTGGCATTGGCTCCTAACACAAAAGGTCTCTTGACACTGGAGCTTTCTTAAGTTATATACAGCACATGTAAAGGCAGTCCTGGCTACGAGTGCAGAAGGACTAGTTCTGTTAGAAAAGCATCTTTCCACAGTGCTTTCTTCCCTTACTCTGGTCTGTTTTCTCTAGATGGTCCAAGTTTTTATTTAAAGTGCTTTAACTGGATATCCCAGTTACAGCTTTGACAGTTTGTTTACAGTTCACATTTGCCTGAGGGCAGTTGAAGGCATATTACAGGATAAATAAGGTAGTTTTGCTGCCAGGAGAAGGACATACTGGTAAGATTACTGAGGTTAAAAAAAAAAAAAAGAGTGAGAGAGAAAAAGAAAAGGGACAGGGAGAATAACATAATGACATAGCTGGAATTGTACCATGGATCTGTAATTTTATCCTATGGGAACTCATAGTACCATACTTTCTTCTCCCCCTCACTCCCTGATTTAACTTAAAGAGAAAGGATGGAAGAGAAAAATACAGTGGAAGTACTGGCTGGAAAGGTTTAAACTCTTTTAACTGACAGCAAAATTAAGACTAGTCTCCTACTCTGAGGCAATGAAAAATTTTGTATATGGAAAAAATCTCCTGTGGAAATTGCTTTCACCTCCCACTGGCTAGGAATTTAGGTGCCAAAACAAACACCTCCCTCTTAGATGACTGAATTTAAGCTGGATAAATCCACTGGATCAATGAAAACATGTCCATCAGTTCTGGTGAGGCTTGGGTCAGGTCTTCTGGCTTCTGGTTACAAAGATCCTGTGTTTCCAGCCACTGATTTGCAGAGTTAGACATGTAAATGTGGTCAGGAGGATGCAACAGGACTATTCTGTCTGGGTTTTCTGTGCTGTTTTCCTGTGTGCCTGTAGCCTTCTGCCTGGGTCTCTTTTCTGCTGATAACATTTGCTGAGCACTGCTGTCTGTCCTGTGACAGAGCTCTGTCAGTGCTTGCTGCCATGCTGGTGTGGAAGGAGGTGTTGTGGCATCCCTTTTTACCCTTTTTACTGAGAGATCCCATAGCTGTGTGTGCCCAGCAAGATGCACTGCCTGGGCTGTAGGACCCAGCACTGTGCCCTGCCAAGGAGGGAAGGAGAACTGCTCCCATCAGGATGACTTTCACACGTGCCTCTGGCACTGCTCTGCAGGGCTGGCAAGGCACAGACATTGTGTTTTGTTTTGTGTTGTCTGCTGAGAGTCAGGGCTTCAGACAGAAAATGTTTATCAAAAATACCTGCTTAAATGTTATCTGAGTGCCTCAAGGGTAGAATTGAAAAGTGTGTTAGTAAATATGCTGCATCGGAAAACGTACTGCTTTGGGTCAAATTCTGCTTTCTTCACTGGAGCAAAGCTCTCACCACCATCACTGAGATGCAAAGTTAGTCTCTTCTTAAAAGTTTGTCACAGTAGGGAGAAAAAAATTGTAAGTGTAAGTAGTCTAATTTTCTGGGAAAATAATACATGGATGAAAACTTTTCTGACCCTACAGCAAAGCTGAAGTTGTTTCAAGCAGGCTCAAGTGAGGGGTGGAGCTGGTCCTCCTGTGCTTGCTGTGCCTGCTGCCCAGTGCTCCCCGGGGCTGCCAAGCCCAGTGGGAGAGCAGAGGGTTACTGCCTGCCTGAGCAGCTTCTGTCACGCTGACATCAGGTTAAAGATGAAGACCAGGCTTTCCATGGAATGAGTGACATGTAGCAGCCTGCTGAGATGTTGGTGATATCAGGATACTGATTTTTTTTTTTCTACCGAGCACATGTCTGTTAATACAAAGAGCTCAGTGTAGATACTAACAATTAAGCCCAATTTACGAAATAGGGACACTCCTTGCCTGAAGTTACTTATATTTTTTAGAAATTGACATACTATGACAAATGGACTTTTCCTTACACGTTTTCATCATTTAAGGGACTGATGATCTCTTATTTCTAGACCAGTGCATTGAAGCTTTGGGGGATCACAGGGAAATACTGGTTGGACACATATTTCTGTCCTTGGAAGTGATGGATATTCAGGAACTATCATCTGCTTTTGAGGTGTACAGAACAAATCCAACTTCTGAGTAAAACTGATCTCATTGTACCAGGCATTAATTTGGTTCCTCATGCAAATACCTCTAAAGCAGCAGGGGGAAATATGCACAGGTGCCTGAGTCCCACTGAGGATCAATAGGGGTTTGTAGGTTCCCAGCTTGTGTAGGTGCCTTTGAGAAAGTTACCCTGGAAGCTATTTAACCAAAACATAAAAAAAGCTGTGGTGTGTTACATGTGTGTTGGTGGCACACAGAAAGTGTGTCACACCTGCTTTCACCCATGTGCCCTAGGCTGAGCCACAGCATAGGGTACACAGCCAGCCCAGGTTGAACTGCTCTAGAAGAGAGGTGTATGGCATGTTTGTTCATTTCACAGATGCAGCTTTCCCACAAAAACTGCAGAAACTTAATGATTTGAGGCCTGACCTGGTTCTCCTTCAGAAAGGGAACTCCTACTGAAGCTCAGCAGTTTTGGTTGCAAAATGGCATCCAGGAGAAGAGGCAGCATTTGGAACTTCTCTACAGAGAAGAGAAAGCCATGTCTGGGGAAGCCCAGCAGAAGTTTGCAGAGGACTAACACACTTGCTTAGTTATTCACTGTCTTTGTCCCTTTCGGACTGTAAGCCCTCCAAGACAGGAACCTCAGTCCCTGTGTTTGTTATTGGTGCCCTGATTAGGGCATGTTATGTGAAATTATCTGTATTTCATAATTGCCCAGCCTTTTACTATCTGTATGTCTCAGATAACACTGTTTACAGTCAGAAGAGCATTCTGTAAACATTTAGGCCAGAGAATAATTTGAGGATTCTCTTGCAAAGTTAGCAACTAGAAGTTGGCAGGAAGAGCCATGGGCATGCCAGGACAGTTCTGGTCTTAGCAGATGGTTTGCAGTCCACTAATTATTATTCATCCAGTGTCCCAGAGGCTGGGAAGGATTTGGACATCTCTTTGAGCAATGTAGTTACTGTACTGCAAAGATGGTCCTTTTTGAGTGCCATGGAGAACAGAGAAAGGTTTCTCCTGACTTGTCTTTACTGGTGGATCCTGAGCATACACCTTCTCAATATTCAGCAGTACTGGGATCCCCTTGCGGTAAGATAAGCACAACTGTGTGCGTTTTTGGAATGCAGAGTGTTTGTACAGCCAACTACGTGATAATAGAGGTTTTATTCAGGTCCTAGAGAACATTTTAGTGTGGAAAGGCAGACACACTGGGTAAGTGAGAGTTCAATAGAAAAAAATTAAAGTGTGTATCCTGGTAAATTCCAAGAGCTTTGAAATTTCATTGCTGTTTATAGCTCAAGGCAATGAGAAATGTCTCACATGTGTAGTGAGTAAATAAATACAGCGCACACAGCCCTCTGCAGATATGTTTATCTTACTTTAACATTGTACTAAATGGTGTCTGCAGCCTCCATAAATACCACAAGAAGTGAAATGGCTTACATGATAATTAAAAAGCTGTTTCTGCTGAGAGTCGAGCCTCCCTCCCTTCTCCTTTGCCAGAGGAGCTGAGCTACTGGGCGGGTGCTGATCAGTGCACCCGGTGAAAGCAGCTTTGAGCACGGGAGTCCTTGGCAGCGGTGCTCGGGCTCTCGAGGCTGTCAGGCTCCTTTGGGGAGCTCAGAGCAGCTGCATTTCTAGAATGGGGGTTTGGCAGGAATTAGTGCATGGTTGTAACACTGAATGTTTTACCTGTGGGCTGCAGCCTGTCCGTGCTGTTGTCTGTAAAGTCTGCTTGCCAAGTGCATTCTCTTTTAGACCTTACTAAAGGATTAAAGGCAAGGCTATAGATGTGGCCTTATAGAAAAGACGCTGAGAGGGAAGCAGGAAGGTTTGGATTCTGGCTTTTGTGGTGGCCCCTCTGCAGATCCTCGGGTGTGTCTGCCCCGTGGTCACTTAACTGAGATTCAGGGTGACATTTTTTTGGCTGTTGAGATTTCAGTTTCTCGGGGACGGGACAACATCCCACTGCCTGGATGGAACTGTTCATGGAACAGTTAATTGTGAGCGAGCCTGGCTTTGGCTGGGGCTATGGATAAATCACACAGCCTTCCACCTAAATCTCTCTCTCTTCTGATTTAGCATCTGAACAATGCCTGGGAGTCAGCATCCTGTGGGAAGATCGAGGATCAGATGGCTCTGACGGATCAGGCACGCAAATACATGGCCACCTTCCCCACCCGGACTCTGGTGATGTGAAAGGGTCAACACACAGAGAAGCATTATGGTTTCGAGAACACTTCACCTCCACTGGGAAATTCCTGTTCCTCTGCATGAGAACTTGCCATGAATGGGAGAAGAGCCTATCTTTGTTGTGGTACAACAGTTGGGAGCAGCACAAAGTGCATTTAGTCACTCAGCATATATATTCTTGTTGGATTTCACCCAACTTAAGAGTTTGTGTTTTTTAACAATACTTGCCTAAATTATTAGGTATTGAGTTTGAACCGGTAATAAATGATCTTAAGTGCAGTCTTATAATAAAGATAACTTTTCTTGTACTTTTTGAGATCAAGCAAACTTAATACACCAGTATTGTTATGTCAGTGATGTGCTAGGCAGGGGTGGGGTTCAGTTTGTTTCTTTTTTTTAATTTTTTTTTTTTAATAATAAAAGAGCGGGTACTCAAACAGATATATTTTAAATCACTGAACAAAATGCATTGGTATAAAATACCGAAGTGAAAAGCATTACTACAAACGCTTGTCTGTGCAAAAGGGGAAAGCTGATCAAGATTGTGAATGCTTAAACATCCATGCCTCTTGAAATAGTCCTTTCTGTTTTGGTTCTAGACCATTATACATTGTGTGTTGGGGAGGGGTGGGTAATTAGCTTGCTTTAAAAAATATTACTGTATGAAACATAGATTTATGAGAAAAATTATATTTTTATTCAGTAATTTAATTTTGTAAATGCCAAATGAATACTGTGTTTTGCTGCTACAGACCTTAGCGTGTAGACGTGCTGCTAGTGTAAAAGGAGCAGTAGAGCTTTATATGGAAAAAAAACAAATGTTGTTGTTAGCTAATTGACTATGCACTAGCATTTCAGACCTTTTTGTTTAATTTTTTTTATATCATTTATATTTTTTTCCCCTTTTTTTTATAAGCAATATTTTTGAACACTGTTCTTGGGAGATTTTTTTTTTGTGTGTGGATGTGTTGTTTTGTTTCTCATTGGTTTCTAACAGCATGCATTGCACCTTCATATGTTTGGGAGAACACTGTCTTGTTCATGTTGTCTCTTTTGTTCCATGTCTAGCTAGTTGTTCCCTAACTTGGGTCTTGTGTACTGAATCAGGTTCTTAGAAATACATGGTTCTTTGTACTGTCATATCAAATCTTATTGATATGGCAAAACACTGATTTTATTTTATTTTTTTATTTTTTTGTGTTTTTATAACAGCCTCTGACATTGCTGCCTTAATAGCATTTGGTGCAGCTTTATCTGCACTTAATTTTTTATACAACAATGTACTGCCTTGTAGATAAATAAAGTGTGTTCTTTTTTACTTAAACCTGCATGGCCTCCTAATCTTGTTTGTCTTTAGTTTTTTAGCGGTGTTGTTAAAGGCAACAGTCAAGCCAAGAAGGTTTTTCCCAGCACACTTAGATAAGCAAAGAATAGAGTTTTGCACACCATAGCCTCAAAATCCTCGGTTCTCATTGATTGCTGAGGAAGTGGAAGGAACACAGCATAAAACAGTGAGTGCTGAGCATGTTGTGGTCCCAGGGCACATCTCTATTGACACCGAAGTCCAGGTCAGCTTCAGTCAGTAGCAGACTCACTGCACCTTTTGTGCAAATCTGCCCTTCTCCCACAGTGCTGGCTAATTTATTATTTCATCTAAGGACAATCAGGTCAGGACCCAACTGAATAAGAGAAAAATATTCTGAAGTTCTTATAACTGTAGAACAGGCTTTTTCATGCTTGTCTTGAGAAAACAGATGAGAATATACTTTGAAACCCTGGTGCATTGTGCTTCACAGCAAATAATTGGACAGACCTGCAAGAGCCTCACACAGCTGACATGCTGAGGGCCTTTCAGCCCTAAGAAGACTAGAGATAAAAGCAATTCCTGACAAAACAAACAAACAAATAAAAAGGCAACCTGTAAAAAAAAAAAAAAAGGCATTTTACTGAATGGCTTGAGTAGCTTGAAAATAAATTGCTGACGTTAGTTGATGCAAGCACTTTGAAGTCAGACTGGTGCTCATGAGCACAGACTTCAGCTCCATTATGGAAGGGTAGCCATGTATGTGCTGAGCCCCAAAGGTGCCTTCCAGTCCTTTTTGCTCCTTACCCAGCCCCTGCCTTGTCCTCCCAGCCAAAGCCACATGCTGGCCCTCAAACAGTTCATGGAAAAGCAGGAGCAAAAAGGCCTTTTTCACCCTCTGCACAGGTCCCTGCTCACGTGCTTTTCGCTCTCAGCGTGAGAAGGGACTGGAGCCTGCAGCAGCCCCCTCCAAGTTGTTTCATGTGTTTCACATCCATCCCTCCTGTGTGGTTTGGGCTCTCAACCCAGCGCTGGGGCTGGGCAGAGCCAGCCCTGAGGCTGTTTCTCTGCGGTTACCCCAGGCAGGACCCCGGGGCCGGGCATGGATCACGGAGAAGGGGAAGTCTGCAGGAGCCTTTGCCCGTGCCAGAGCTGCCATAAAAACACGTGTACAAGATGTGAGTGCTCTGCAGGACTCGGCAACATGGGAAGAGGGAAAGGCCTGCCTTGAGGCATGCCACACAGCTTGGGCAACGTGTGTTACAGCTTTAAAAGGAAAAAAAGGAAAAAGAAACGTCAAGCTTACAACAGGACTTCAAGGAAAAGCTCCTGCCTTGTACAGCTCCAGCAGTGATTGCACCGATCCCGGCTGAGTTTAAAGGGATCACTATCCCAGTGCTGGGAACCATGGAAGCTCAGCCTGCAGGTGCCCAGCAAAACACCTCAGTTTTCCCCTACACCTTCAGTTGCTTTAAAATCCATTCTAAAAATGTAAAGCTCATACAGTAATTGTCTTCTTGATGGGCACTCAGAGCTAACACAGAGGAAAATGTTTCTTTTCCCCCTTTCTCGTTTCACTAAAAATGCAAAACACTCAGTAGATTGAGGCAGATTTGCTTATGTTTCTGCACGCATGTGGTGCCCAGCATGGGCGAAGGAAGAGGCTTTCTTTGGCTGCTAGACCCGGGAAGCTGCTTGTTTTCCTTCCAGCAGTAATGGCTACATTTCCTTTACAGCCAAGTGCCACCTCCTACACACTTTTCTCTCGCCAGTATCCCCATGTGACCGTGCTCTGCTCACTGTCTCTGAAACACACATCTTTCAGAGGTCTAAAAGGAGTCCCACCTCTCTGGTAAATTCCATCTTAAGCTGGTCAGGCAAGAGCTGTCCTGAGACAGGTCTGTGTAAATGGTCTTGGTGACAGCAAGCTGACCTAGCAGCAGCCCTTTGCACAGGTGTATGACCATCCTGGACCCATTTAAACCTAGAGTAACTTACCAAAGTGAAAGGAAAGCAGGTTCAGTCAAGTTCTCTGTTAATGGAGAGTAGATATTTGGCTCAAATTCCTATTAACCTTTTTCTTCTCTGTAATTATAACTTAATAATGTTGTCAGTGGGAATTCTTTTGATTTATGAAAAGAATTTAAATTATCATTTCAGCATGTGCCACTAATTAAAAATGAAGAGGCAAAGGAGCCAGGGCAAAAACTAAAGGAAAACACCAGAGTGTGAGGTGTTTCCCAGCTAATTCCCTGTCATTCTTCAGCTTTCTGTGCACGGAGTCCTGGGGGTTCAACTCCCACAGGTTCATGTGACAGCTGTAACCTAAACTGAAAAAGGGCCAGAGCTTGAATTGGTTTGGGAAAAATTAGAGTATGAATGAAAGATCCAGACTTTGTAGTTAGGAGCCAAAATTAATCTGCTGAGGGTAAAGCAGAGAGCAAGCACAGAGCTGAATATTCTGTAGCATAGAGTGATCCTTCAAAAAAGCCAGAAGGTTTTTTTTTCCATATTTGTAATCTCGATCCTTATCTGTGCCAGCTAAGTCAATGGCAATCAGCCCTCTCTCAAGCCCACACAGGCAGGCACATAAGCAAAGGATGTTTCTGTAAGATTGTGACTGGAACATCATAATCATCACCTCTTCTTACTCCTGCGACATTTAATTTTATTTCTACCTCTTTCCCAATCTGAGACAGTGATGGCAAAGCAGAGAACAAAAGGCTTGTTCCTAGAAATCTATTTAAAATGTTTTGGGGTTTGGGTTTTTTGGGGTTTTTTTGTTGGTTGTTGATTTGTTTTGTGTTTAAGGAGCATGTTAAAAATATTTCAGTTTGGGACAAAATGGTTTTGAAGTATTGGTCTGCATTTTGCCTGTGTCCTTGTTTCCTAGCATGGACAGAGACAGTCAAGAGCCCAGATGTTGCTCAGGAGCAATGGTGGAGTTCTGTGTGGGTGGCCAAGGAAAGACCCTGGTCACATCTTTCAATCTCCAGTCTAATGTCTTAATTCAAAAGGAAGTCATGTTTCCTGACCAAATGCACTTGTTCCCTTTGTTTGCCTCTCTTCTTTGAACTTGACTTTGATGTCTCAGCAGTTCTCACTGAAGATCCTGCTACCAGCATAAACTTATGACTTTTTTTGCTCTCAGTGACTGATGGAGGTGAGATAATGAAGGTGGATCCGAGAGGTCCAAATTCTGCCTTCAGCTGTGTTTGCAAGCTGGCAGTGGTTATACAGCTCATTGTTAAGGGCTGCAAAATATATTCACTCTGCTATTATTTTTCCATAAATTATTGGTGATCAGGCTGTTGAGTTTGGTTTTGTTTTTTACAATCCTTCTTGATACATGACATTTCTAGAAGGCATTTTTCCAATCCATTTGGGTATCAGAATAATTGCTGAGTTTTTAATTGTTTTAATTGTTTTGTAAAACAGCCCGCGCTTCTCAGACTGCGCAGACCCACATTTACAGGCTAGCTCAACTAATAGCCAAGGAAATTCTACTTCATGGGGAAAACAACTTCTACTGCTTGATTCAATCACTACCCATCAGCACAGCTCCAAGACACACTCTGTGCACACATCTGTCAGAGAAGTGAAGAGACAAAGAAGAAAGTTTCAGGAAGCTGTCCCCAGACAGGTTTCTGTGCTAACCATAGAGACCACCTCTGCATCTCCCAGTTCCTGTCAGCCCAGCTGCAAGCCTGCTATGGCCCTCCCGATACAGTCAGCCCCCAGAGAGCCTTGCAGGGGTGCCTGCAGGTGTGCTTTCCTGCCCGCTGCCTCTCTCGTGTTTCATTAACTCTCTCATCAGCATACATCAGCACAGGAGTTATCTGAAGGTGCAGAGAGGCTATCATTATTTCAGTGATGGGTTTTTGATATCTATGTTCCTACCAGCTCAAGGCAGAGACCTCTGAGGTGCTGGCTCAGCCTTCCTGTGCAGATAGAGGTGCTGCTAGCCTGTGCTGCCAGCAGGGAAATGGAAATCTGCGGGAGGTTAGAGCTCCTACCTGCCCAGCCAAGCCTTCTTGCACCAAAGAAATAAACTGAGAAACAGCTGTGCTTTGCTGCAGTCAAAGGCCTAAAATACCTTTCAGTGAAAAAAATAAAGAAAAGAGATGATGCTTTGCTTTTCTTTTCTGCTCTGCTCATACTGGCCATCCCCCCTGCACCCCTACTTACTTCACCTCTGTTTCACCAAAGCCGGGTCAGGCCCAAAAACTGCTTCAAATAGATTGATAAAAGTCATTACTCTCCATTACAGCAGTGAACCCAAGCCCACACTTGACCAGGACTAAGGACATGGATCATTTCCCTGCCCATGGCAGATGTGCCCCTGCCACTCCCACTCAGCAGAGGTCCCACACACTCAGAGTGGTGCTCTTGGTAACCCCACATTCAGGATCATCTTCACTGAAAAGCAAGATCTGGCTGTGTCTTGAGTAACATCCTCCAGTCAGAGAGGGACACAAAAGCCTTTCACTGGAGGTGATTTGCCCCTGGCTGGAAGGCCCACTAGGAATAGGCAAGACAGGCCATGTTACACCCAGCTTTGGCACCCTCTCAGCAGCTGCCCACCTGCCTGCGAAGGGGATGGGTTCTCCTGCTGCCCTGTGTGAAGGTCCCATGGTGGCAGTCCAGGAGCAGCAATTCACAGGCTCCCCTCCTGAGTTATGACCAACACAGGAACAACCTTAACTTTCTTTAATCAGAGAGGTTAGAGAAATCCTTGCCTTGCCAACCTCTGATTTGTGGTCACATCCTTTAACAGAAAACCTGTAACAAATACAAATTACAAATGCAGTTTGTAGGGTGATAAGCTGCAGAACTGATGTGATAAGCACTCCTCCATCACTGCTCTGAAACTCAGGGTTTTCTAGTAGCCTTCATTGCAGCCAGCTGGAGTAGCTACTGTGCGGATCTCAGAGCCAGACCCAGCATGATCAGGGAGGACTGAACCCAGCACACATCTGCACCACAATTTTGCCACAGGCATCACAAGGCAGCAATCATGATGATTAAAATAAGATGCTGGATTATGCCAGCAGTCCCCCCTCCTTGTTGTCGCTTCCAAGTTTTGCTGTGCTGTCTGTCTGACATCCAAAAACTGCTTGTTACATCCTCTCTGGCAGTTGATCACTGGAGCAACTTGGTTTTTATGTGACAGCTTGAATGAAGTGAATGTAGAAATTTATTTGATACCTTGGTTTGCCTTCCTGTCACTGATAAAAGCTCTTCTTCCCTCTTTAACACACATAACTAACTTTTTCCAAAGGAATTCCTATAACAGAGATCCACTTTGGTCTAGAGCACAGGAAGTTTTCCAGAAGCCTCAATGTCCCAAAGGCGGCCCTGTACTCTCTTGAAGACAATGCTCAGGGTGCTGCAGCTTTACCCTTGCTGTACCAAAGCAGGTTTCCACACCCTAATCCAACCTTTCCAGTAGAACCAGGCTCTGTGAAAGAAGGAGAGCCCAACTGCTACATGTGTAGGTTTGGACTGACCAGATTTCTCTTGACTGTACACACAGGCTGGCCAAGGACACTCTAGTTCTGGAGCAGTGTTCAGGTGTTGCAGTGATGAGGATGTTTTGAGAAGCTGCATGTGGAATAACACAACCAAGCAAGAGAGTGTGCTGCCCTTGCAGTTTCCAAGAACTTGCATCTCCTGAGGAAGTTTGTGTTCATAACAGAGCTGCTGCAAATCAGTAACGGACTTTCCTGGGAGGGGGTGATTTTCCCTTACATTAACTTTTATGTTAAGTAAGTGCATGCAAATCTTTCTTGATTGTATATATTATTTACTATTATTTATTCTGTTAGAAATAAAGGAAGGCTATTTTACTGAGCAGGCCGAAATCTATCACCAGCAGCCTGACTCTATCACAGGCTGTGTGTCATGTGCTTGCATTAGGGAGGCTCTTGTCCACCAGAACAAAAAATCACAAAGGACAGAGCTCAGACAAACATCAGACTCCACATTCAGAAAAAGAGAAAACCATCCAAACAAGAGATTGCTGTGAGAACGTCTTCTGTGATGAGAACTGAAACTGCAAGTCACTGGTTTTCATTGAAAGCAAAGCAACCAAGAGTCTGAAATCAGTCATGTCCCCCAACTGATGAGTTGTCTGAAAGCTGCCACCTTCCAGAACACACAGATCCTGAGATTTCTCAGCTTCCTTGTTTGTGATCACAGATTTCTGTAAAAGGGTATTTCATTATTAAAATCAAATTAATAATAGTAATCATAAAGACACCATGGGAAAAAAAATACCCAGATGTTGTCTGACATGTTAGAGGTTTTTTTCCCCAATGAATAATGTGTTAATTTTTCAATTTATGCTGCAAGTGATTTGACAGAAAACCTTTTATCTTCGAAGTAAAGTTGTCAGAGGTTAGTCCAGATAGATCATGGTTTAGAGTGGACTGGACTTAATTTCACAACCATATTTTAACCTAATTCTTCCACGCCTGCTGCAAGAGTTTCCAGCCAAGTCAATGGGAGTAATCATGTGAATAACACACGCAGGTTTCGGCCTGAAAATCTCTACCACCCTCATTTGTGGGTCAAGGTTGGTCTGCTTGGGGGAGAGCACAATGCAGTGCCAACAGTGAATGGCCTTTGCATGGTCCATTTCCAAGAGATACAATGATACCACCAAACCACCAGGGCTGTACGCATGTAATGAAAAGTGACAATGCACTCATTTGTGAAGGATATAAGACAGCCATGGTAGTTAGGGCAACATTTGCATAATCACATTAACTTTAAGGACCTACTTTAAAATTGACCTAACAATGGCTGTCATTGTTTAAAGCCACAGCTGTCCATGCTGATCGGAAAACATGCTTGGTCAACTTGTGCCGCAGCCATCTTCTTCAGGAGGACTTAGAAAGTCTGGCTGAAATAATCATAGGCTCCAGGACATCCTGTGAGTGTCTGGCCTCCCACCATGGTTCGAGTACCAGGGAATCCACACCTTTAGGGGCTGCACAACTGCTGCATTTTCACTGGGAATGGTGTAATCTATGACACAGCTTTATTTTTCAGACTTGTTCATCAAGGTTGAAAAGAGTGAAAAAACCCACACTGATTACTTATTGGCTGCTAAAAACATTACAAAATATGAATAGTTTGAGCCCTGATTATTCTAGGCTTGAGCAGGTTACTGCTTAAGATATTAGAAAAATCAGAACTCATTCTCCAGACATGACACTTCAGTCAGATGTTTCTTCTACACACAGGGAAGACTGAACCATTTGCATCTTCATACGCCTTGCACAATCATCTCCCACCACAAAATTGCTGATATTCAGCCAAAACTGTACCTGGTGAATGTTCTTCAGCAGAAAAATATTTACATACATTATCACCACATTTCAGGGTAGCTGGTCATGTTCCTGATTCTGATGAAAACCCAGACTCTCCTTAGCTAAGATTTTTTTGTTCTGATTTTAGAAAGGCAGCCTTGTCCACTTTAAAAAACATGTTTATTTTTAGCTATTTTCAGGATTCTCAGACTCCTGAAGTGGTACCGGACCAGCCCGAGGGAACTCAGAGTTTCAGTTACAGTCTGTCTTCTTTGAGTAACACTAACCACAGGTAGGAGAATGACTAGAGCACACACTCTGGAACGGAAAACAACTAAAGAGAAATATCGAAGAAAAAAAAATAGTTGTAGCAAAAACGGTTTGTCCCTTTCTGAGAATGAGGTTGAGGAAAACTCGTTTTTCCTTGCCCTGGTAGGCCTAGTTAGCATAGCATGAGTCTGTGAACTTTTACTGACTTTTTGTTTTGCATTGCATATACTGTGATTAAAAACCCATTTAGGCTCCCCACTGTCATTTGGTCTCAAACCATAACAACCAGTTTAAATATTCTTATATTAGTTTCAATTAAGAAACTCTCCTGGCTTTACACTGTGGATCAGGGATTAAAAATATTAGGCAGGAGTGAAATTTGTCACTCTTATTCCTGTGAGGATGCGTGTAAACTTTACCAAGTCGTGGCCTCTGAGCATTTCATTCAGCACAGCAGCAGCAGCAGGGGCTCACCTTAGTTTGGCAGGTCCCCTCCTGGGCAGGACACACCCCCCCTCTGAGGGTAAGGGGCTGCACCTGGTCACCTGCTGCCCTGCTCTGTGCTGTAGGGGCCGGTGCAGTGTCAGAGGGGCTCAGCTGAGCTGCTTTGGGTCTCTCAGAGCCTCCTGCATGGCAAAGACGAGGTTACCCCACACCAGCACGGAGGGATGCAGAGCAAGGTGGGTGTAAAGGCAAGCTGGAAGCAATGGGAATTACTGACTAGGAGCCAGATGTAAATGTGTGTATGAATGTGTGCACACACATAAATGTGACTGTGTAATTAAGGTTAGTGTTGTAATGAATATACAGAAAAGTGGGGAGTGAGGGGAGGGTGAATTAATTGCATGTCAAACCTCTGTTCTGACTCCCCTAACTTTGAAGTACTGCACTCCCAAGACTTAATGATCTTTTAATTTACACTTTAAATGATAATTTTTACCTTTTGATTATTCAAAAGATGGGCAACATTTGACACCAATAGTTTACATTTAAGCAAAGTAATTGAAAAGATGCAAATGCCTTTACTCAACAGATATGCAGAATGCCCTTCTGCATTAAGCACAGGTAAAGTGAACAAGCATGTTAATATAGGCAAAGCTTCACTAACCACACTTATTTATATTTTAGACAGTTCATCATAGAGATCAGCATTTACTCCTCATATTCATATCTGATCATATTAAGGTTACTGGAACAGTTCAACAGCACTACAAGAGAACTGCAGCTAGAGCAAAGACAGGGATGAGATCTCTGAAACCTCTTCAAAAACACCTGTGCTGTTTCAGCACTTCTGTACTGTTTCAGTACTTCAGAAACCTCTGTACTCTGGGACTGAAAGAAAATACAGCTTCCTTTCACTTAGACACACACCTTTCCCTCATGAAGGAAAGCCTCAGAGGTGAGTACTGTTAAAGAAACAAATGTAATGGTTGTGCACTACTGTCTTCTGACAGCCAAAACAAACCTTTGGCAGGGAAAGTGATACAACAGCTTCATTCAATCTTATTTTAGGATTTGAAGAGCTATGGCAGTCCCTTTATGTTAAGTCAATATCAAGATTCATTATGTAATTTCTACCTTTGAAAATCAGCATTGTGGCATTCATTCATTCCCATGGATTTGGTTTTTAGTGTTGAGCACAGTTTTGTTGCAGTATGGTAACCAGGTATTTCATTACACAAAAAAACCTTGTGTAAGTTTCTGCAGGGATGCAAGACTGAATGGTCCACTTTCATTTTTCAGTGTGGCAAGGATGGCATTAGTAGCTCTGGGATTTCTGCCTAGGAAAAGATCTTAATATTTCATAGGAGACACTAAAACGTGTAAAGCACAAAGGGCTGAATTGGGCAATCCATTAACGTGCTCAGTAGGTGGAGTATCAAACCCCGCCTCATCATCAGACATGTCCAGCACCAGCTGCCTGCCAAGAGCATTTCTGCACTCGCACTCCAGAACACAGGCCATGAGATGCCATTCCCAGCCCATCCCCATGTGCAGTCCCACCCAGCCAACGTGGGCTAAACCCAAAGCTTTGCCAAGGGAAAAGCCAACAGCAAAACAGCATAGCATCCAGCTCTGGCCTTCTCCTGCATCCATCCAAAGTCTGTGCATCTAAAAAGGGACTTCTCTTCAGGAAATCACACTTGCCTTTCAGGCTCAGTCTCCATTTGAGGTAAAAACTTGCTCATTTGTTCAAGCAATGTGTATTCACTTTCCTGTTACCGCTGTTTGCTGACAGATTAGAGTATTTCAGGTTTCAGCTCCACCATTTTACATTGACTATAGCACTTACACCAAACATGTGTCTCCATTGGGGAACAACTTGAAATAACTTGAAAATTATGTCAAATATGAGTTCACAGCAGCATAAAAATGCCTATTTACAAATAGCACCTCTGGTAAAAAATGCAGACTCTAAACATAACCTTAAATTCATCCACTGCAAGACAAAATTAACTATTACTAATATATCTGGATGTAAAACAAGGCATCCTATGAATAGGATCGTAACTGCTTTATGTAACTCTCCATACCAAAGAGATAGAGTGAGTCATTTATCTTAATGATGCCAATATTCTGCCAAACATAAGATAAAACTGCAGAATGTGGATAGAAAGTTCAGAAGCCCATTCAAGCACCAAACAAATTCTCATCAGCTATCAGGAAAAGTAACTCATTTACTACAGAGTCAGACAAGGTTTACAAGGAGAGCAATATTTTTATTAGACTACCTGATACAGCCTCTTAGATCAATGGTTGAACTAATGTAAAGATATTACAGACTTTGATTGTCTCTGAAGAAGAAAGCACAACCTCACTTGCACCCTTGGGCAATCAAAGGCACAGGAGCACTCACAAATTGCATGACACCCGTGGGACAATGTGTTGTCCCATGACTGCATCTGAAAGTGGTGGTGCCAAACGAGCGCTGGCAGGGCTTCCCACACAGAGCTAAGGGTGGCCTCACCCCTGCACATCAGAAAGCCCAAACAGCACAGAGGCACAGGAGCACATTGTGTGTGTACTAAAGCAGGTGAGATCCTCCATCCAGCTATTACCCTGTTTTGCCTCTCACACAGAGAGTGTGGTACCTGGTGTTGTAGGGACAGGCAAGAGCGCTCTGCAAACCAGGTGAGTGTCTTCTCCAGTGGTGGAGAAGAGGCAAAGATGCTCTTTTTGGGGTACTGCATGCCCAGGCATGTAAGATTTGGTTAATCTTTCTTAATACCAAGTGTTAGTTTGTATTTGTATGTTATACATATAAATATACGCTGTTTAAAGACAGATTAGCATTAGAAGGTCATAGGCCACTCAAAATAAAATTACACAAACCCAACCCAGCTACCTCCTCCAAAGTCCCCACACACTTCATTGCAATATGCATTTGGGTTAATTTCAGCTGCTGTAACTCACTGATCTTCGTTTAGCAACTTCTGTATTTTTTCCTCTTCTTTTTTTTTTTTTTTCATGGCACCTTGAAGTCATGGGCTTGTAAAAGAGTGATGTAAAACAACAACCCGAGAAATCAACCTAAGTTAAGCATCTGTTCATATAACTGAAAAAGAGGGGAAAAAATCAGATGTCTTTTCCTTCTGCTAGTATTTTCAAAACCCACACCAACAGTGCATAACTCTTTAACTCTTCCAGGGCATATTTTGGGGTTTTCCCCTGCTGAAAGCTCTTTTATGGAGACTGCTATCCTGCAAGCCTTGTGTTCAGCTCCCATTTAAATATCTCAGATCTTACTACTGCTATTTACCTGTTGTTCATTTCTATCACAGCACCAGTGAAAAACACCAAGAAAAGCCTGACTGTAAGACACAGTGTAGCACAACGCCAGAAATGTCCTATTGTGTCGAGCAGAATTTGCTGCTGGGAGATTTATTTGACAGTAAAATGGTGTTGTGGGAATAGATCTCGCACCTTCAGAGAGTCCACATGTCTTCTGCTGCTCACAACAGGCAGCAAAGGCACCTTCACAGGCAGGAGGGACTGCTCATTTTCATCATACACAGGCATATCATGGCATAAATCTACAGGGCCTCTGTGAGAACTTCTTTCATAAGCACACATCAAGACATACAGCCAGAGCTCCCAAGCGTTCTTTTGCCTTTCTTTGGATTATTGGAGGAGCTGCAACAGCTCCTCTATCGAGGAACTGCAGCAGTGATATTGCAGGGTGTGTGCTATACAGTGGTGGCTTGTCCCTCCAGTTATGGTCAGTCAGTTTGGGATTCCTTCCATGCTTTCTCTGTCTCTTCCAAAAAAATAAAGGGGAAGAAGGAAAGGAGGGAGGGAAAAAGGGAAAAATCTATCTCAGTCTATTTCTTTCACGTGGAGACCATGTGCAGCCTGCTTCCTGCTTTGCCATGTTCCGTGGCAATCGCTTTGATCCCTGGGGAGGTGAGACGGAAGTTGGTCTTCACCATTTAATTTTTTTATAGATAGCAAAGTCCATCCTTCCACCTGCATCCAAAGCACTGAGGCAGCTGGCAGAACAAAGCAGGAGAGAAAAATAGTTGACCAGAATCTATCTGAAATTGCCAGCATACAGGTGCAGTCTTGTTTTTCATCTCAGTTGCGGCAGTCCCCGGTGACTGTCAATGTTTTACTGAGGCTAATTAACCCTTTTTTGCCTAGAAAGGATCAGAGAAAAAAAACAACCAATCAAAAAAAAACCCAAAAGCTATCTGAACAAGAATAAAGTTACAAGAGTAGAGAAATACAAGAATCACGTCTCATTCAGAACTGTGCTACAAATAAAAAGGTTGCTATGCACGTGAAAAATCCCAGCAAATCTATGGGGAAAATCTGCATCTTTGGATTGCTGAGACAGCTCCAAGGTTAGCATGGTACTTCCAACACCTGAACAAGGTGGTAAAGATAAACAGAGAAACCACTCAAGAAGCACCGTCAAGAGTAAAGGAGCAATTGTTAAGCAAGGAATAGTAAAACTGAACAATAAACTTGGATAAGCTCTGTAGACGGGAAGTCAGCAAATCTAAACAACTGAAATAAAAGATAAGACTTCGAGGATAGATAAGAATTCCCAAAGCTGCGGTTTGGCTGAGCTGTCGACATTAAACATTCCTTCAGGTCCTCAAGGAGAAATGGTGGCAGAGGAGCCTTACGAGGAAATCCAAGTGCAAAAGGCAGGACTGTTCCTTGCAGTGTGGTGCCTCGTGCTCCTTCTCTGTCTGGTTATTCGAGTCCTAAACTACTGGCTTCCACTACTACCCTGGGGAGATGATCCTGTAATCCTAGTGTTAAGATTTTTCCATTTACATGTAGCCTAAGTTTTGCTTCTCATTTTCATACCATTCCTGCTGTTTATACCTCCTTCCAAAGAAAATGTCCATCATTACCACTGGTGTATTATACATATTTGCCTCCTTTTCACTCTCCAGCTAAGTGGCTGTCATTAACACAGGTGTATTTTGTTCTCTGACAGCCTCGGTGGAATCACCTGTCACCTGTCAGTGAAGGGTCCCTCCAGGACCAGGCTCACCATGGTGGCTGCAGAGAGGGAAAGGTCCTGGTTTCTTGCTGCCATCACCTGATACCTCAAAATGCCCCTTTCAAAATGCACTGGGCATTTTTTTTCCCTTTTCTAATCACACGCTGAGTGCATGTGTAACCTCACTTGCAGTGCAGTTTCTTGCCTCGTAGAAAGTATATTTGGTCCAGGTTACTTTCCCCTCCAACATCAGTTTTTCCACAGCACCTTGACTTAGAACTAACTGCCCTGCTGATTTGTCACAAACTCTGACAGCTTCCTACCCACCACTGAAAGCTGAGTGATGGCAGGACAGAAAAGTCAGGCAGGCAACATCTGGGCTTGTTTTTACCTTCAGTCTTTGGTGCCTCAGCTTTCAGTGTGGAGAGTTTGTAAGGATGCTCTGCAGCTGCTCTCCAGCTGTGACAAAACCCAGACTTAGCCATGCCAAAGCCTCTGTAGCTGTAAATAAGGCAGTTTTGGTAAACAGAGAATGATGTGTAGGTCTGGCAGGAAAGGGGGGAAAATGGGGGACAAATGCTTGGTTGTGCTGGTTCAGCACAGTCCAGCGCTGGTGTCAGAGCTGCTGAGCCCTTCCTGACTGACCTCAAAGAGGCCAGCTCAAAACACCTGAGCTGGGGATTCTTGAGCTGCAGCCACCTTCCTGGCTCTAGCAAAACCTCCCAGTCTGACCCTCAGGAGCAGCGCCAGGGAAAGCGATGCCTCCAGACCCAGGAGCTACACGTCTGCCATGGGGCTGGAACTGCTGGAAAGCCAGGCTGTGATGCAATCCCTTGGCAATCATCAGCTATGCTGCAGCAAAACTCGCCTGGCTGTGCCAGTTGTGCCTTCCACATCCCTCCCTTTGAAGAATGCCATGTGCAGACTCAGTGAAAGGGAAAACATTTCCCTTGCCAGGAGATTTCAACAGCAACTCGTGGATATTCTCTTGGCTGTAAAAATAGAAAACACTGGTTGGTGGTGGTGATGCCCAGTTTCTTCAGATTATTACCTTCTACTGAAATGGAATGGGATTTAGAAATATCAGCCATTGAAAGCCTTCAGCTGAAAGGGAGCTGAAGTATGACAAACCTGCTCTCCTAAGTATAGTATTTCAGGATTTAAGTGGATTCATACTGTTAAATTGAAATTCCACAGCAAATGGAATTCTAGGCTTGCAAAACAACTTCCTCCTATTTTTAAATTGTATCACTTTGCATATATTTGAATGGTCAAACATCTATTTAGTCCCTGGAATTATTTGTTCTTTCATTAATGGAGACTAGATGAAAGCTGCAGATAACAGCTAATAGTGATTGAACATAAAGTAAAACCCCTTTTATTGTACAGGATCTGCAGCCCGAGCACCATGGCAATAATCTAATGATGCCAAAACTTGGATGCCCTTCAAATGCTCCAGAACAATAGGTGCTGCCAGCATGACCTACACGAGGCACCAGTGGCTGACAAGCCAGGCTCTGAAGTTGCACTTTGACTCTGTGGCCGTGGCAGCACAAGGGAGCACCCTGGAAGGGCTGTGCATGCACAGAGCTGGGCAAGGGGCCAGAGCTGCTCAGCCTCAGCCTCCTGGGGCTCCTTCTGGCTTAGACCCTCTGAAGTCCAGCTGTCTGAACTCAGAAAAAGGTAATTTGGCATCCTTGTCAGGGTATTTCAGAGCAGGGAAGCCCACCACCTCCCAAGGACTCCAGGGAGACTTGCCCAGCAGTGAAGCTCACAAACATCTCAATTGGCAGAACTTCCACATTTTAAAGTTGACAGGGGCTCAGTCTGGGTAAAGGGTGTGAGATGAATGTTGCCCCTAAAGTTGCTCCAGCACTCTGGAGCCTTCTCAGGGCTCAAGCATGCAGCACGCTGTGGACAATTAAATGCACTGATTGTGTGCACTCAGCTGTGCATCAGCAACCCCTTCAGAAAAAACGTCCAGCTTCCGTCATTTGACACCAAAACCCAAATTATTTGAAAGGCTGGTGGGATTTTTCAATGTATGTACCATAAAATCCACACATACTACACACGTAGCATGAAACTAAAACACTACAAGCAAAAAGTGATTTCTCAGACTAATACTTAGAGAAGATTCAGTGCTTTCAGAGGGTTTGTGGGAATGGGAAAGTGTAGGGAAAATAACACAACCAAAATGTGGTGTAGTTAATTTCCTGACTATTATTTCCCTCCTTTCCACCCAATGGTTGCATTCACTGAGTACCTAATTTCCTGAACAGAAATCTTGTTAATTCTGAGTTGTGGAGAAAGGGTTGACCACAAAGAAAAAATGTGAGAACATTACAAACCATTCACCAACTGAGATCACAACAGAAGAGAAATGGACAGGGAAAAGGCCAAGTTCTCCAACAGTGAGACATTTCCAGCCGTACCACAGTATTTATTTTAGTTTGAACATATGGCTCAGTGAATTAATGAAATGAAGGTGCATAGGTCAGGACCCGCTAGAAATACCATCCTCTACCTGCTATCATCATATAACTCTGAGTATTTTCCAAAAGCCTGAGTGATCACAGCCTTTATTAGTCCTGTTTCAAAGTAAAGACACTTCCACTCCTTAATGAAAGAGTGCTTACAATTGAGATAAGTACTGGATTTGCAGCATGACCCTCCAGTCTATTGATATGGCATTATTATCTCACATTCTGTAAAATAAACAGGGTCTCCTCAACTACTTTTTGACACATTTCTGATTTGTTATCAAATCAAGACACCATCCTATGTGCTGGGCAGGCATTCCTGTTTGTAGCGGACAGAAACTTGGGTCCTTTCCTTGCCAGCTTATCCAGCATTTATCTTCTCTCTCTGTTTTGGTGGTAATTATCACTTTTGAATGCAAGAAACCTGAGGGGAAAAGTAACCTCTCTTTCCTTGCCATGGAACATACTTCAAGGCTTTCAGTTTTTCTGGCCAGACTCCCATCCCAGATTTTTGGAGCTCCAGTGGGGCTTGCTCTACTATTATAGCTGCCAGCAGAGTGTATTGTAATAAGTTACAGTGTCCAACCACAGCTGAGTAATCCACCTTTAGAAACAAAGGCCTTTTCCAGTGCTTTTTCCTCTCATGCCTGATGGTGCCAGCCCCAAAAATAAAATAATCAAAATTGCCTTTCCAAGCAATAAGAGTGAAAAACGTGATTTTACAGGAGTACTTTAAAAATCCCTAAACCCTCAAAACTTAGTCCCACCATAAATACAGACTAATTTTCAACTACTGAGTCAAATGTACATGACAGCTAAACTTTTAAGATTGTGCTTGAGGACTGGACATTGTCAAGGCAGTCTTACACAGATTAACTCTCAGGCTGTCCACAGGAGAAATATTAGTATCCTCAGCTAAAGACGGGGAAATTGAGGTGGAGGTTCAATTTACCCAAGGTCATGCCATAAATTACTGGAGCAGCACAATTAAAATAGCCATGGGCTCGTGAGTTCTGGAGAAAGATTCAGGGTCAGGATTTTTGCTCCAGTTAGAGTTTTATGACAGAGGAGATAATGAATAAAACATTTTCACTGCACTTTTCTTCTCAAAGAATGGTTGTTATGCACCAACACTGATCTAAGTGAGCCTTACAGATGCTATTTTGGAGGATGAAAAAGGCAACTAATAACATTACACATAACAAAAAGAAAGAAAGGAAATATATGATCATCTAATTTAAATAGACCTAGAAGAACTTGTGTTTTGCTCCATTACACTGCTGTAAGATAAAACTAAGCTTTTCCATGAGAGAGAGAGAGAAAAAATAATAGACAAGCTTTGTAATGAAATCACATGGGCATGCCAAACAGAGCTGCCTAACTTCTTGCTTTCTGTAAAAATCTATGCATTATTGAGCATCCCTACTGTGTCTCCCAATCCTTACATCTTCTACTCTAACAATTCCAATCCCTTGCACATTTTTCATAGGTTTCTAAATCTCTTGTCATGCCCACTGCTGTTCCCTGAACCATATTCAGCTTGTCTGCCAGCTCCAGTATGCAGTTCTCAAAACTAAAGCAAAGTATTCCTGCTGAAGCTTCACCAGCATAATATGGGAAGAAGTAATAATCTTTTGATCTTACACACTTCACCTCTGCTAATATCACTCAGATTACACTTTTTTTCAAACAGTCATAGTGTGTTGATGATTCACTTAGTTTGCCTTTGAACCTGTCACCTTATATATTTTTCTGCAATATAACCGAAAAGGCACTTTGTATTTTTGTCTTTGGTTCCTTCTTCCTCTAGCCCAAATCTTATTGGCTCCTGTTTTACTGTTTTTCACCCTTACTTCCATTTTCCGACGTAGTTTTTAATTCTGATCACGTCCTACAAACAGCCTGCAAACTCCTGGTGTCACGCACACATTTTATAAATACTACTACATCGTCCAGCTCATTAATGGAAATCGTGAATGGAAGTGACAGAGAACTGACCTCAGGGACCTCACTTGCAATATCTCCCTAGTATGATAACTAAACTTGGGTAACTCTTTTTTGAATGCAGCTTTTCTTTTTTAATTAGTTATGCATCAACTCCCTGTGATAGTTTCATCTAGACCACATCCCCCCTTCCAGTTATAAAAAATATAATATAAGACAGTATCAAAAATCTTACTGAAATGAAAAGTCATGACACTTATGCACTCTTATTGACTTGGATCAGTTTTACTGCCAAATAAGTGAATTCATTTGAATATTCAACATCAATATTTTTCATAGAAAGATTTTTCCTCAAAAATAGTCTTTAAATGAGCACAGAAGTTCTTTGTGAGCTGAATACATTTTCAGTATTTCCTATGACAATTGAATTCTATACTTTTCAATATTTACAAAACCACTCCTGGTCTTTTTCAGTAAATACTGATAAAATACAGCTAATGAATTAGGTCATTGAGTATTTAGACAACATTTTCAGATTAAAGTTAATTCATCTGATTTCTGTTGAAAGTCACAAAAAACAGCTGTAAATTAAACCCAGCAAAGTGGAAACAAATAATCATTTCAACATCTTTTGACAAAGCATTTTCTTGGTTTTCACAACTTTAAATTTAACTTTCTAAAACATTTCCAAATGCTTTTCTTACTAGAGCAGATACTTTAGCACCTTAGGATAGAAGAAGCAAAAACTGCTTCTGCTCACACCTTCCTAGTCAAAAAAGTTGTAATGGTAGTGCCAAATCAGTGGCCAACCCACCTACGCAAAAAAGCCAACCTTCAAAAGGGCCGATGTAAAGCAAGGCAGCTAAATCAATATTTGCACAGATTTGTCCAGGAGTGAGCAAGTTCTTTGAGCCACAGGAGGCACGAGTGCCTGGAGAAGTGAATCGCCGCAGGGACGGACGGCAGGGTGTCCATCAGGGTGTCCGTCAGGGAGACGAGCGGCGCTGGGTGCCCGGGCAGCTGGCCCGCTGCCACCCATCCCATTTCTCCATTTCTGCTGCAGTTTTACACAGGAGGCAGGAGGCCAGCAGGGAACTGAGGGCGGCTGCGAGGGAGAATGGGAGCAGCACCACACATTGCGTGTCCCTCCAGGAGTCCTTAATCCTGTGTGACATGTGCCACTGCTTACAAATCCACGTAGAGCCAGGCCTGTTTTCCACACTGCTGCACTGTGCAGAGAGACCGTGTGCCCTGCTCAGGCACTTTCCTGATGGCATTGCACAGGTTCAAATGGCAGCAAATTCTCTTTTCCTCTTTCTGACTGAGTTCTCACTCAATTTGCAGGATCCAATCCGGTCCTGTGAGACGTATTCACGACAAGAAACTCCAATTCCCACCAGAATTCTGCAAATGTGGTTAACCAGAATTCAGCTACAGCTGCAGGCACAGACACATGCATCTTCAATTTGGAAGCTGTGCTGGTCCATTGCTGGGTCTTAAGAAAGTAAATACCTAACTTTAGCTAATTCTAGCTCTTGGAAAATATGGCAGCGTTGTGGAAAAATATACCAACAGTTCAAACAAATTAGAAATAGATTTCTTCAATTACACAAATTTCCAATATGTTTTACCACACATTGAAAACAAAAAAGGAACAAAACTATATTAAAAAAAAAAAAAAGACAACCCAAAAAACTCACAGATGTTACAGCACTGATCTTAGCATAAGAAACTGGTGGAGTTCAAATGACTCAATGAAGCAATCTCAGCCTACAAAAAGACCAAACCTTGACAGTGTTTGACCAGTGTCAGCCTCAATGTGCTTAACTAGTCACTCTCTCCTCTCTTTGTAAGATGTATCTTTAGTACAAGCAACCTGAGCTAAACATCACCTTTGGTGGCAGGCCTTGTATGTGCATTAGGGCTGGAAGACATTTGAGTCTTACAGCTTTCTTCTCCTAGCTTTTCATAGCTCAGGAGAAATCCTTGTTGATAGTGGTGTTGGTAATGGCTTTCAGCATTACTTGTTCTGTATCGCCTCCTGTTTCACTGGTGTGAAAAAACAGGCAATGCTAAGCATTGTTAAAAATATTAACTCTCCTGATGAAGCAAACTGAATCAAGCTGTGGCTAGATGATAGCACAAATCATCAGGAAACTGTATCTTAGACCATGTCTGCACAGGTCTCTGTCCTCCGACACAGAACCTGACCAACAATCAGAGCCTGAGAATTATCAGACAATTATTTTCCCTGTGAATTCAGGCTACTCAGGGATCTAACTGGAGGCAGCCGAGACTGTAACTCTTGTCCCACAAACCTGATGTCAAAAACACTGCTTCAAGTAAGTCTCAGCAAGAACCAGGTGCCCAGGTTCCCAAACATGACGCGAAAGCCCACATTATTGTGTTGACTAAGAATAAAAAGGGCAACACGCCAGAGACACTGAATTCAAAGAGCTGCCATTGAGGGCTTCTTTTTCCTCTTTCAGAAAAAATCTAGCCCTGACTGAAAGAACAGCAAGAAAAAACAACTGTAACTACCACTTCAACTGAGTGTGGGGCCAAAGCACTGTCTAGAGCTTCCACCCTCCTTCCTGGTGCTGGCTCAGGACTGGCATTCATTCATCCCTGGGGAGCAGGAAGCCTGAGCCCTGGCCCTGCTCAGTACCAACCCATGAGGAGGGTGCCCTGGGTGCCCCTGCTCTGTGGAGTGAGGGTGCCCAGCTGCCTGCTGACCCTAAGGGCAGCCCACCTCCTTCTCATCCAAATCTTTGCATACAGGCAACAAATTAGGAAGTTTGGGGTCTAGACTGGCAGTCCTGATTCTGGGATGTTTCCTTGGGAGAATAGGACCTGCAAGGTCCAGTGAAGCTGTGCCCTTCATTGGGAAGCTGGCCAGTGCAGAGCCACGTGTTGCTCCACACCTCCTGTGTGCCTGTGCACACCCACCAGGCATCACCAAGGAAAGCCACCCCGGGATATTTATGGCTCTGTAGCTCTGTGTCAGTTAACAGAAGAGCCATTTTCAGTCACCCTCCATCGCAACCCAGACCTGTTAGCTCTGCTCACACTGTTGCTTAAGGAAGAGGGATGTCAGGAGCCCCTGGCCCCACTGCAGAGCACATTTTCGGCCCCTTCTGCCCTTTCCTTGATGTCACTTTTTTGTTATGACATTATACCAAACCACAATGGGGATTAACCACCCCCGTATAAGCTTATTATAGGCTTATGCAGGCTGCTGGAGCTTGACTTTGGATGGCATTTATTTTAATGAGCCTCGGGCTGATGTCACCATTACACCCATGATGGTATATCCCCATCAAGTGCTAAAATGAATGCAGAACACAACATGAAGTTGCTTTTTACAGTGTTTTTACAAAGGTGTCAAAGTCCTGATGACATACAACATTGAAAAGAAGCTGGCTGATGATGCAATGGCAAAATAAAAGCATTGAGGTGAAACTAAGGGATAATTATGGTCCATAAAAAACCAGCACTGCCAAGTACTGGTGATGATAACTACTTGCAGGTACTCTGCAACACTCACCTGCAGCAATGAATATGCAAAGGCTTAACTTGTGCACTTTCAAGCACACAGTGCAAGCAAGGGAGCAAACCAACCTATTCTACTTATCAAAAATTTGTGAGGGGAGAAAGAGGATTTTCTTCAAATTATACAGTTGTGCAGTGCTGAATTACTATGTCTAGCTGTGGATTAATAGCAGGATATTCAACACTGAAGCTAGCCCCCAGAAAAAGACGGAATTCAGTATTTCTTCATTTTAACTGCTAGCTGAGGCAATGAAATTGGGATAAGCAGCTGAATGCAAAGACCACCCATTCTAGCCACCTCTGTAAGAACCAGAGCAGCAAGAGACATTAAAAAAACTGATTTATGAGAAATCTGTATTAATTCTCTTTGCAACTCACAAAAAAATTTAATTGGAACTCTCACACTTCTATTTAACAAAACCAATTGTCATTAACATGGGCAGAAAAACAAATATGGACCAACCAAGAAGAAAGTTAAGCCAGCACCGAGTGTCTCAGCTCCACTTATTAACTTCATCACCAAAAGACATGGCTAGGCCTGCGCTGACTCAGAAAATGTGTGAAAAGAGGTTCCTCAGTGAAACACATCCACAGAACTTCATTAACTCTCCTTCTGATCGCAGGACAGTAGGACCTAAGCCAATATATTCTGCAACGATTTCCTTCCCAGCTAGTGCAGGCAGAGGTACTGACTCTGCCACGTGCACTCCAGCACGCTGGTGAATGCGAGTCTGGTGAAAAATTTCTACATAATAGAGAAATAGTAGTAATACTGGGCTACCTTTTTTAATTTTTCCTTTAATACCTGCATTTTATGTGACTACAGAGTTTTCAAGCAGCTATATCATAACAGTCTGTCGCAAGCGTATTGGGTGTTTCAGTTTGCCAGACCTGTCATAATAAATTAATTACAGGATGTTGCAGAAGTGGCTGAGTTCCAGCAGCATCTTGCACAGTTTAATATAGACCTATTTCCCCATTTCGATGTATTTGTGGTTAGATAAATCCTCAGAGAATTTACAGCTGCTACACACTAGTTTATTACACTCCCTGTCTTTGCAGGTGATATAAATGCAACAAAAATTTGAAGTCTGCTCAGAGCATAGATTTTACTGATATTGCTTTACTGGTGTGGAAACACTTTTTCCACTAAAGGTGGCATCTGCAGTTTCTGCTGATTGTTTGCATTTAAGCATTACACTGGACTTGTAAAATTGCTTGTCAAGGCCTAATATAGTGCAAATTCATTTGGCTTGACAAAGTCCTCACAAACCATCAGATGGACAAAGTTTTAGATGAAATGCAGAGCTGACATCTTTATCTATGACTACCAGATAGAAAATGTTTTCCCAGTCTTTAAAGTTAGTATACACTAATTGCAGCCACGATGTTGCTTAATCCTTGCTGCTTTTGCTGGAGCTTTGAGTATAGGGGTCCATCTACTCCGAGCAGCTTGCAAGACTGGGACTCCAGATAAACATCTCACTGCTGGTAAACAGATCCTTCTGAAGGGGAGGGCAGCAAGGAAACTGCATACAACAGATGAAAAAAAAGGCAAAACTCTTTCTAAAACCACTTTGAGCAGAACACATCCACATGTAAGAAAAGGATCATATGATATTAAATGTTTAAAAGAGCAGCTTGAGTCTTGGTGTGAAGTTCCAATCTCTGCTGCAGCTGTTTTGTGCCAGATGAAGCTGGAGAGGACTGAATCAAGACAGAGGTGCCTATTGCAACAGACAACAACTGTAAATGTGCTTCCTGAAGACCTATATCAGAAATCAGGGAATGAAATCTTCATCTATCCCAACAGCCCTGGTAGCCATAGACTGTGTGGAACTTTGTAGGCTGTAGCTCAGAACACAGAGAGCCAAGAGTTACTGGAGAGACACAGAATGTTGTTCATGGGTTCTGAGAGTTCATCCAGAAAGCTTCTGTAAATGGCACAAAACAAATGTTTTAAAAAGTGAAGTGGTTAAATATCTGAATTTCTGAAGCCTAAAAAACATTAGTGAAGCAACCAAAGCTCTGCTATAATGCACCTACATGCTATCTTCTGTTCCTTCTTCTTAAGTTCCAATTTCTAATTGCCACATTTTTGCAAGACTCCCCCAGGCAGCAGCCTTCTTCTCAAGTTGCTTATTTCCCTCTCTCAGACCTCCTCTTGTTTCTATTCCCTACACGCAGCAGTTTTGTTCCTAATGCATGTATGCTAAACTCCAAGCAATAAACCCCCTTGAACTAACACAGTATATATTTACAAGTGCAGGTGTACATCCATAAGTTAATTTGTCCAAAATATTCTGTATGGACATTGGACAGAATGCTAAGGGAAAAACCCCAGAGTACCAACCTCTACAAGAATCTTCCTGGCCTCCCTCCACTACTCAGAAAATACTTCTATCCCCTCCCAATTTCCACATCCATAAAATAGGTTACACTGCATACATACTAATTCCATACATGCTGGAAAAGGATCATTAAAAAACCCCATCACTCTTTGTGTTTACCAAACAAGTGTTTTTGCCTTAGTCTGTTCCCGCCTTAAATGAAGTATTTCCTATTCACCTGAGTAATTAGAGCAGAAGGATGCAGTGAATGAAGTGCCTCATTATCAAGTTTGCATCCACGGTCCCTGCAGAATGGCTTCCATGCCGGCTATTTTTCATAGCTGTCTGCTTTTGCTTGTAATGGGCCATTGTTAACCCTAAATGATCCTGACATTCAATTCTCCATCAGACAATTGCGTCCAGCCGGCAGATTTAGTTCACTAGTCAACAGAGACTTTCGGTTGTCATGTTCCTCTGTGTTCTCATTAGCCCTTGTTTGACTGTGATCCATCCCCTACTGCCTTCTGAATTAAGTGATGCTACAAATACACTTATTATGTTTTATGATGTCTGTTCCTCAAATTATTTTAAGGGAAAAAAACCCTAAATGCAATTTGATGGCTATTGGGAAACAGGAAAAACGTGGCCATCCATTTTCTTCTGTGCTGCTGATTTATGCAGAGTTCTCGATATCTCTGCTGTATCATAAAAACCCAACAGCAAGTGTATGGTGTAACCACACACACAAACCCTACAAACACCAGAACAATGGAAGAGCCACGATGCTGCTATTGCAAGGCAGCTATAAATATCTAATATTCACACTTTTTAAAGCAACATTTTATCTGGTTTGTTCCAGTAATGAACTTGTGTCACCCTCTAAGGAAGTCTCACAGAGACTTTTATAACTCTTGCATTTTAATTCACACATCATGGCTCAGGGAGCAATTTTTCAGGACATTCATAATGCTTCTTTATTTAAAAAAAAAAGGAAAACTTTTTCAGTAGGCAATCTGAATCCTTCTGGAATTCTTGTCTTCCACTGAAATTTAAAGTCCTCTACGTATATAGACAATATTCAGCAAATGTATATGATATTCACTGTAAAGTGATTTTAGAAAATATGTAGATTGCATTAACACAGAAGCAAGAAGCATTCTGTAAAGTTTTTAAATTAGAAACTTCTTTTTAAACCTTTACACTAATCCAAACTGTTTAAAAGTTTTATCCTTTTTGTAAATTTAAAATCCCAACAGCAATGTCAGAAGAATAAAGACTCTACTAACACCAAAAAAAGCAGTTCTTCTTAAAATGAATGCATCAGTCATATTTCTGAACAAAAGATGAAAACTGTCTTTGCCATTGTGCCATGCTCATAATTTGTTAAACAGATTTTAGAGTGAAGGCTCTAATTTTACTACTGAAGGATCATAGACTTTTTAAAATTTCTGATATTTTTGTTCCTTTTCTGTTAAATGAATGCAGAAAACTAGCACCACAGTGACACTGTGTATAAAGGAATAGAAGTCTCTAACCAACCATGTGGTAAGGAAGAAAAAAAAAATAATAGAAGCAAAACAAAAGCTATTGCAATTACAAGAAAACATTACGAAAAGTTCATTTTCAACTCCTGCATTTTCATGTTTGGCTCTTATCTGATTCCTTCTGCTTAATTGTTATTTGGAACTGTGCCTTGGAAGACACTACTGCTGCCTCTCCTCTCAATTTGGAAAGTGTGGCAAAGCAGCTCTATTCAGCTTCAGAGCAGTGAACATAATTGGAGCCCTAGTTCGCAAGCATGAAAGGAGGTGCTGTGCCTTTGATTAGAACTACCATCTCTCTGTGGTGTTTATCTGAAGTGTTATTTCTGTCTCCAGTGTCGACAATGGCAAATTAACATTTTACAATGCTTTCCAATGAGCTCCCAGATCTTGGCTACTGCTCAGCTCTCCCTGACGTGGAGCCTGATGTCACGTTCTGCCCTTGTTTTAAACGTGACCCAGGACATTTTAAGAAATGCAAGATGTCGAGATTTTTCCTCTTTATGAAATCTCTAAATGCCACATGTCACACAGGATGATGAGCTGAAACACACTGCAGGGACTTAAGAGGTGAGGAGCCTTGTCAGAATCAGGCAGCCCCAGGACTAAGGTAATTTTACACCACCTCTGACTGGGGAAAGAGACATTACTAAGTTTCCAGTACTCCTGTGCAAGCCCCATTTAGGGCAGGGGTCCATGCACAACCTCTAGGCAGAGCAAAGTTAGGACTGCTGGCAAATAACAACTACCAGTGGGGCGAAAAAAGAGTATCTGCTGCTGTGCTTTACTCGAAAGAAAAAAGTTTGCAAGTTTTTCTGGCTTCAAAACATGTGCAAGGAAGATATTACAATATACAGCAACTAGTCCTCTGCATCTGGGTGCATTTCACACATCAGTGCCTACCATTGTTATTTTCACTTCTTTTTTTAATGGAATCAAGTGCCCTGTCTACTAAATAAGGGCTTTCTAATTTTATGTTATTTATTGCTTCAGAGGGGGAGGAGAAAGAATTTCCTAGCAGAGTAAAAATAAACTGGACATCATCAGCCAGAAAAAATACCAACACTAACTGATAGAAAGTGTTTTGTTTAATATAAAATATAAATTATTTAACACTGTAGATAATTAGTGAAGTCAATAGTAAAAGTTCACAAAATAATACTCAAGTAAAAAAAATAGATGAATGATGCTTACAAGTGAATAAGGACTACAAGTAAAACAAAGAGCACAGCTGGATATGAAATATTTCATTCAGACAAAAGAACGTATATTTGGCAAGACTGCTGCCAAAACAGCCAGGAACTCTGACACAACTGCAATGAGTCCTTACTATGTGCAGCACACCTCATTTGAAAAATATAACTGCCTGGAATTTTCAACACTAATTTATTTTGATAAGAACAAGTAGTCCTACTGAAGACAGTGTAATTGCATAGGTAGTTATTCCACAATTCCGTTCAGAGCTGCAAAATGCAGTCCAAACAGGTATTTGATGTCGGGAAAACATTTTTTAAAAGCTTATGTTTTCAGGTGCACCTTAATGTCAGCACTCCTTTTGTTTTTTCCCATTCTTAATACTCCTCTATTTTACTTACAGCATACTTTAAAATGCTAATTTAATAACTTACACAGTGGTTGGGCTTGTTTTGCTCTAGACCACACTTTTTCACTTGATTCTTTGCTCGCAATGCATTGATCTACAGCCCACATAAATGCCTAAGTGAAGGTTTAATCAGATATCAATTAGGAAACAGGGTATTTGACCATTTCAGTTCTTTTCCAGTCCAGTGAGGAGCTCCAAGTCCTCTTGATTTCAAGGAACCCAGGGCAAAAGTCATCCAAAACTGGTTTGCATCATTGATAAGTCACAACTGGTACCATTTTGCATATTTAAGTATTTTAATTTCTTTGTTTGTTGTTAATCCTAGAGGAGAGATTGTAATTGCAGCCTTCAACATGTCTAATGAACATCACCCCAGTATTCAGAAATAAATTATGCCTCTGTGTCATGGCATTCGGGCTCAAAGGCAATATTTGTCCTTCCATTTGTGCTCAAGTTTGAGCCTCTCGCTGCCTTTTTCTTATTCTTCTTCAATTCCACCCCATGGGATGTAGGTTCGTTTTCAACACCATTAGCTGTAACTGATGACAGAGGAGTATCGACACTCATTAAGTTGTGCTGATTTTCTCTCTCATTCCTTTGTATCCTTTTCTTCTTTTCCTTTGTACCTCTAGAGGAAGGTGGATATAAAAAGAGTAAAAGAAACACAAAGTTAGCCCAAATTTAGAGCTTTTTCCACCTACAGCTGATGTGTTAGAGCAATTGTCTGCCTATCCTCTTGAGCACAATGCTGAAACAACTACAAAAACTACTGTTCCACAGCAGAACAAAGACAGAAAAACCATGAAGACAAAATATGAGACCACTCCACTAGTCTACTTTTTATCATAGCATTGCTTTGAAAAGAACTGCTCACGATCTTAAAAATCAGCTCATCTTGATCAATAGACAACAGATGTAATTAAAAAATACAAATTAGCAGGCTCCTCCTCTCATAAAAGCAATTGCACTTCATTTTTTTTTACTTTCCTAAGCTCAGACACCAAAATACTTACAATTAAGGAGACATTCCCGGTTTATTTATGCAACAAGACAGCCAAAGTATATAAGATTAGTTTTTCCATTTTAATTTGCCTGAACGAGGACAGAGTCAGAAATCACTTTAATGTCTATTTATGCTTATTAGCCTTCATACAGTGCCAAAAGGCTCAGTCAAGCTCCTGTATCCCAGTTAATGCCTCTAACTGGTCTTGCACATGATGACAGGGATTATGCAGATGTTACACCACTTCTACCATGAATTCCCACTCTTGGCAGAAGTTGTAACTTTACTTAACTATAAATACATAACAATACTTTGATTCTAACTTTTCAAAGGAAGGTACTGTCCTTGTTAAAAACTTGTATTGCCCCTAGCACAAAAGGGTCTTGGTTTATGGCCTGACTTCTTATGTTTAACGTTGCTGAAACACATAAGCAAATGGATGAATCGAGATTGAAGAGTGTAATGTGTGTCTTTTCCACAAAAAGGGTGCTACAAGGGCTACACTGTTGATGATACTCCCCTAATGTAATCGGATTTGATAGATGAAAATGCTTTCATCAGCCTTGCTAATGAACTGATGAATATATGCCTGCAGTTGGAATGTTTTTTTAAGCTGAACTGTACACTTATGAATATGTGGATTACTGAAGTTCTAGTACCGGAGCATCCTAAGGAAAAGGTTCTGGCACCTAAGACCGTCTGTGTTAGGATTCCTAGAACAATTTGAGAAGTATTGCTGCATGACAAAATTGGGATACAGTCACAATTATTCAGTGATACAAGTACCAATGTAGCAAAACCGAGTGTTCAGCTGGGTCTTGTGCAAATTTATGCAGAGAGCACTACCTAGTGCAGCTCAACAAAAGCACACAATGGGAACATGTCTAAGGACATAATGGCTGTATGGACAAGTAGCAGCTAATCATTAATATTCAAAGGGCCAGGTTACTATGCTATTTCCAATATAAAGATACTCTAATTTTGAGGAGCAGTTTTCATCTTTTTATTATTTGAACATAAGATATGATGATGCATCAAAACTTAAATTGAAAACAGCGTAATTTCTCTGTTCCTTCTACAGTCTGCAGAAGACATGTTAACTGCTTGGCTAAGATAAAAGTCTATTACAATCATGTATAAAATTTGTTTTCCTATTACAAAACCATATTTTCCATCCAGAAACTCTCAAAAAACAGACATTTCCTACGGACTTGCCATTCATGTTCTTTTACAGCAGGTATTGTGGCCACAGTGAACAATATTGTTCTAACAAGCAAGCCAGCAATCATTCATTTGGCTTAGTGAGTTGTGCAGGTGTTAAAGTTTCACTTCTCCATATTGAAAGTGTCTACTTGGCAAGCACATCTAGCTTGATTCTTATGAATTATGCAGTAAATAAATTTCATATCATATACATCAATGTGACACGCATATTAAGTGTATTTCCACAGAGAACAGGAAAATAACAGTATTAGGTGGAACAACTATTTAGGTACAGATTGGTCTGGATTCAAGTCATGTCGATATTGCTGTTAGATGCTGAAATATAAACCTTTTCCAGTTAAGATGGCAATACCTGCATGCATGTAAATTTTTAAGGATATTTCAAGACGCATTGACTGCAGTGAGCAAGAAAATTACAGTCCTGTCACAGCCCCGGCAGGTCATGTTTTTGGTAACAGTAAAGTCAGAGTTTTCATGAAAAATAGGCAGCCGTGTTTCTGAACTGTTTTATTATCTGATCTGTGCTGTCTAAATACCTATAAACAGAAATACTGAGAGTTTTTCAAACCAGTGGCATCAGCAGTGTCAGAGGATCCTTTTCTCTTCCAGATCTCAAAATAAGGTAACAGCTTGTAGTCTTTTCTGAAAAACACCTGGTACATGTGGTCACTGCTATGAAGTGCCATGACATGGAGCATGCATGAATTCAGACAGGAATCTCCATGATGCTCCTGCTCCCTATAGCTCAGGATGAGGGAGCATATTCTACTGATTCAAGCATGTAGGTGTCTTCTCTCACCTTTTTGAAATGTAACTGAAGTGATTTTGGGGTTCTAATCCTTCAGTGAGACATCTTCTCAGGATACCCTCAGTTTCCATTAAAATGAACATTTGTATTTGGTACGACTCAAAATTCCCGAATTTGCTTATATCATATGCGATTCCACATTTTAAATCTGGGTGCTCGTATTTTTCAGTGGATGCCCTGGAAAGGTCACTCAAAATAATTGTTTCCTGAAGTTCTACCAATGGAGTTGAGTCATCCCAAAATTTTAAAACTGACTTCTGACAGACTGTGTCAACCGTCACAGTAACTGTGCTTTCACAGCATTTCCTTCCTTAATGTATATGCTATCAGAATAGTAGTGCCCAAAATTCAACACTGAGTTCTGTCAATGGGCTGAAGTTGTACAGCCCATTTCTCATTGTACATGAGGGTTAAACTTTCCACTCACAATTTATTTTCAAATCTAGATACAGCTGGAGATAAAACATTCAGATTCAAAAGCAGGTTAAAAGTAGGTATGTATCTGTATCTACAGCAGAATGCACATATTATTTATATGAGGAGGGAACCAGTCTGGAAAATGATCGGTGAAATGACTTTGCTTAGGTGACAGATACAAAGGCAAACATGGGAAGTACTTTCAGATATCAATTTTTGAATCATAAATGGTTGCAATAGCTAAAGATATTGTGGAAGCTCTTGTTCAAAATGCTGAGATCTTATCTGCTTACAGCTTTCATGCAACGGAGAGATACAATTTTTAAAAAATGCAAATGTTACCATCAAAAGTGCTTCTGGCATCTTAGAATGTGAAAACTTTTTAGAATTTACATTAATTAATTTTTAGAAAGTGCAAAAACAGTTTGCAGTCTGCAGCAATAAAATCCAAATACACAGCTAAGGAATACCAGTGAGCAACTACATATCCCTGAGTTTTGATTGTTATGTACATTATAGTCCTTGGTCTTTTGGGGATGTGCATATATACATGAACTGTTATTTCCTTCACATTTTGGGTGTGAAGCACTCTCTGACTGATCACCCTAAAGCTAACTTCTTGTTTTGCTTTAAAAAAAATATAACCCTTCCAACATTTCTCTCAGTTTTCAAACAGCAGTTAGGAAATAACACTGCAAATTTTTAAAAATTTCTTGCTTACTGTGTTGCAGGTGAGTCTCTATCTGTGTCACGTTTGGAGATAAATTTTAGGTCCCCTGAATTACTGGTGACTGGTGTCATCTGTAAAAGAAACAAAAAAAAGCAGGAAGGTAACAAGATGACAGACAACAGGGCCAACACATGTGCATAGAAAACCCACCAGCTTCCTGAATAAGGAGAGAATATACCTCGTTTGAAAAAGAATGTCTATCAGCCATAAAATGTTAACTCCTATGTGGTTACAAACAAGGAAACAGTGCCCTGCTGAAAAAAAAAAAAGCTACTTTCAAATAAAAGACAGTTTTCAGGTATGTGTAGAAACAAGAGGTTACAAATCTGCTAGAAGACAGCTTAAAACACACACTGTCTTAAAAGAATTGTTACTTGTGCTACTACAAGTGAAAAAGCAGAATGCTAAAATGCCTTATCATTGCATCATTTTCATAAGGAAAACCCATCTTCTTTAAGCCTGCAAGTTGCATTCAAAAGCAGTTCAAATCACTCCAGGTTACCCTGTAATTCAGAGCTAAAAAGGTTCCCCAAATCTGGAAAAGTAAATTCTCTCATTTCCCAAGTAATTAGTACAACTTGCAAACAAACCTCTTCTAATTCTAATAGGTCTCACACTTCATGAAAGAATTCCCAAAAGGAAATGTGAGTGCCCTTCCTAAGTCTTCAGGGACAGGTTATTTTATTAGTTTAGTATTTTTTTTTCTGCTGACTTAGAATAAACAGGATCAAGCTCCCATTGACTTACTGAATTCATACATTTACACTGCCCACAACAACCATGTTCAAACATTAGTCATTAGAATTAGTCTGCTGTAAAAACACAGATTGCTGGATTAGTTTAGACAAAAGTCAGGCTATTAGAGTACAATAATGTAGCATTGGCGAGGCCAGGAAGAAAAATCATCTACTTCACACACAAAATCCTTGTTAATACAGTAATAAACTTGAGACTGAGTAAATGGTAAAAGTAAACACAAAAGAAGGAAATATAATACCACTGATATGAAAATACAAGGGAGTGTTGTAAAGGGAATGACTCCAAGTAATTAATACTTCCTTCAGCATTTATAACCTTGTGGTTCCTTGCCATACACAATCATGAATTCACTTTGTTTGCAGTCAAAACAAATTCTTTTTCAGAAAATCCTGTGTGAATGATGTCAAATCATTTTTTAGCCTCCTTTTTGAGTAAATATTACAGAATCTTCTCACTGTACTAATACTGTAATCAAATATGAACCATCCCAAAGAACAGCAGAGTAGAATTCCCTAAAGTGCTACTACCGAAGACTGACCTCTCATAAAAAATAGACTAAGATTTTTAATACTTTCAGACACCTAAACACTCAAAATGATCCTTGTTTTACAGTTAAAAGATTAAAGTATCCGCTAAATTAAGCTGCTTAACTGAAAGCTCTTATGATCTGTTTTAAAAACAACTCATCACATGGCCTTTCATATATTAAAGCACAGCTTTTTAGTATGAGTACCAAGGAAAGAAGAGCACACAATTGGAGACACTCAAATAGCTGTGTTCACCTCACATGGCAACTCATGAGAATTTCTAGGTCTGTGGAGACAGACTCCCAACACTCCACAGTACTACTGTGTGAGCATGAGATTTCTTACTTTATTCCTTACAACCTTTCAAGCACGTAACAAAGGAGGAACTAGATACTAGATCTGTTTGAAGCAGATCTTGCTGCCACTGCCTCCTTTTGTTTGTCCCACACACCTTTGTGTCCCTCTTAACCTACTCCTTGACCTACTTGTCCCAATCCTAGTGATGTAAGAAGTAGCAGCACTGAAGAAACAAGGGGAACAGAGGCAGATGCACAGAGGCAGTGCAGGAGCTGGTTAAGCAAGGGGATGAAGCATCAGCAGGAAGAAGTGGAGGCTAGGAAAACAGGCAGGAGGTATTTGGCTATGGAGGTGTGGGAGCACACTGGGAACTACCTAAGGACATGTCAATGTAAGGAGCAAGCCAGGGAAGGCTGGAGTATGGAGGAGCTGAAGAGGCTGTTGATCTCATCTTTGTCCATTTCTAAACCTCTCCACCACTTTTTATGCTTGAGCAGGTCTCCCATGAAGCTCCAAACAGCTCTGCACTATCATCACTGCTTCTGTGTTAAGATGCAGTAAAGCTGGTGTTGGAACAGGCATGGTGTGAGCCGTGACACCACACAGAGCTTAAATATTAATATTGTATTATTAGGGCAGTGTTTGCTTTAAAGAAAAACACCCTAATGTTTCAGATACTTATAAATATTTTTCTGATCACAAGGACAAATACTGAACACAGTACAAAAAATGAGCTCCTTTGTTCAGTGCCACTAATGGGGTTCAATTTTTTTGCAATGTTCTAATTCTTCCCCTATTTGTGAGATACAGCCCACCGGAAGGAGAAGAGAACATTAGTTCATGTAAACTGTAGAAGCTTGGATTTTCTGAAGTTTCTTTTGCTTTATGAGCATAGAAATTATAATAAAATAAGTATTTTTCTTTCCTAAAGGCCTTGCTTGCTTTACAGCTCTTTTATTTCATACTTAAATTCTCTCTTGCTTGCAACATAGGAAGCAACCAAGGCAATATAAATAAAGGCAAAATACACAAAAGCATATTAAGTTCCTGATCCCTGCTGTAGAATCCACAGCAGTAAATCAAGCAAGAAACCCTTATTGTGCAACTTGCGGGAGCAATCAGGTATTTCAGAACACACTTTCTAAAAGAACCTGAAGCAGAGAGCATCTAAAGGAAATACTAGGAACAAAGTCTCATCCCGAGTCTATATCTTCAGAGTGCTTTCCTCTAGGCTGTGCACAGTTGGCTTTAAGACTGATGGTCTGCAGAGGTTCTCTGGCAGACTAAGAAGTAGATGGACAGAACAGAGAAGTGTGGGAAATCTATTCAGATGATTCAAGCCATGACAGTAAATGAGTTTGCTCTATAGCCTACAGAGGAACTCCCATAGAAGCTCCCATAGAAGCTGTTTCTACAGAACTTGATCTAATTAAAAATTCATTGGATCACAGATGGCAAGAATGAACATGTCTCTGATGCCTTTTCAGAAAGTTTATTAGTTTAGTATACTCCAGTATCCACTTTGATACTCCAGTATCAACTTTGTATTTTGTTTTCTATTACATAGTCCATGGATAAAAGATTCACAGCCACATATTTAACTCCCCAAAACTATGCCAATGCCTGCTGTCAAAACTGTTCTAACAAGTCAAGTTTGGGAGAAATGTTGTGACACCACACCACACTCATCATTTTCTTTCCTGCTATTCTGCACCCATCCACACATTTCCCCACTAAATGAACAACTGGCAGAGGCCTTTGCTAGCAGAATTACATGCATTTCTTTTGCCTTGACCTTTCTATTTAAAATGCAATTAACTTACAATTGCTTTTCCCCCTCTCTTGTGTTTTTAAAGAACAAGCCTATCTAAATCAGACTGACCATATTCTAGCCCTTACATCTAACAGTATTAGCTCAGCTGAGAGAATCTAGCAGAACTGTGGCTCTGTATACCAGAAACACATTGGCATGGATTTCTCTCTTTTGAATAAAAGGGAAAATCTTTTGGGTGAAAACTGTAGTCATGGCTTAACACTAACAAATACTGCATCTCAGAAATCAAAATCGACTACATGAGCTTTTCAGGGATAACAAAAAAAGGAGGAAGAGTGGAGACAAGACACTTCAGATTGAAGCAGTATGTTTTAGAACACCTGTTTTCAGTCCTGCAGCCTTGGCCTCTGGGAATTTATATGGGGTCACAGCTTTGCATCGACATTTGCATAAAAATAGTTCAATTCTCCTCAGAAAGAGGCTATGAGGACCCAAGGAGAAAAATGGGGAAGGGAGAAGTTAGCTTTCTCCTGAGACAACATGTGCCACTCAACGGCGTTTTTAGCTCTGCTTGACCAATTCAGTGGCTCAGTCTGGTTTTTCCAATCTTTAAACAGACTGGTCACCTACAGTAAATGTCTAGGCATTAAATTTTACCTTTACTTTTTTCCCCCAGCAGGTATTAATTTGGTTGTAAACCAGATACCTTCTCTTTCAATGACTCAAATAATACTGTAGACACAGGTGTAAATTTTTTTTGAGACAGAACACATAGCTACTAGGCTACAAATAAAGTAGCACCACACATGCTTAAAGAGAGAGTAATTTAACTTGCAGGAGCAGTTGACAGGCTGGAGGGAAGGGATACCATCCAGAGGGACCTCGAGAAGCTTGAGAGCTGGGTCTATGCAAACCTCATGAAGTTCAACAAAGTGAAGTACAAGGCCCTACACCTGGGTTGTAGCAATCCTAGACACATCTAGAGGCTGGGCAGAGAAGTGGTTAAGAGCAGCCTTGTGGGGAAGGATTTGGGGGTGATGGTTGATGAAAAACTCAACATGAGCCAGCTGGTTGTGCTCACAGCCCAGAAAGCCAAACAAATCCTGGTCTGTATCCAAAGGAGTGTGGCCAGCAGGTCATAGGAGGTGATTCTACGCCTCTGTTCTGCTCTTGTGCGACCCCACTTGGAGTGCTGTGCCCAGTTCTGGACATGGAACTGTTGGAGCAAGTCCAGAGGAGGGTCATTAAGTTGATAAGGAAACTGGAGCACCTTGCCTACGAAGACAAGCTGAGAAAGTTGGGGCTGCTCAGCCCGGAGAAGGTTGCAGGGAGACCCCATAACAACTTTTTGGTATCTGAAGGGAGCCTACAGGGAAGCTGGAGCAGGATTCTCTGATTTCAGCCAAGGCAGGCCTAAATTTTGTGCAATAGCTGGGAGGGGCATGCCAGGACCCAGATGTGATAGGACCTCACATCATTGCTGGGGTGGTGGGAGAAGACTCTCTTGGAGAAGGGTGTTCCTTCCAGTCAGAAACTTGTTGGGGGGAAGGCATCTGGCACTAATTTATTGTAGCAGGCTCCACAATGAGCATTTTTGGAAGTGAATCACTCTTTCTTTTGTACACTTTTGTTATTAATATTGCTGCTGTTATTGTTCATTTTCTTATCTTATTGCTGTTTACAGTAAATTGTTATTATCAAAACCCACAATCTTCACCTTTTGTGCCTCCAATGCTCAACTTCATCCCAGCACAGTGGAAAGCGGAGGAGGAAGCAGGAACAAGAAAGGGTTGTGTGGAGTGGGAGAACCTTGGTGGAGGCACTGAATTGGGGAGTACCATTCCTAAACTACAACAGCCTGTAATGATAGGACAAGGAATAATGGGTACAAGTTGAGAGAGGGGAAACTTAAGTTGGATATTAGGATTGGATTAGTTGGATAATTTTTTTACTGTGAGGGTGGAGAAACACTGGTGCAGGTTGCCCAGGGTTGTGGATGCCCCAACCCTACCAGTGTTCACAGCCAGGTAGGATAAAGCCTTCAGCAACCTGGTCTAGTGGGAGGAGTTCCTGCCCAGGACAGAGGGGATTGGGACTAGATGATCTTTAAGGTCCATTCCAACCCCAATATTCCATGATTCTAACTCAAACAGTACAAACCTCATTTTAAAGGAAAAACAGAGTACCAAGAAATAAGAAACTAAGGAACTCAAAAGCTGAAATATGTTAATGCTGGGTAAGGATTAAGAAAAATAGCCCATTCCTCATAGATGGTGCCATAGTAACATTTCCTTCAGATGAATGATTTCTCAAAGAATAGTCAAAGTCATTACTACTTCAAGAGTAGAGTAGATATGTAAAGATATATCTATTTTATAATCCCTTCAACAATTTATGTAGAAGACTACACAGCAGCTTTGCAGACTGATTCTAGAAAAGCAGTTTCTGTCAGCCCAGGTGTCAGTACCTTTAGAAAGAGAGATCTGTAATCATATTACCAAGGAATGAAGGCCAGAATTACGAACTTCACTATAATACATTCTAATTCAATTGAATATCACCTTTTTTCATAGTTGCTCTCTCTGAACCTTGAAAATGAACACATTTCATGATGTGTCAAAATTCTCCAGCTCTATTCACTGCAAGAGTTTCATTGTATTAATTCCTTAGCGTTTCCCTCATTAGCATAATCACATCTTCCTATTTTCCCTCTCTTCTTCCTAAAAGATAATCAGTCTCTGAAGTGCTCCCCAGTAACCTTAAGAGTGGTACCATTAACAGAAAAAATAGAAACAGCACAAACTATAAAAAAGAAGTTTTTGATGAAACTAATAGAAAAAATTTCTAGCTATTTTTTGAAATATGGAACAAGTTTTCTATGCTTTTTAAATTTTTAGATTAAATTAATAAATTTTCAGCCCATAAAATCACCCCTATGGAAATAACTCAAGCCCAGGGGAAAAGCATCAATTGCTTGGCAGGTTAGTTTCAGACTCACTGGGCTAAGTATTCACAAAGTCTGACAACAATCTCCTCTAGGGGAAGATTGAGACCATGAATTATTTATGTGAACAGTGATAATTTCAAATCTTGTTTAAATATACGTGGAATCAAGTTTTGATGACCTCTGGGTAGATCATTCAAATTGTGCAATAATAATGTGGTTCTCGCCAGTAAACCTTTTCTTTTTTTCCTATCTTACATCTTGGCATTATTTTCCAAAGATAAATATACTAGAAAAAATACTTTCTTACACTTTTATTGGAATTTTTAAAATGTTTTGTTTTTGTCTATTACTACTTTCTACTCTTCTCATGTAATACGGAATTGCATACTTCATATTCAGAATCCAGTTACATGCACTTCATGTAGTGAGTGGCAGGCCATTGAATTATAAAACATATTTGCAAGATATTATAGCCAGCAGAAAATTTCTGATTTAAAAAACCCAAAAAACTACACACTATTAACTTTGAAATGTTTCTGATGAGCCAAAATTTTGCAAAACCCACATTCTGATTTCTAATAGAATCCTATGTGAATTCCTGTCCTTTTCACCTTCATCTTAAGGAACCTGAAAACAACACATTAAATGGAGCAGCCAGATGATAAATCCATCTCAATTTCTTGGAATTCTTCATCAGTGCAACAAGAACTTCACTCCATGAAATTTCTATTGGCAGTTTACATGCATGTTGTAATTAAAGATGATTATGACCTAATTTTGTGGCTTAGGAGTTAAGTAACTCATAAGGCAGGAAAACAAGGTTTGCATAAAATTATTATGTTATGAATGCAAAACTGATGGTAGAAAGTATTTTGAAAGTTCTTTGAACTAAAGCTTTTCAAAAAATTATTTGCAAAGATTAATATTGGATCTTAAGTATTACACCCTCTTCTAATGTTAATAATTCCACTTTATTCACTCATAAAACTCTGATGATTAGCTAGATATGCATGTGTAATATCTCCAGTTGGAAAACTATTTTTAATTAGACTATCTGGTATTCTCAGTAATTAAAACCATAGTCATAGTCAACATTTTAAGTGCCTTATTTAGTCTTGAATGGTAGCAAAATCTCAAAAGTAATTGCTATGATGATTTTCACAGCAACTGTTTTGCAGTCTTAAGAGTGCTAAACATTTTAGTAATCCTCAAAGACACACAGAAAGAACAATAGATATAGCAAACCTAGGTATAACTAAGTATTTGGGAAAACATGCTTGTGTCCAAAACACAAACACAACCAAAATATTCAGTTATATTTTCCTGCTTGTGTCAACAACTTAAGCAACAACTTATTTACTCCATAAACATTATTGGATTAAAAAAAAAAACCAAAACTTTTCTGCCAAAGCAAAAAAACCCCAACCCAACAAAGAACAGAGTATTACAAAGTAATGGTTTTTCTTATTTTCCACACACAGGAAATTGGCATTTCCCTTCATTGGGTCTTAGAATTTAAAGAAATGAAAGGAATAGGAAGAAAAGTTGCTGTGTCACTGCTGCAAGACAGGAACTGCCATAACCGATGAGCCCCCTCAGTGGTCACCTTCGCAGTTTTGTCTCAGAAGTCTCGGGTATTGCCTAAAGCCAAAGCCCTGTGCAAGTTTCATTCATTCTGGCAAACAGCTGAATGACAAGTTGTTTCTCCTATGCAGAACTCTGCAGCTTTTGTAAACCTATTACACTTCAAGGCATCCTAAGTCTTACAGAGATTTGATTCATCATTTGATTCAACTCACTGTCTTCTTGGTGGTTTATACAGTCCTGATGTGACTTGAAATTTTAAAAAATCCTCCTCATCGTGTTTCCCAATCATTCAGATGTTTTTGAAATCTCAGCCACTACCTCAGCCTAAAACAAGTTATTAAAACAATTAATCTCTAAGTGTACTCATGTAAGAGTGTCCTGTAGTAGTTGAGTTCACCAGGGTAACTAAGCATGGCCTAAACAAAAATTTCCTTCTACTGATAGTAGATGTGTTCCATTGTACCTTAATGCTCCCTGATCTTGTTTAACAGCAGAAGGAAAGAAAAACAAAAGAAAGAAGAGTGCATTGACTTCACATCAGGTACTACTTAGTACGTTCTCCTCACTGCTCATTCTGTGCTAATTTAATATATAAATTTTAAGTATTTTTAATAACAAAATAATATAATTTTATATAAATTATATATTTATATAATAACATAAACTATTATATTATTATAGAATAATAATATATAATTATAATATAATCTTTTCCAGGACCCGTTTCATAACTTTCCTCTGGACTCTTTAAGACTTTGTAGTGCCTTTAGCTACTGTGCAAAATAATTGCAATGTATTTGCTTGGTTTTGGACTGTTACTGTACATTTGATTAGTTATAGCTTTTGAACATCTGTAAGTACTATACAGACTACTATAAAATTCCAACTAATTTTTTAATATGTAGTTAATTTAACTCAAGGTACAAGGAGAATTCAAGTAAAGAGCATTTTAATTAAATATTATCAAAACTGAGTGGTACTAAAACAAGTACTACTAGTAATACAGAAACTGGTGATAGAAAAATACGTCAACCATAGATACTTGAGAAACTCTAAGCAATCAAAACTCATCAAATGTTGCTTCTCAATAACAACTCTTGGTTGCAATTGTTAGTAACTGTAGTTGGTGTAAATACATAAAAGTATTTTGATACAGTAAATTGACTAGATTTCTACCAGATTAAAACAGAAAAAAAGATGTGGATAACAATGACCAAGTCTAGTAACAGTAGCACTTCTCTCTCTTCTAATCTAGGTATGAGTGAAACTGGGTGATTACAACAACATATTCACTCTGGGATACCCTCCTTGCCTCTAGCAAAGTAGACAATTAATGAAAGAAATCTTCAGTAATGAAATTTTTTCATATTTATTCTAGTCTGCCTTGACAGAAGTATCTAGAAGTAATGCATGCATGTCTTTCCTGGACAATGGTTTGGCTAGAAGTTTCTCAGCTACAAAGAGGTATAGGGTACTTCAGATTAATTATTACTACTCAGTGTAGTGATTTATTCGATTTTCCAAGTATAGTTAGGAACAAAACACTTTGTAATTCGATTTATAGCAGTTGGCTTCAAGAAGACAGCTGGCTTCAACAAGATTGCCGAGTGAGTAATCTGTACTCAATAATTTATTAAATGCTACCTCTCTATATTCACTGACTAAAAACAGAAGCTGCATAAAAAAGGTCAACAGAAATAGCCTTGAGTGTTTTAACCTTGTCTTTTCTAGCCTAAATAATTCTATGATTCTATACACTACGGAGCAAAGAATAGATCAATCATCTGAGAAGAAGTCCCCAAAAGTTGTAATTAAACAACATAGAATATGCTCAGAGTCTTCCAAATGGGACACAAAGTATTAGATTCAATTTTAGAAAAGTACATAGCAAAGTCAAATAATTTGAAAGAAATCTGAACAACACTTTTTAAGTGGTAGTACCACTTCAGTAAATGAATGGTTCTGGAAAGCACACTTACTAAGGATACAAATATTTCAAAGTAAAAATTTCTTAAATTCTAACACTTGTTGAACTAATTATTATTACTATTTTCTCCTAGAAATTATCCCACGCTTTAAGACAATCATCAGTCTTATTTCACAGAAGGGGAACATAAGCATGCAAAGTTTCTAATCTCCTGGAGAAGTGAGAGTCAATTGGCCTTCTCTGCACATAGCAGAATATCTAAAGATCAGGGTAAAAAAAAACCCCAACCCATAAAAATCAAATATCTATTTTTTCCTGGACTAAAAACTGGGCCCTGTTTCTTTGTTCTTCTGTACATACTGTATATTGTGACTAACTAAAATCACAGAAACAGGAATGCTTACGCACACATAACTTCAGTAAACTTGGAGTCAATGGGAGATTTGCCACTCATCACAATGGTGCAAGTAAGCAGAGTATTTAATGGCCACATGATGGAACAGCTGATTCCACACAAGATAAATATTAAACTTCTATTGAAAACCTACCTGCTTGCCTGGGATGAGATCTACACATGAGAAATTTTTACATAAAGGATCAAAAATTAACACAGTCCATGTGGCACACAAAAGACATAACCTACCGCTACTTACACAAGCCTTCCTTCTGAAATTATTACCTTATCTAGAGCCAGAGAACTTTCCTCTGCTTCTGTTGGTCCTTCTGGTAGGAGAGGAGCAGAATCTGGTACTAATCCTGAAGGTTGTTCTTCATACTCTTCTGAAAAGAGGAACCATAATTCGCCATTATTAGAGCTATGAAAGAATTTATGTGAACCACCATGACATTACAATCTAACCAAAAACAGGATGTGAACAGGTGAAAAATGTTTGAAGGCAAATCTATGAGAAAATTCTCCCATAAACCTTTATTTATACTAGTAAGCTTAGATTTAAATGTGATTTATATGTTGGTTATTGTATAAAGGCATTTAAAGATTTACCTAAGAACAAAGTCCATACTGTTAGCAAGCAGTTGATACTTAACAAATGTATCATACACATTTCTTTTGATTCAGTAATAGGATGATCACTAACTGAAATAGCAAATTATTTACCAGAGATTTTTTTTCACAGTCAGACAACTGCTTCAAAAATTTTGTTTAGTCTTTTTTTGTCATTTGTTTTTCAGAACATTTTTTTAAGGCCTTCACTGAAGACTCTTCCTATACCCTTCTCCCTAGGTCATATTGCAAGGAGGAAAGGCAGGGGAAAATGCAATGGATTTACAAGAAGAAGGCAAAAGGGAAGGGCATAGTAAATCCAATCAATGTCATCAAGTGATCACAGTGTTATGTTCAAGTGTTTTTTAGGAAAGAGGCTTAATTACTAGGTTTCACTATAAAGACATAGGGAGGAACTAAAAAATGGGGGAAACCATCTTGAGAAATTTTGGGTTAAAAGATTTCTAAATACCAGTATAACTGATACTTCGATAGTTTAGGAAAGCAAATAATTTCTTGTACTATGCAGCCACACACTATGTCCACAAGCTGAATATTTACAACTGCCAGCACACTGAGCATCTTTACAGCAGTGGACTAAGTAGGATGCTTCCTATATTATTTGGTCAGATTCATCTAAGTTTCTCTGCATCAGTCAAATCAAAACTGTTTTAATGAAAAGGACCTGGTAGCAAGTTCAATGCTCAGATGTGAGATCTAACAATTACCATTCTTTTAAAACTTCATACTGAAATTCAGTTATTTGGAAACTGAAGATTCTCCATTAGAGCAGGGGGAAAATTAAGTTTGAACAAAAGCTAGATCTAATGGAAATTGCCTAAGAAAAAACCAAGATGTTGGTGAAATGCTCTGATGTGTCCTAAAACATTGCCAAGCTGGGCCTGAATTAGGTGGCTCTGTGTTAGAAGAGACAAGGGATCAATCCAGCTGACAGATAATTAAGTCAGTAATAAGCTGACTTATTCCATAATCTGGAATGTTTAACCAAGTGCAATGGTTAGCTAACTTTATTCAAATTTTGCACCACAATAAGTCATCATTATGCCACGTGTGTACTACATAAATTCCTCTCTTCAGAACAATAAGCAGAACAACACGGTAAAATCTTGGAGCATCAGTTAAACCCACACCGGTATACCAGGAAGACAGCAGTAAACTTACTTTCAACAGCCACATAATTAGCTGGAAAATAGCCTTGCTGTCCATTTGCTAGGCTGCCAAACCACCAGTTATCATTATCTTTGTATAACACTTGGATAATGTCACTGCGATGGATGGTTAGCTCATCTGATCGATGCGCTGTGTAGTCATAAAGAGCCACTACCTAAAAGAGAGATAAGAGCACCACAGCTTTATCACAACCATGCCACAGAGAAAAAAGCGCAACATTCACTTCCTCTTGCAGAAAAGCAGCTGAAACCAAAGCTCCACTTTGGTAAAAGCTGAGGCTGCCTCAAGTTTTGCTAATGGGATCAGGGGTGGTGGGAAAGCAGCAGGAGAGGCAAGATAAAGGACTGTGGGATTGCAGAAATGGTTAAGAACATTGAATTCACTAAGATTAGCTTCAAAACAGCAGCTGTTAGTTTTATAAGCAATTTGCTTGTGAAGCAAAAGGGAAAAAAAAAGCTTCATACAGTCACTTTCTCAGAATTGTTACACCACCTTCAGATCCCATTCTCTGTGTGCTCATGAAGCATATGTGTTTGAATAAATACTTCAACAGTATGACAGCTTTAACCAAGGAAAAATTTAATACAAAAAGACATTGAAAAGTTTTGCTTTGATCACTCCATTTTTTCTCCTTTTTTTTTTTTGTTTTGTTTTGCTCAGAAATAAGCATTTGGATATATAATTTTATAAAATTCAAAAAGATACATTTATATTCCATTTCATGTAATAAATCTATTTGACAGTAAAATACAGTGCAGCTATACTTTTATGAACAAGAGTACTAACAGTCATCAGCACTATGCATACTACATATAATAAACTACTAGAAGCCTCCTTTCTACCCTGAATATGAAAATATCAATAACAATTTCTTATTTATCTCCTATGATCCATGAACAAAAATCTGTCCTAGTGAACTCTGAGCAGAAAAGCACAAAAAGCAAACAAATAAACTGAAAAAATAAGTGAATTGCTCACTTCCCTCATAAGTGAAGAGCAAAATATGACCTATTTTACACAGAGAGTGCTGCTTCCCTACCTACAATCTTCACCTCATATTTCTCCACAAAATTTTAAGTGGAGGTCAGAAATGGGGGTCATTATGAGCAATAGGGGGGTTAACAGGATTGAAGGAGCCAGCAAAGTTAGGGATAGAAAAAACCCTTCTTTTTTATTACTCATGCAGGCATTTAAATTTTAAGGCTGCTGAATTCCACAGTGCTTTTTATATTTGTATTTCTGCTTTGAGCAAGATGACCTGCAAGTTGTGTGTGTAAAAATATAGCCAATGTCACTTGTATTTTCATAATTCCACGTCACCAATTTAACAGATTAAATCAGTTATGAATCGGAAAAGATGGAAATGATTCTACCATTGTAAATTTTACGTGGCAAATTGTGAGCTGATCAGCACCAAAGAATTAATATCAGCACAGTTTTCAGTAGACAGGAAACTTACCCAAATATGCATTCAGAAGTCCTGAATTTACATAAAGAAGCTAAACAATGAAATGTCCTTTATCATAACTCTGTGCCCTGCATTAGGAAAGCTAACAGTAATTACAGGAGATGCTGGCAGTACAGAAATATGAACTGTAGAACAGAACCAAACTAAACCACACTAATGACCATGTCCAGTAAGAGGTGCTCTAACAGTGCCCACTTCAGTTAAGTGACAATATCCTGAAAACCATGAGGTCACTTTTACTTTTTAAGGTAAAAAAACCCCAAACCCAAAAACGAATGTAGGAATGCAATGTAATTACTTGGCAGCATGAAAAACAATGAAAGGCAGAGCAACAACCACATTGTTTTGCAGTATCTTGTGTAAGACACTTCTGGTGCAAATGTTGTGTTTTTTGGAAAAAATTACAAAAATTCAGTCACATGGAAACTGCCACAAATAGTTCAAACCATTTAAGCAAGTCTCACTGTCTGCTTCTCTGAAATAAGAAATTATATACCAATGTGTCCTGTAATACAACTGATTTAGTAAGCCTGACAATTTAAGTAAAATGTTGAAATTGAATTTGCCATTGTATTCTGTGCACATATGATCAGAAAAATGACCATAACAGGATATAGAAAATGCACCCCAGAATCAAAGAATAATGTAAACCACTCACAATTTCACCTAAAGCAGTGGACTCGCTTCTGGTGTGACATGCAAAAATTTGTCAAGTTCTATTTGGGTCCAAGTCCAGGGAGAAAAAAAAAAAATCTATATTCAACAAAATTTTAGGAAATTGTTTTTCAAGACTGATATAAACCCAGCAGTAATGTAGTTATCCAGTTATGAACATCTTTGTAAGAATTACAAAATCTACAGTAGGAAAAATAATGTCCTTGGGATCATGCTAAAAAAGGGCATGCTTTCTAAAGCAGATACTGCATGACAGGTACAGAAGATATTGCAAAAAATTACATAATACTTACTATCTCTTGCCCGGGTGGACAACTGTTTCCTCCTCCCACTCCCAATGCAGTCAGGCTGTCATCATTCTAGAAGAATAAATTATTTTAAATTTTAATATGAAGCATTTTGTTAAATTACGATTGTTTTTCATTTCTCCTGTAAGACAGTAAGAATTATCTGCAACAAAATGCTTTTTATAAAAAAGAAAAAGCAGAAGTGATGTTAAGCAACACTGAGTAATATTGGCTATTGGCTGGTAGATGTTTAGAAGAAGATATTAAATTTTTCAAGTATGTACACCGCATTAAAGACACAACTGGACTGGTGACTATGCAGTCCAAGCTTGTTTGCATTGCAAACGATGTCACTTCCATATAATGAAGGATTTCAGGTTGGTCTTAATAACCAATACTTTCCATTTGATTCTAATTGTTCTATCCTTACCACTTGCTCTTCAGACTTTCAATGAATTCAAAAGAATAGTAGGTATATAATGCAATAATCAGGATAAACCTGCGCCTTAAAAAAAATGATTTCTGAAAAATAATAGAATGCTTAAACTGAAGGAAGATTTAGAATAGAAAAACTATGAAAATTAGCAGAGGAACAGCAAACTAGGAACCAAAAAAAGAAGAGCTGGAAGCCCTTTGCTGGTGTTACTTTTTTGTTTTTCAATGGTCTATCTTCACAAAGGGAAACAAGTTTCCTCTCAATTTTGTGTGCATCAAAAGATACAGGATACCATACAGAACAGAAATATTACATAGTAATTAAAATATTTTAGAAGAGTCAGATATGTGCTTTGTGAAGTAAACATTTCCACCTCTAACAGATACACTGCAATATAACCATTTAAATTTGAAAATTTTAATCCAACATACTTCATCGTTTTCATATTTTACAGCCACTCCTTTATCTATCTTTTGCATGCACTTCTTTATCATCTTCTTCTTTTAAAAAATATTTCTAAAATGTATTGTTCATTTTATTTTCAATGTTTTAGGTTTTTTTTTAATTTTTATTATGGGGGTCCTAGGAACATCACCACAAATTACAGAGAAAATCCTCACAAATCCTCAGTAGAATAAATGCCATTCTTGAGAACAGGGATTCTTGCCCTCAGTGTTGTTTTCATAATTTTGTTGGGCTTATCCCATATGGGAAAGAAATCACTGACTATCCTGAACTCCACCCAGTCTCCAGCTTGTTTTGGTACTGCCACAGTAGTTACAGACACATACAGCAGTTACAGATAAACTCAGTATAGAAGTGAACAGTTACATTCAGTTCTTACCATCTACCAGAACATCTAAGCCTACCACCTAAGGAGTTCTGAATAATTATGTACGTGCACAGAAGGAAAAAAAAGAAAGTGTAACTGCCTGATTTGATAAACAAATTTGGAACAAAGACTGGTGGAGCTGCAGTTCAGAGTACACAGCTTGTTCAGTGGTCTATTGGTAGTCAGCACTGCTGTACAGGTTTCAGCTAATTCTCATTTTCCATTCTCAAGGTTAAAAGAACTGTGCAGGCAATGTGCTTAGCCTGTGGGATGGGAGTGCCTCCTGTTGCTCAAAAATGATTCATCAGAATTATTAGCAGTATTATTTAGGTATCTAGTTCAGGTACTCATATTGCCCCATTATTATGTCTCAATCTGTCTCTCTCTTTTTTTAATAAAGTATTTATGTGGCTCTCAAACACTCGAGAACAGCTTGAAGAGAGCAAGCTGTGTGGAAATAACAAGCTAAAATCTATGAGTCACCCTGAGACTATGCTGAATGTTCTCAGACACTGCCTTAAACTTTCAAGGCAACAACAATCCAAAGAGGTGCCTCTTAAAGAGGTACTCTGAGTATGCCACCGGCTGCACACACATCTACCTCCAGCTGTGCAGGGCAATTGCCACAGCTGCCTACCACAAACACAGCTACTGCAAGGCAGCAGAGCTGCCTCTGGTGTGCTGTGCCACTCATCCAGTAGTGTCAACTACCAGTTACACCACAAGAAACACACAATAAATACTACCGGCCTTTCAACTTAGACACATCATTTTTTAAATGCTGTGTCACAAGATTTAGGCACATTTTCAGGATTTCAGAAAAGCAACAGATGTACAAAATGGTATGAATACATCATTCTTAATACAATATTAATGTCTCCTTTTTTTTTTTTTTTTTTAATGCAAGATGGAAACCAGCTAATCCTGTTCTTGCACTGGAACAGATGTGGGGCTATCACTATGTTCCAAAGAGTTGGTCTTTTTGGGAGGCAGACCATCTGTGAGAAACAGAAACAAAATGCTTGCTGAAAAAGTGTGCCATGTCACACTGATTGTGGTTGAACAAAGCTCTTAGGAGCTTTCAGCATTAAGGAACATCCTCAGAGGACAAAAAATAGATCCATCAGTTGATGCAGAGCTCTAGACCATGGAGTATCACACTGGTCATCCATGACTAACCCACTTAGATACCCTTGACATTTCTAACTTAAAACCAAAAAATGTTTCAAGATGCTGATACAAAAGAGAACACTGCAAGTGAGAGTAACCTGGATACATTGTTATATCAAGTTTTATTGATTCCTGATAATCACCCTAATTGAAATGTTTACGGCTTCTTTTTAATGGGTCAGTTTCAGTGATTGCTCAAATGTATGTTTTGCTTTTTTGATGCAGATGTATAGTGGCCAACAGGATCTGGGCATTAGACAGCACTCATCCCTTAGGAGAAGGAGCACTGAGTAAGAACAAGTGATATCTTATTGCTGCTTTTTCTGTAAAATTCTCAGCATTTCCTTTCTACTACTGAACCAATATATTTCAATAACCACAATATCAAAATGTAAAGAAGGAAATATTGAAAAATTTAAAGTCTAATGATTCATTTAGTTTCATACACTTCTTCCCTATATGTAAAGATATTCTTCACTGTGACAGAATAAGCATACAGATCAAGTCCCACTTTAATCAGTCATTAACTCTTAATAACAACACTTGGAAAAGAAGCTTTTCCAAGATCAATTTTAGGCAGACACTACACATACTGGGGTGAAGCCCAGTGTGTGTGGACACAGGGCCAAAGCCACCCTCCCTCCTTTTCCCGTTAGTGACAGACTCAGGGACATGAAGAAGGACAAACATCCACTTCCTGGACCCTAGACAGTAGCACTGCTTCCCTCCACTCCACCTCCCCCTACCTGCTATCTGCCAGCATGGAAGAGAAACTGGGAATATAACTAATGCAAACACTCCAGAAAGGACACAAGAAATGTGTGTTACAGCTTCTCTTGCCTGTCTAGTAAATCTGCACCTCAGTAGTAGCCAACATTCTGAGACTATTACCTTTGGGGGGTTTGTTTTATTGGAGCTTTTGGTTTATGGTGGTTTCTTGGTTTGGTTTTTTTCAAGGAGAAAAAGACATTAACTTACACAGCTTAACTGAAAACCCCTGATTGGCTTAAAAGGTAATATTTAAAACATTTTAAAATTCTACAGAATAAATCTGAGATTTTACTGTTTCTCCATTGTTTTTCTTTTTCTTAGGAACCTATGGGTTAGAAATTTACTTAATTGTCTCCTACTCTAAGAATGCTATGCAATCTCTTTATTCCAGTAAGTGAAGTTCTAAATTAAATGCTAAATAAGATGGGACTTAGAAGAAAGCAGCTGAATACTAGTAGTACTTTTGTATTCTGTTCTCATCCTCTGGTCCAATGCAGGTACTAGCTCAGGACACCTAACTACAAATTTAGTCTGTGACAAAACAGAAGTACAAATATTAGTATTAATAGCTAAATTAAAATGATGCTAAAAGTATCAATTGGCAAGAATGACATGCTCTTCTTCAGTCATAAATAATCTGTGTGTAGACATCATAAAGTTAATTCCTTATGCTTCAGATGACTACAATCCTGATTTGATTACAGTCCTGTAATATTTAGTAAGCATGGGAATCTATAATTTGCCTAGAGGAAGAAAGGACCAAAACTGCACCAGGCTGTACTTTATTGAAACCTGCAATGTACACACAGAAATCAGAAATGCAAACACAGCTGCTGCAGTAAAACCTATAAGGATTAAAAAAAAAAAAAAAAGAGAGAGAAAAGAAAAAAAAGAAAAAGATCAATTCAGAAGCATGTGAAATACTCCAACTCCTGAAATTATTCAAAACCTCTTCAACTATTTTGCCATTTCTAAATAGGCTAGGTTTTGATACTAATTGCTCGATTAACCTGCACTTACATGTATTAATGCATTTATAATAGAAGAAGTAACAAATATATTCAAAACCTTAGTTTAGCCCTCTCAGAAAAAAACTGTTTTAAATTAGCTGCTACCTAGCATTTCACAAAACAGTTGATCCTGCAAATGTTTATCAAGCTTGCTATGGTGGAGAACACTATAGCACTGGTTGAATAGTTTATATTTTTCCCTAAAAAATTGCATACTGATGGCTAAAAATTTGAAAACATGAAAACAGAAATCTTTTAGCAACTAACACAACTGCAATGTAAAACCATGCTTTCAAAATTTCTTGCTGAATCCTATGTACCTTACAAGCTTTCCACAACTGTCTTAACAGATTTTGTTAAAAAATGTAGGTCCAAAAAAATCCTAAAGCAATCCAAACAAAACCCCAAATTAACTGTAAATCAACTATAAATTACCCAAGTTAATTTATGTCCATTTATAATATCTCTCTCAAAACTTAAAATAAGCACAACTACAAGAGAATATTAAACCATGGCATTCTATCCATGGGTGCAGGAGGATTATCATCTCCAGTACAACAGGCCCAGCTTCATAGATACACAAATGCATTCAGTATTCAGAAGCACCATTCATTCTTCCTTAACTAGTTTCTCCACACATTTTATCTTTAATACAGGTTTGTCAAATGTATAGTTGGCAATTAACGGCATTTACAGATTCTGCTGGATTTTTATTATGGTGATCAGGAATCCAGAAACAAAGAGAAGAAGAAATATAATTAGTAGAAGTTTACAATCAATATTTAATAGATAAGCAATTAAGTAAACAGAGGAGAACTGTGATTTCACTTGTTAAAAGTATGAGTAAACAATGAAAACATGGTGCTGCAAAGAGAATTTAATTCCAAGGTATTGTCTTAGCTTTTCTCTCAGAAACTTATCAATGCTTGTTTTCTTAGTAAAAATTAAAAAAAAAACAAAACACAGGAGTGTGGTTTTATCTTATTTATTTCTAAACAACAAAAAGTAAATCATGAAAAAATATAAAGCTTTTGATTTGCAGATATCTGATCTCACTACCAGCTGGTCACAGCATAAGCTAATTTGGCCATGGAGACAATTGGTTTGAAGATACCTCTTTTTTGAATAAAGACAGGATAAAAAAAACACCTCTCTACAATGAGAACTTGTGAATAATGACATTTTATAGTTAAACATCAATTTAAAAAAAATGCAAAAAGAGAATTCCTCACCGTCTGTAGTCTACCCAATAGTGTTCGACTAAGAGGATTTCCTACTGGGCTGAAGCACCCTGTGAAAAGAAAAGGCTGTGAATTTTCTGCTTGTTATCCTTTTCCATCGAATAAACCATTTTATTTTAAAATCATTATGTTAGCAGGGTATGTTTGACAAAATTCTAATGAAAAGCAGCAGCATCTTTCAGTCACAACTATGCATCCTTCAGTTGGGAACAGTTGGAGGGTTTATTTAACTAACAGACCTGACACAAGGTTAACTAATCCAATATTTCCATTCAAATGATTTGGAGAAGTAGCTCAAGCTATGTCCACATGCCACCTCGTGCTCAAAGCTGACACTATTATCTAGGCTGTATTGCTTTTCTCTTCATTGAATTTCCAAGTAATGCATACAAAGTTTTCCAACAGAAATGAACACAAAAACTCACAAAGGAATTACTTCCTTATTTTATCTGAAAGAATAACTATTCCTATTCAGTAGTTTCCTTTGATCATCAGAGTTCCTATCACAACACATCTTGCTGTTTATTTTATTCCCTCTCTACATAGCGCACTTGAACAAGTACTTGTAAATTCTTTTCAGACTATTATGTTAACTACTAAGCTCAGGAAAATCCTTTCATCATCTATGGATTTATCTTTTTGTTATTGGTCTCCTCAGCTGTATACTTAAGAAAACATCTTAAAAAGAAAAGATACAAAAAAATCTGAAAATCGTTGAACATGAGAGTGAAAAATACTACAGCATCACTGGAGAACAGTTTCTCAAGTACAGAAATGCCAGCCAACACAGAGTTAAGCTCACTGGATTTTCTCTGTGAGACACTAGCTTTGAAAGAAGTTTTGTTTTTAAAGAGAAATAAGTTCTGAAAACTCATTTTCATTTGCCACACCAAAAGCCTGCTTTTGAGGAGTCCAGTATCTGAATAAAGAGGACCTTTCAGATTCAGATTCCCATGTACTGGCAGAGCTCCACAAGGAAACATGCACAACTCCACCTAATAGTACACTTTCTAAAGCCTGGTGGTTTTGACTTTCACAGGAGATTTACTCATAAATGTTTAATCATTAAGATATTTAGATATTTCTAACTAGAATAAAAGGTACAAGCTTAAATAACTGTAGTTAAACCATGCTCCTGCAAATCTGCATGTGACAAATCTCCTACTTGAAATCCTAAATACATGCAATAATGGATTATTCAGCTTCATGAATGAATTAAGAACATTTTGATCTTAATAATTTTAAAAATCCTGTAAAAATTCTGAAACACTTTATTTTGAAAGGCTTACTTTGCTTTTCTTACTTTTCCCCACCTCTTTTAAGAAGAAGAAAGAGATGAGAATGTAAACCATTTTCTGAATTCAACCCATACTTAAAGACAGTAGTCCTGAAGGCAAACTTTTTTCAAACAAGCTATTTGCTAAAGCATTTGTTCAGTACTAAGCAAAAGTCAGTGGGGATATTACTCCTAGATATTGTTACCTAAATACTCACAAAGTCAGAAAACCAGAGCTACAGAGATGATACTACATATGGATACACTGTTGCATCCACATGTTGTATCAAGTCTTTGAATGAAAAACACACAAACTGAAAACCAGTAAAATGTCTGCAGGATAAAAAAGTTGTTTTTAAGACGGCCAATTTGAGCATGGGAATGTTGTGCCACTTTACACAAAACCATACTAAGATAAAAGATATATAAAATACTTGATAAAAATAATTGCTTGTGTGTAAAAACATTCAAGTTTTAATTAAAAACAACACTAATCTGCATTTTTACCATTTACTTTATTGACCTTCTTATTTTTCTAAGGAAAATACACATTACTTCCAAGTGCTCCTGGACTGTACATTTATGGATGTGAGTACTCCTGTGCAGCCTCTATATTCAGCTGCTTATCAGGTGAAAACTTTATGGTTAGACCGATATTCCCAATTAAGCCTTAAAAAAAGGGCAGCGCAGACCTGCCATGCTCGAAGTGTAGGACAGAGACAGATGTGTGACTCAGAGATACAAGGAGTGCTGTATTGAATTCTAGAAGCTGGCACTGGTTCAGACTCAGTGTTTTTCATGACTAGAGACAAAACAAACAGAAAATTCTTACTACTTTGCTTGAGGTATAAGCAGACCACAGCACACCTGGGTGCAAATGCTCTATGATTATGCCTATTGGTTACCCCAAAGTAGTCTTTAGTGTTATCTGTTACTTGTTTTTAGTTATCAAGCATTCATTTAGTTGCCCCTACATTCAAAATGTCCATATTAAAAAACCCCAAGAAACAAAACAAGTCCAAGCCAACAAAAAAACTGGATCAAATCTTCCCCAGTCACAAAACAAACTCCATTCAGCAAGCAAAGGAATATCTCTCTCTTCTTCCCCAAATGAAGCAGTAGAATTTCAAAACAATGTTACACAGCTATGGGCTTGATATGGTTCCATGCTTGATGAAGCATATAAATGACATCAAGCAGGTGTGACTGACAGCCTCAGCAGTGCTTGCTTTGGTTCTCTCTCACCCTGGCTGTACACGCTCTTCAACTGCTATAGTGAAACTGAGGTCTGGATTCCCAAAGGACATTGCTACTTGATCTAAAAATTAAGTTTACAGGACACCGTGACCTGCTGGGACTCTCACTTACTCTGAGCTTATAGAAAAGTCATTAAATCCCTTGTAAGGTCAAGCGCAAAACCCCCCAACACCCAGGGTAATCTAGACTGTCCTTTTTAAGGATGCTTCAGAATCATGAATCGAAAAGCATTTCTACTGATGCAGATGTTTACGTGAAGTCTCCAACAATATTCTTTCTTAATGCATCTGCTGTCTTCACCTTCAAAATAATATCTTAACATCTTAAGAAGTTAATCTCTATGACAGTATCAATATCTGAATTACTGCATTTCCTATTAGTCTACATTGATTCTTCAGTGGTTTCCTTTCTATGGAATTTTACATAAGAACATATTATTTCTAGAAGAATTATTGCTAATCTCTAATTGCAACGTTAGGCATCTCAAGATGATAGATGCCAATGCCTCTCCTCAAATGCTCACATCAACACAATTTAACAGCAGGACAGCTCTTCTTTAGTGTCTACATAATCCCATTGTTACAACTACATTGTGAGCCCACCTTTAGAGAAATGACTACCAAAGAACTGGTTTGAAAAACAATATATCTGTCTGCCTTGAGAGGAGTCTGAAACCATGGTAGTTTCCTGTACAATTTGAACAGTGATCTGAAAATGCATCCTCAGTTCCCTTCGGTCACTTCTGCTAATACATTCTTTGCCAGCATAACTGCAACTAAAGAGAAAAGAAGGCAGAAGCCATGCACTTGTCCCGTCCAAAATGTGTCTGTACTACCAAGTCCCCAGTTTTATTGCATGCTTTCACTGAAAAGCTGCCCTCTGCTCTAGACACAATAGTGCGAGGTGATCAAATTTTAAATAGTTGGACTGAAATGCACAAAGTAGATGAGTTCACTTCCAAACAGACTTGACTTATATAGAAATTGATAGGGTAACAGCAGGAGTGCCCCAGAATAGTACTTGTAATAATTAAGAACACCTCCTCACAAATAACAGCATCTTTAGTGATTTTATTTGTTTCAAACTAGTAGTGTAAGAGGCAGAACAGGGAAAGAAGTCTTTTAGAGAGTCACATAATTCCACTATTATCCGTCTGGACTGTCTACAACCACACAATGTGAAATGTTTCTGTGAAGAAATGCTCTTTTAAAAAAGGTTTAGATAACATTTATTACAGAACTCTTGTTTTAATGAACTTTTCAATAAAGAATGCTTTTTCTAACTTTCTGAAATGCTCTTGATAAATTAAGTTTTTAATTACTAAAGGTATTCGAGAATAATAAATCTCTAAGGATTTCAGTCACATGGTATCTGCAGTTAATGAAATCATCCAGAAGTTTTTCCTGGAAAATTCTCAGAAAATCACAGAACAAAGGACAAATATACATCTAAGAAAACTGAAAAATGTTAATATTTAAACATTTCTGTGATAAACACCTCTAAAGCATGCAGAGAGAAAAAAAAAATCTTACCTAGTAAAAAAAATCTTACACATTATTCTGCTTTTAACTGAGTTTTACCCTAGGTTTATACTAATTGCTAATGTCCCAAAACCCACAAAAAAAAAAAAAATCCTGGAAGACATGAAAATAAACAATGCCTCTAGGAAATGGTATTTCTTATCACAGAAATTCTTATGAATTATATGATGGTTGCTCTTGCAACACAGTGTAGTTAAAATACACCCAATTAAATAACAAACACTGGGAAAAAAGTCAACTCAGATATAAGTATGTGTAGATCAGGTCATTCCTCTTCCTACTCATCTTCTGTGGCTTTAAAACTGTTTCCAGTAAACAGAATCATGTTTTCAGCAAGTCATCTAGTCAAAAGTATGACCTTTGTGACCAAAGGATCTTTTAGTATGCAATATAATCTCTACTTTAGGTTTCAAAGGAAAGTTTTGAGGTTTTTAAAGTAAAAGCTTTCAGCTACTTCTGCAATTTCATTTTTCAAGCTAAGTATAATGTAAGGGAATTAAGATAATTTTATAATGATCTAAATATATATTAATCTTCCCTCAAAGACTTTATCCTCAAACCAATTATGCTCTAATAGATCAAACAGAATTCATTAAATAAAAATATTGCTTATATATTGGGTAAGAAGATGTTTTCCTTTATTTAAACACAGGATCACAAATACATTTAGAACCCACCACAAACATTTTCTGATGCAGTTCACACAAAATGAAAGGAGTGGATGCGCCTACTTAACATAAGCATTTCTTTTTGTTTCACCAGCAAAGCAGATGTTTCACTAATATCCACTGCTGTAGGTGAAAGCCCACTTCCAATTCTGCTCTACATAACTTAGTCTAGCACCTTTGATTTTGAAGATATTTCACATTGAATGGGAGAATTGATAGGACCAAAGTGTATTGAAAACTGTTTCAATGAAGTTTAATCTGTGACAGGACAAGAGGAAATGGTGTCAAACTGCATTGGGGAGGGTCAGGTTAGACATCAGGAAGAATTTCTCCATGGAAGGGGTTGTTAAGCATTGGAATGGGCTGCTCAGGGAGGTGGTGGAGTCACTGTCCCTGGAAGTGTTCAACAAGTGACTGGATGTGACACTTAGAGCCATGGTCTAGTTGACAAGGTGATCCTTGATAAAGCTTGAACTCAAAGACCTTGTAGGCCTTTCCAACCTAAACAGTGCTGTGATTCTGTGATCTTGCAAACCCCTTAGAATGTATATGCTCTAAATACACAGTTCTCCCATGTGGCATTTAAGGCTAGGTACCAAGGCACTGTGATGGCAACACTGCTGAATGCAAAGCTCTCCTACAAACACCCGTTACATTCTTGCAGCGCATTCTGCACTGACAGAAGTCTACTCAGTGTCAGCCCATGCCATTACTAGCACTCTCTTTGTTTTTTCCCCACGTTTTGCTTCTATCAGAGCATCTGGAAAAGGCTGAATTATCTCCTCAATGTCATTCTCATTTTCTAAGTAGGATTCCAGTTAATCTAAATCTATCCAGTTAAACCCAAAAATCTACAGGACAAATAGAATCCCTGTTTACTGTCTCACTTTTTATAAGATATATAGAGAAATTTCTGATAATTCATTTTGCCAGGTGGCTATGAGAGCTGTTTATATGCTATATACAAGTCAGAAAAATTAGAGACAGAAGAGCTCTGGTAGCTCTACTGCTGCCAGACATCACGCGTCCAGTTAGTGCAGACTGATTTAGATGTCAATGACAAAAATCCTAAAGCATAAAAAAACCTCAAATCCACTCCACCTTACCCTCTCCAAGCTAAGCTGAAACAGCTGTGCTGATAGGTGGAAAAGCATAGCTTATTTTTGTTTCCCTTCCCCATCCCTATTAATACACAATGATAACTTGTAAACTAACAAAATAATCTTGGGAAATTATGTCAATAGATCAGGCTTGGTTTGCCATTCAAAATATTACACTATATAGAAAAGTCTGTGCACCAGCATAAGCTTTCAATAAAAAAGTAATGCTTACCTTTTCAACCAGTTGTTCACTAAACACTGGTATTAAAAGGAGTTATCTAGAAAAATGACTCTAGGGAGTTACACAATTCAGAACCATGCAGTTCCATACATGGTGCTGCAGCTTCTTTAACGCAGCATGCAACTTCCCAGTGGATGCACCAACTGAAGCTGCTAGGAGAACCCTCAGTTCTCAATCCATGAGCAAGTCATGGTTTTCCTGAAGCGAGAGACACAACTGGTCTAGTGTGCTTTAACAGAGTAAGTTATCCAAGAAGAGATGCGGTTCTTTCCAGCTAATGCATCTGGTTGCCTGATTCCACAGCCCAGGTGACCAAGTAGTTAGTCCTTGCAGCAGAGTTAAGTGAGCACTGGAGCAGCGGAACAGAGCAAGGCTCAAATTCATACCTGTAGATCCACAGAGAGATACCTTTGCTGTAATATCAACCAATTCCAATCCTCATGTGAGAGACCTCAGAATCAGACAGCACCAACATGAAAACACTATGCTTCTGGCAGTGCCAGATCCCACAACATAATTATATCTCCCATCAGCCAAAAGAATGCATAGCGATACTCATTCAAGTTTAGTTTAGCCATCATTTTCATTCCTGGTTCAAGGTATAAAAGGGCACATACACGTGTTTACTCTGAGAAAATTCTCAAGGAGGAGGATTATAGAGATACTGGCTTTGGGTTTCATTTGAAAACATTTATTCTGTACTTAGGCACAATGAAGAGGCTGAATTTGGCCCCTATTTACAAAAAGCATAATGAAGTAAAAACTATTGCATCACAAAAACAATTAAAAAATCCAACTTTTTAATTAGAGATTAAAATCAAATACATTTAGCAGCCTACACACCCACTTAATTATTTCTGAGTAATCTTATCAAACCATCATCTTACATTTTTCTTGCAAATGTTAAGTTTCTACAGTACCATATATAAACAATGCAAGTAGTAGCACGTGTCCCAGGCATTCTTTTGAAGTAAAGAACATTTATTGAATTCATGCTAATCGGGAACGTGCTAATTTATGACAGCTTCTAACATGACATCACAGTGGCAGTAGATACCACTGAAAATGAACAGAGGTTATAGTATCCAGTTGTTTCTTTTTACAACATAGAGTACAGAAAGTGATTCTACAGCAAACATCAATAAGCCTGCACGGATACCATCAGCTTTCTGAAATCAGATTGGCAGGTTTATTTACAAGTTTCAGATAGCAGATAAAAAAGATGTAAGGAAAATGCAGACTATGACGCATTCTTTGTATTAATAAGAGTTATTTTTCTTCTAGTGCTGCAGATGTCCTGAGAAAGTCATTATTAATTTTGCTAAGCTCACCTGGACTATTTTAAAGCAAAAAAACTAAAGTAATATTGAAAATAAACTTATTTTGTGTTCTATTACATGCAGTTTGTGGTGTTTCCTATCAAAAAATACTTCATGAAATATAAAAACTGCAGTCCCTTGGAGTTGTAAATTCCCAACACTGAGTAGCAACCTTCACTTTTGAGTTTATTAATAGTTTTGCTTCTATTTTAATCTACTCTCCCTGAATCAGAGGAAATAGAGCTCTTAAGCAGGATTTATGATTATCTGTTTTCTAAAAATATGTAGTACGGTTAAATTTTATTAATTAATTCAGGTAATTCCTATGTAATGTATGTTAAATAGAATTTAACTCTATCTGCAACTCTCAAAGCGTCTTATGACCTCATGACTCTACTCATGTCTTTAAAAATATGTATTTGACTACAGATAAAAGAGAAAGAATGAAAATTATGCAAGGAAGAACAACCAAATAATTTATTTTTCATGGTTCTTCCCACAACAGAAATTCAGCAATGGCTAGTTACTCACAATTACTTATATCAAATTGGGCTGACGTTCCACAAGTGGAAATCTGTAAGAAAATATGCTTGGAACACCACAAATGCTTTTCTAAATCAGCCATTAACACATTTTTGCAATGCGAAGTCTTGTCAGCTAAGCAAAAACAACCTCTTACTGCATGAACTACTGAATTTCTGTATTACCCAGTAAGCCTCAAAATATTAAACCACATCTTGACTGGAAAAAAAAATTCAAATCTTGTAACTTCTTGAAGAACTTATGTAGCATTTCCCTAACATTTACCTTCAGGGTAGAATAGTATCACCAACATCATCTGCAATATGCTGGAAAAAATAAGTCAGCTTGATATTTCAGGTCTTTATCATAATCAGAATAGCCACTACTTTCTCTATGACATTAGCACTTTCAGCCAGTACTGAATAGTAATTTTGACTAAGTATTACCAGAAAATTTCATGAAATAGACAAGCAATTCATACTTTATCAAACCTGAAAAATGCAGGACCATTGGCAGACACTATATCAGGAAACCATTATATAAGATTTTTTATTTGGTCTCAAATAAAAAGAGTAAAGAAAAAAGCTCATGACAGACTGACTTCTTACTGCATATTCAGAATTAGAAGATCATGTCTTTAAAATACACCCCCGAGTTTACCTTCCATTTTTTAGTTCAGAAATTAGACTGGTCAGATGTTTCACAAAAATATGTCTGTGGTGAAACCAAACTGCCCCATGAGAGCTTTCCCACACGCACACTTCTGAATTTTCAGACAATTTATGAACAAACTACTTTAAGAAAGAGTTTTTCTATGTATCAGTGATTAGAACATGTATCAATAACTAAGCCCTTTCCAATTAGTATCCAATTGTATAGGCAAATATAATAATGGTCTGCAAACACTTTGGTAACAAAATCTGAATATAATTCCTTGTAAATAACACACGACAAAGCACTTGAGACTAATATTGGTATCATCTGTCACAGAAGAAAATATACTGAAATATTAAGTCCAACATTAAGGCAACACATTGGAGATACAGCTGGCCACAGATTTCAATGATATTGATTTTTCAGTTTCCTTTACCTACAAGGTCTGCAAAGTCCTCTAGAATGCAATAGCAACCTGTTACTGCTTTTACAGCAGTGGATTTTCAGAATGTTTGGGTCTTAGAAGGGGAATATACAAAAAAAAAAAAAAAAAGCATGAACATAATTAGGAAGCAATACTCCCTTTTATTTATACAGGGGTACCTGACCTAAGGAGAGGTAAAAGAAGGCAAATTAAGACAGGCAGGTTCACAAAGAGGAGCTGTGCCCAGTTTTAGGCTAAGACCACATTTCTGAAAATCTGGATTATCCTGGAGAGAACAGATTTCCCTCCAAGGTTCAGTCAGCAACACAAAATGCTGCAGCTGGGACTAGAAGACAGTAAGATTTTCCACTGTCTCAAGGGCAAGCCAGAAAGTAAAAGTAACAGTTCTATCCAGCGAATTCACATCATATTTGTATAGGAATTTTGCAAGCAAGACTATTAGGACAACAAGTCTAAAAATGTAAACAAAAATATTAATGAAAATAAAATTCTGAAAGAATGAAAAAAGAAATATCATTTGACTAAATATTTTTAGAGTATCATGAAATAAATTTGATTAAGCACTTAATCCAATACCATAACAGCTTTTTTCATATCATCACATGGGTAGCACCAAACTGTTAAAAATTGCAGTACTTTAACATGTAAGCTTCACTATATGACCCATCCTCTTTGTTTTGACTACCAGTTGCAGCTAAAATCACTACTGACTATGCTCATACAGCATCTCCTATAACACAAAACCCAGACAAAAGCAGCAAGTGCTAAGTTTTCATAATCATCAGTAAGAGGAGGGTGATTAAGGTCTGAATATTCAAGGACAGGAAGTTCTCTATAGCCTATTCTGAAAGGAACCACCCATTTCTATGCATTGTGAATAGTATCTGAGTATCTGCTACAACCATTTGTTTCTTCAAAAGGACAAAACAACTGAAAAACACAGAAAATTGCCTAGTAACACTGTTAAGTTTGGAAGTCTCAAAGCATATGTCTTAATAACCTTCAGTAAACCTTCCTAGATGGTTTTTGCACACGCTTACATGCCAATTATTAACTCAAGAACTGGTGATACAGACAACCGTGGACACACCTAGTTCTCTTTGAGTGATTCCTGGAACTTGCTCTGAAAATTATTTGTTTTGGTAAGAGAAGCTGATTTGCAGGAAGAGCCTTAACTGAAACCAGTTTAAATTGCTGAAGATCCTTTACATGTGTGAGTAGCAAAAAAAGATGGAAGTTTCCTTTATGTTCTGTACCAGAAGGAAAACAAATTTCCAATAAAGTACTCTTACCAAGGTACACATGATGTGGTATATTATAGATGTGTGTCTGGTGGGCACTACACTCCAAATTTTGCACATAACAGTAGAACAATTAAATTTCTTATCCTCTTGGTGCATTTTTTTTTTTTTTTTTTGCAGAAGCAGCCAAATCTGAAGCAATATAATTGGGCAGAACATACATTATATTAGATTAAACTGCTGGACATGAAAGGTAAAAAGCTGCCACTAATTACTCAACATATATATGCAGAACTTGTGTTTTGAACTATTTCTAAAATGAAAATTTCCAAGAACATGCTTGGAGTCCTTATAAGAGATAAATATCAGCTTGGTTCTAGCTAGGACCCTGCTCACAAGGTAAGTTCTTCTACTATCAACATGCATAACTGTTACAACATTCTCCTCAACAAGTAGAGCAGGTGACACATCTCATTGATACCTCTTCTGAATTGAGACAGTCACAAACCCCCCCCCCACCTTAAGGACAGGACCATCCTTTTTTACTACAGAGGTGAACTCTGCTTAAATGTGATTATCTATAAATGAAAACTCAAAGAGGCATGGAGTAGGAAAATGAAACCTATTTAGGGTCTTCACCTGAAAATACAACACCTTACAAAGTGAATCTTAATATGCTCTGCAGGTGCATAGTGACAACCAGAAGTTTGGTGAATGAATTCTCAACACGTTTTTGCTACTAGGCAATTTGTCACACCAAAAGATGCTCAATGCATATTTTGAAGGAAGCTCCAATTTTCTGTATTTTATTATTTGTCATATTAGCTGCAGCAGTCTGCTTCCTTTGACCAGTCAGGCTCTGAAAAGATTCCAGAAAGACCTGTATCAACATATGCCACTGCAACACCCTTCAGCAAATCTGTAAAAAACCCCAATCAATGAGGCAGCAGAAGCTAGCATACCTAGACAGGTGGAGTAGAGATTCACAGGATAGGAAAAGGGGATGTGATATCTAGAATCACATGGGGATGCAGCATGCTGGAATCGATCTTTAGATGAGCTACAGAGCATCAAATAGTATGTGCCACACAGTGGAGTAAGAGCCTTCTGCAAAGGGACTGTCCAGCAAGCCAGAACAAAGCCTGGGGTCAAGTGAGCAGGGGAGACTCTAAAGAGGTTTTTGAATTTGCCTGTTTGTCATTTGAATCTTTTTTATTTGCTTGGTGAAGTAAAAACTGAAGAAACTGAGCCCTAATTGTGACAGGAAAACATGAGGAAGTGAAGGAAGAGATTGCAGAGGTTCCTGAGTTGCAGAAAAAACCCAAATACAAGTTGTCAGAAGCAGAGCTTAAAAATAATTCTAGCACTTCATTTAATGCCAACAAGCAATGAGACACTGTTCCTTACAACCTCCAGCAAGCAAGAAAGTAAGCTAACAATGAGCAGGCAGGCTCCAGTGAAGCTCCCAGTGCATCTGCATCAAGGCAGCACATTGAGGCCAGCTCTGTATGTAACAGCAAACCACTGTGTGACAACAGCACCATCTGAGTTACACAGCCACAGAGCCTTCGCTTCTCTGTACCTGCCTCCTGCTTTCCCAATGCTTTCCCAGGTCACCATCCTCTATCATTAGCTTCTACATGATTCAGGTCAAACTGCACTGATCAAACTGCATTGCTACCACAGCCTAGTGCAGAGCATAATAAAGACCACATCTACCCAAAGTTAACTTTAAAGGTGTTATATTAGTAGAATGAATCAAGTCAGGGAAGTTTGCTCTCACTGAAATTGGTGCTTCAGCAATGAGAGTAACAAGCTGCATATGAACTCCATGGAAGTTTAGTTGCTTCACACATAAAAATCTATCAAATTAAAAAAAAAATTAAAAATCTATCAAATCTATCAAATCAAAAAATCTAACAAAATTAGCAAAGGCTTTTTAAAAAAGTTGAAAAAGTATGCATATGTACCAAAACTGGATGGATAATATATGTTTAAAACATAGAGTTTTTTAGTTTTAATGTACTTGGGTTTTGTTAACTTGTCAAAACCAGTGATGAAATCAAAGTATTTTGGTCTCCTCTTGGGGAGATGGAGGTGTCTCTCTCCTGTGCACCATGGCTGCTACTGGGCTTTTTGCACAGTCCTCCCAGCTCCTCTGGAAATGACAGGAACAATACTGGAACAATACAAGGAGGGATCAATTTCCTCATTTTATTCACTCATGCTTATTGCTGTACAGACAGGATCCTTGCTGACCTGAGCTTTCTAACGAAGGAGGGAACTGATACTTCACTGCACAGCCCTTGGCAGAAGGAGTCTCCCCCTCTGTGACCAGCTGAAATTTCAACTAAGCATGTTGCTGTCTCGTGGCTCAATAGCCTGAAATTACAGACTAGTCCAGGGTGAAAAGAGTTAACAGGACCTCTCAGCTTAGGAAATAATTAGATTCAGTTGTTTTAGGATCCACAGAACTGAGAAAGTAAGGGCACACTTAGGCCAAATCACTTTTGGCAGAGACTTTCCACAGTACTACGTCACACCCTGATTTTGCAATCTATATCCACTGCTGCCAAACATAGAGTAATGCTTCATTTAATCCACACCCTTGTATAATTTGGCTGAGAGTACTTCCTTTAGCCTGAAGGCTCAGCAGTAATTACCCTAACATACACCAATTTCAAGTAAATATAAATGGTGTTCTTTAGATAAAGTTTTTGGAATCTTCAAAGATTGCTGTTATTGTGCTTTGTATTTAGTGTAATTTTTAGAGAAATATTTTAATTAACTTACCTAGAAGAAACATGAAAAAGAAATATAATAAAGGAACATGTGTATCTTTGATCTCAGTATAAACAATTCTAGCAAGTTTAACTAGAAAATACAAACTCTTCTGACATTTATAACATCTTATCAATCAGATAGAAGAAACTGGATAAGCAACCCTTTAGAATAGAAGAACTAGATTGTCATTAATGTTAATGGTTATGTCTCTGTGTCTTCACTATTCTGTTGGAACATTTTTGTGGTTACATTAATCCATTTATACAACTTATGTTTTCAAATTAAAAAATCATTTTAACTATTCATTTTGTAAGTGTAAACACCCAGCTCTTCTACCTTAAAACAAGGTCCTGTACTTGTGCCTTGAGCCAGAACCCTGACGTTGTACAGTGATGTGGGCAGCACAGCAGGGTCCCACAGCTCTGAGGAAGTTCCTTCCTCTGCAGAATGGCCTGAGCTGCCTGTAAGCTGTGATGAGGGCACAGGTGTGTCCTGATACTCATAATTTTTATTTACTGCCAAAGTCAGCTGTAAGCTGGAACATCATGAGACTTTGTATCTATTAGCACTGAAGAAACTGAGTCACAGCCGCTTCAAAATGTAAGTGGTATAGCCAAATAGCTTATAAAAGAAGCAGGTATTTAAAAAAACCCAAAACATCTTGTAATAGATGTTCCTATTGTTTTAAAATAAACTAACTTTGAGAAAAATATCTGTAAGCTGTATTTTTGAGTTCTTCCATTGCGTTATAAGCAAATAATAACAAAAAAAAAAAAGTTTTCTTTCTTTCTCCATTCTCCCTTACACATTTCCCTTAAGTCAAAGTGAGAGATATGAATATCTTAAAATGAATGATCATTTTCCCCAGGGGAGTTCCCATTCAAATTAACAGACATATAGAAAAAGCACTTTAGACTTAATTCTCTTCTGCTTATGGTAAAAATACTTTTAGCAAACATCAGTGTAGTTGTGTCAGGTGACACTTGCTGAAAGCTGATCTGTGGTGTTGAGCTGATGATTTCTCTCTGCTGAGTTCTCCTACCATCTTTTAAAAAATAAAGAGAAAATCTGCTAACTGGATCTAAAACTTCATTCATTATAATAAATTCTCAGTGACTATGCAGTAATCTTCAATTAAAACAAAGGCTTGTAATGACTGTAAAGGTATGTTTATCTTTGGTTAATAGGAGGAAAAAATCCCACTACAGAACAATATAGTCAAAAACCAAGGGACTAAAATAAGTCAAGTTTACTCACTAAAAAAGTGCTAGTGTTTTGCATTACTGTTATCCAGACCAAGTGGCAGGGGGATGTTTAAGTAATTCAGTTTCCAAAAGAAAGAAAACATACATATTTGATCCAGCCACGGAGTTAAAAGCAATTACATCCTACAAATTACAGAAAATGTGAGAATTCTGCGAAGTTGCAGTAAGATACTTTTTATAATAACAGAAGGCAACTCACATTTCTGCATTTAGGAATGTAAAGGAAAATACTAGGCAAAATTTTGAATTTTTTGGCATCAGTTTCCAATTAGAATAATTAAATAAAAAGGTCACATTAAAAAGAAAATCCATACCCAAAAAATGTTAGAACAGTAATGAAATGAATTTTTTATGAAAATTTTTTAAAGTTTCAATTTCTGAAAAATGGGTCAGGCAGAATTAGTTCTTCATATATGTGACAGAGCAGGAAGACAGCAAACTCCATAAAAACACAGAAAAATAACTGAGAACTTAGACAAGTATTAGGCACATATTTCTTTCATCTTGATGCACATTCCCCTTTTTCAAACACATGACATAATCTAGTAGCAGCAGACTGTAGCTTGCAGGAAGCTAAACACTCTGCAAGCACTTATTCTCAAGTATCACTTCCTATGTTGGCAGCACCTCCACAGGACATACTGAAAGTGTTCTGCATTTCTATCCAGTTTCAGACCTAAAGACAATGGGCAGCAGACTGTTAATCAAAGATATTTCCCCCACTGGACTGCCTGATCACACGAGGCCATCAGGACTATCCCTCAGTGAAAAGGAAACTTGAATTTCTTCCTCTGTAGTAGTAAGAATAAATGGAAAAGATAAACAGATTAGGCAACCAGTGCAAAGACTACTACAGCCATTTAGCACAGGCCTTTAAACATCATCATTTGCTCAGTCAATAACACAAAAAAAAAAAAGGCCAGCAGACTCACCAATGCTAATGAAATTGAGAAACTTTGTGAAATTATTATACATTACCTGCTTCCCTTTTGTAAGTTTTTTCATAAGCAAAATAAAATCAAATTAGTTTCCTATCATTACCTATTCCTCCTAGCAGCTTATATTACACTCAAACCACTTTTAGGTGTGTATTTGGTTCTCTTCACCATAATATGCTCCTGCCCCAATTTTAAGAAAATGTGGGGTAAAAAGAAAAATCTCAATGAGACTTAGACATTATGGCAAATTGCTACACCATTTCCATAGCTCTGATCTGTGCAGCCCTGCAGGCTTAATTGCTTTCACCATCACAGCAAATCTAAATGAAGCTGCTGGGTGAGCTAATGAGGCAGCATACAATACAATTCAGCAAGGAATAGATATACCCAGATTCTGCCAAAACAAAAAATGAGTTCTTATGGTTTATATTCTTGGCAAGAAGTCTTTTACACACGCTCAGGATATTTCTTTTAAGAAGTGAGTAAGAAAATATTTCATTCCTACGTTAAAATTTGATTTGTTAAAATACAGTATTTACAGCAATATGCTAGGATAACAACAAAAAAAGTAGGTGTTCAGTAATCTGTGTTCCATTCAATTTGCCTGCATGGACTGGATCCCAGTAACAGATTTCTTCAATGGGCACTCCCACTGGCATTCCCTCTAAACAAAAATAATACCCCTACAAGATCACAATTATGTATTTTCAGCAAAATAGTGTGAGGAAGATGGCAATGCTGCCACCTGTACCACATGGCTTTTTTTCGTCATCTTCTGTCTTTCAATCTGTTCTTTCAAGAGATACTACAAATATTTTGTATTTCATGCTATACTTGGGACTATACAGTACACACATATGCACCCTTCAGTTAATAAATACTCTGTCATCTTTTCCAGTATATCTTTGGAATATTTTGTTAATTATTATTCTCAAATTAGAGAAAATAAGTTATTCTAATAACAAATGGAATTCAATTGTTCATTTGATATATTTTCAATAACACTTTGCATAAGTCTTTTTTCCCCTAAGAGTTTCTTAGTAAGAGATGAAAAGAATAAGGCCACACTGAACAAGCTTTCTGCAGACATTCCTCCTTGAGTGGCCCAAAATTATGTGAAAGGCATAAAACCTAACAAAACCATCCAATTCCTCCAGGACTGTGGCAGTACTGAAGGAGAGATGTTACAGAGTTGGGAAGAAAGTATGAAATACTGGGGAAAAAAAATCAATTATTTAATATTCATACGAAACTGCAACTTTTGACATATTTCGGCAGCATCTCTGCCCAATAGGAATTTTGCTATGTGGTGTACCTCCTTTTTCTACAAATCAAAAAAACCTCCACTAATAAAAATGGTATTTTGAGAACATTTAATTGATGCATAAGTATTTCTGGTATCTTTGATGTAGAAATCTATTTCATTGTTTGCTTGAGACTGAAAGAAGCAGTTTTAAATAGTCTATCAAACGTAACAGAGAACTTAAACGTGAAGTCAGTTTTGGAGCAATAAAGAGTGCTTTGAAGCTTTCCCTTTATATAGGTGGAAAACACCTTTGACTGTCAGTTGTGTTAATGGAGAGAAAATTTCTAATTGTTCTCAACCCTGCCAAAATGTTGTGTTTTTTGTTTTTGAGATTTTCTTTAAAGATACAAGAACCATCACGTTTCTAGCACATACGTAATTAATTTTTAAGAGCAAGTTTAATTAAATGGTTTTATTGAAGTCCAAATTTCAGTGAAAAGATCTGTGTAGTATTTATAGTCAAGCTTCAATCTCCCACATAATTAACAATTAGGGTCACTGTTAATTACAATGACTTGAAACCTAGAACTTATTTTAGAAAGCACGTCTTGAACAGAGTGATAGTTACTGAAGAGTCACTGTTGAATGAAGCCCAAAGATGCCGGATATTTCTTTCATGGCATGCCACAGGCCTGCAAAACAGTGTCTCATAGGAAGGTGATTTCACTGTCCAAAGATGCTCACAGTCTTAAGAAGGAAAGGCAAACAAAACCATAGGGGATTTTAATGTCTGTCAGCTAGAATGAGCAATCGAAAATCTGGAGCTTTTGCTACTTCCCTATTTGTTTAAAAAATAATAACTAGGAAATGGATCATCCTGGAAGAAGTTATAAAGAGGAGCATAAGAGAAGGAAGAGATGGGACTGTTTAAGACCAAGTCGTGGATAATGCTACAGTGAAGTGCTGCAGAACAGCACTGCAGGCCAGATATGATAAATCCAGCACTAAGCATGAGCATAAGCAGAGCCATATAGCACAGGTGAAGGTGAAACCTCAATTCTGACTATCAAAGACAGATTTTTAACAAATTTTATTACCAAGGATGGGGAAAACAAAAAGGAAATTAAGAAAAAAATGTTCAACAACCTTAAATATTACATACCTTTAGGGACAGATTCCTTAAGAGTACTAAGCACCCTTAGACTTTGTGAATCTAAATTATAAATGTAAAACTCAAAGGGGATGACTTTCTCCACAGACAAACACCCAGCAAACTTTTCAATAGCTATGAGACTGAAATGAAACAGCTATGAGCGTAGCTACAGCTCTACTGAGTCAGACACAAAAATTATCCTATATGGTAATATGAGTCACACTTTCAAAGAAAAATTTCAGCTAACAGGCTGTCAGGACAGACAGTAAGAAAACCTAAGTTCCATGCCTTTCTCTCAAATTTAAAACAATCTTTGTGAGAGGAAGGCACACAACACACAATTTCTTTAGTTAATGTTGTTAATCTGATAAAATGTCTCTAATGAAATGCTTTATACATAACACAAAAAAAAAAATTGATCCATGTCCTGTATCTGCTTTGTGGTACTTACTTTGCTATTAAGTATTTGACAAAATTAATTATGCTTTTCTAGTAATTCTAACCATGCTCTTGACAAAACTCTCTTGCACAGCACTGCACAGCCTTAATGGGAAAGCAGTAGATGTTTTTAACCTTGAATTTGGCAAGACTTTGAACACTGTCTCCTGTAACACTGTCACAGATGAACAGCTCGAGTATGCACTGTGTAAAACAGACAGTGCAGCAGACTGAAGTTGGCTGAGCTGTAGAAATCAGAGGTTTGTAATCACTCACATGAAGTCTGACTGGAGACTTTAGACCAGGGCTGCAATCCAGAGGTCAATACTGGAGTCCATACCAGAACTTCTCCATTACTGACCTGGATGAGAGGACTGAGTACAGCATCAACCAATCTGCAGACGATAAAAATCTCTGAGGAGGGGCTGATCCAGTAGAGGGACATGCTGCCATTCAGAGGCGCCTTGGCAGGCCACACAAATGGGCCAACAAGAACCTCTTGAAGTTCAACAAGGGGAAATGCCAAGTCCTGAACTAGGGGAGGAATAATCCCACGCACCAATTCAGACTGAATTACACAAAATATCATTTAAAGATTAAAAAAAATCCTTTCTGTGAGAATAGTCACACATTGTAATAGGTTGGCCAGAGATTTTCTGGAGTCTCTATCCTTAGAGAAACTCAAAACCCAAATGGACACAGTCCTGAGCTCTAGGTGAATCCACTCTGAGTAGGAGGATTGGGCTCCATGGTCAATGGTGTGAAGATCTTGTCTTTACTCATCTCACATAAAGAATATTCTGTCACTGAGAAAGATACTGAAGCTCTCTATTAGATGATCAAACAATTAATTACTTAATTTAGAGCAAACTGGTTAGAAACAAAGGCAGTCTTGCCTCAGCATCCATGAGCTAACCGATCTTGAGGGGAGTGGGAAAATAGCAGAATAAATAGCAGAATACGACTGAGGCTTCATGAAAGCCTATGAACCTGTAGAAGAAGGCACTTGAGAAAAGCCAAAATATATGTCAGGGTATACAGAATCCATCTGTCAAAATGAACACACGTATTTAAAAGCCATGGTGGTGAATATTACTTTTATCTGAAGTATTATATCACAAAGTCACACACAGCTAATTCTGCAAACGTATCTGGATATGAAGAGATTTAAAAGTCAGGAAAGATCTGCTGTATTACTGTTACTGCCCATATATCACAAAGATGGAAACACTGTTTTTCCACCGTTTCCTACCTCAGGCAAGACCTAGACAATTAAACTGTCCTTTAAAAAGAAAGGGCTGCAGATATTCAGGCTACTACATTGTCCATACTACAAGACATCAGCTCCACCTTACCAAACTATTAGAGCAGGCACATACACCAGTTATGTGGTTGCATATATTGCTAACAGAGGTTTATGCATGTGAATGGGAATTCTGCATTTTGCCTTAAGAAGCACCAAATGCACGGCAAAAGGTGACAGAACTGAACTGTCAACATAAACTTCTGGAATATGTAACCATCTGTTGGAACTCTAGTACAGATAATTGTTAACAATGCAACATCCCAATTAACATAAGCAAAAAAAGAAAATATATTTTGTATATAAAACCAACACAGAAAATTCCAGCACAATTCATAAATCAATTAATGTGTTTAAGTACAGATTTTTTATAATTCAAAAGCAAAATTTAGCTGGTAGTTAGGCATTGTGAACACAAGCACTTCTTTTTAAAATTTATAACCAATGGGGAATGATGAAATAGATGAGTAAATCTTTTTCATGTTTCACTGAAAACAACTCTACCACAGTAGAACAACTTGGAGGCCCCCAAAACAACAGAGAAGTAATTCATAATTTTAAAAGATTTTCTTACAGAAAAATCTATTTCAATTGTGACCCACTAATATTTTTATGGTTGCCTTTCCTTAAAAAGCTTCATGTTCTCATGGCTTCTTCTTTACTATATTTCCTTTCTTACTATGCTTCCCTTGTATAAATAATACCCTGTACCTTGGAATTATCAGTCAGTTTTAGAAATGAAAACATTGGGATTGTACATGAAGAGCTGTAACATACATTTCTGTTTGCTCATGGTGTTTAGGAAGTCTCCATCAACACTTTTATCTGTGCTTCTGCATAACGTAAAATTCAAGAAAATAAAATTCCTTGGTTTGAGCAATTCCAGGAATAGCCATTTAGAACAACTTAAAATATATGTTAATGTTCTTTAAAGTGTTAATCCACTTATTTTAAACCTTCACAATATGTAAGCATATGTGTTCTACTGCTTCTGTAAGATTTACAGACTAAGGAAGTAACAGGCATCCGCTGGGCAAGAGATGAATATTATTATGGCTCTAAGCTCTTTTGTTAAGATAGAAAATACAGAAGTTAATTGGTGAATGGCCATTTGCATGGTGAATTAGTGACTGAGAGTGATTCTGAGACCAGTGGTCAATCTTTTAGAGCATGCTAAGGACCATTTCTCCCCAGCTGCTCAGAAAAAGTAATCATAACTTGCGAAAAAAATTGCCTGCCTTTAGGAGATAATTCTATATAATTATGGAGATTATTCCTATCTTTACTATCTACATTTTAAATCTCTATTACCTGCTTTCATTTCATTATATATTCCACCCTCCCTCTGGAATTCTTTTTACTCTTCTCAAGGATACAAAACAAAAACACTTCAAAATTAAGGTTCCAATTTTCTGTCTTATTTTACAGGTGCCCAGAAAAAAAGAAAATTACATGAAATTAAAAATTTTATTATTAAATATTGTGATTAGCAATGAAACAGATATTATTAGCTAAGTAAGTATCACAAATGTACATAATTGCATTGCTTACCTTTTTCTCAAAATCTTTCAATACAAAATATCTTTAGGAAAAAAAGTCTAAAAATAGATTAAACACAACTGCAAAGAGAGTATCAAGCACTATGGTTCTTATATTAGTATATATGCTTCAAAATTCCATTCTTTTTGAGTTTCCATGCTTAAGATACTTTGGTAAACATAAAAATACTATCAAAATATTAAATTAAGGAAAGCTGACAATCTCATCCTCTTCTAGTAACTTACAGCACTAATAAATAAGTGTACAGCTTAAAGAAAAAATAAGCATTACAAAGGAGCATGCATCAGTATTGGAATGTATCACACTGCACTTAATAAACAATATCACATACAACAAAATTGGGTTACTCCCAGAAAGAGCTACACAGCAAAATTTAAAAATGCAGAAAAAAATTCTCTTAGAAGTAATCACCCATTCCCTAGAGAGAGTGAAGAAATAAAGAAACTTACCACTTTCAGTAGTGAAAGAATGCAGAGGATTCAGTGGAGTACTCAGAGTGCCTGGCAGTCTTAGCTTGGAGTGTGGTGACAGAGATGATGGTGCAGGAAGCAAGAGATTTGAGCTCGCCTGTAATAGGAAGACAAATCAGAAAGTGAAGTGTAATTTCCTGGGTGACTTACTGATGCAATAGCTAGAAGAGAAATATTTGTTTACTGTAAATAACTATTAAATTCCATGACAAAAATTAAAATTCAAGTTGATGATGACTAACAGCTTCTTTTTTTTTTTTTATTTTGAGATAGAGACTTGGAAAAATTACTGGCACAGCTATAAACTGAATTGTGTGTTTATATATGGACACTAACTCTCAAGCAGTGCAAACAGAATTGTTTGAACCAGCATCTCATTCCATCTTTGTGCATAAAAATAAGAAGACATTTACATACAGGCATAAACTTGTAAATGTAAAATAATTTCTCATTTTTGAGTACTCAAACTACACTACATCCATGAAAAGATACTCATTATTGTAGAAAAAAAATCCTAAACCAGTCCTAGCACAAAACTGATTTCAGCAAAGCAATGAACACCAAAATCCAAGAGACTTCCTACATGTAAATTACACAAAATTCCAGTCCTAATTTTCATAGCAGCAAAGATAATGTAGTTAAAATCTGTTTTCCTATGGAGTTTCTTGTTATATATACAACTAAAGCAAAAGCCTTTCCCAAATTTTACTCTTCACATACTCAATACAGTCTATGAAAAGAATTTAATTATCTTAAGTTTTTAGTTGCCCCAGTTGAGAATTTTACTGTTTGTTAAATATATTTTCACTGCCTTAATACACCAAACTCAAAGGGGAAGAAAAATAGTCTTTGAATAAAATATTTGTAACTTTCTTCAAGCAAGATATTAATATGCTAAAATTCTTAAGAGTTATTAACATAAGACAGCGTAATTCTTGACCCTCTCAAAAGTCAAGCCTATTTCATCATACAGAATAAATGTATATGGTCACTTAATCCAACTAAAAGTTCCCAGTCAGTGAAGCACTACCTCTGGCCTCAGTAAACGCCAGATCAGAACCTTAAACTTCAGCTATGTTGCCATATTTTGCAAATTTTCAAACCACTGGCTTGTAAATTCTGTTGTAAGAAAAGAGAAAATCACCGATTCACTCTGGCTTAGCTATCTCAGAAATGATATATTCTATCCAACTATTATTTCTGTAATTCAATAAATATTATTCAATTCAATAATGCATAATATCTGGGTATTGGCAGGTATACTGGAACACAGGCAGTATAGCAGTAAAAATGTGTGTTGAATTACTTGACTGGGCCACAGGGTATCTGCCACCATCTGCTCCGCACCACTACACCAGACCTTCATCTTAACATGTCTGGTTTTTGTGCAGGAATATGGATTTAATTCTGCTGAGGGAAGTTTGTAGTAAAAACTGTCTTTGACCAACAAGGGACTCCTGCCTCAAAGGCGCACAATTGTAATGCCTATACTTCAACAGAGAGAAAAGCAAGATAGAAAATCAGATTATTCATTCAACATGATTTTAAAAAGCATTAAACCTACTAGATTTTACTACAGTGTACAGATTTAAATGAATGCTAGTAAACAGTAGCTGTGAAATGTTTTCAGAATGGAGGCCTATTTCTATACAACTGCAACAACAAAATCAATCTGCTTTTCCTACATTTACATTCCTATATTTACATATACAAGCAAGTAAACTTCATTAATATAAAATTTTCTCTGATTAAAAAAAATGGTGGAAAGCCATTACCTTACATGTTTACTAAAACACAGAAAGAACAATCTGTTCTGCAAATGTTTTGAGCTCAGCTTCCCAATGTTTCATCTTCTTTAATCCACTGTAAGCTCTATGGAGAACTTTTCTCCCTAGATTAATGAGAAGATCTCTCCTTCGCATGAATGTCTTGCTGAGTGCACACTACACCATAACACAAATGGAGGCTTTCCAGGCAAATATTTTAATGGAAGTCTCTTTCATATTTGCTATCAAAAATTAAGTTTCAGATAATACCAGGAAATGAAGACAGGTTGAATATACCGGCCTTTGGAAATCAAACTAAACAGGGCAGAGCAAACTGTTGAAAACTAGCACTTAATAGATGCTGCCCCAGTTCATCCTGGAAGGAAGGATTATGAAGCTAAGCTTGTCTTGATTCTGGTCCTTGAACGAATTATACAAGAGATATGGAATTCTATGTAAATGATTCCTGTACAACATTTAATTCACGTCTCTTTATTTTCCTGCTGTACTACACAAACACTCTAACTATACATGCCAAATAGCCCACTTTGAAATCACAAGCAACAGACACACACATGAGAAGACTGAATGTGCGGTCCTGAAGATTTAAGAAAATCACCCATAGTAAAATGCAGCATAAGTTTCCTTAGAATACTTCCTTCTTTTCCAGGGCCTTAAAAACAAGATAAAAACCTTTTTTAATAAAAGAGATATTAAAAATGAAATTTTAAATCTAAGCAGTCTCACAGAAGTGATTCATTCATCCCCTTGATGGCAGTGAAGCTGAATGCAGGTGAGCTATAAAAGACTGCCCATCCAAAGCAGAGACAAAACCTGAGTTTTAATGTCCTTTCTGCCTCTAGCTCTTAAGTATTATTTAAATCTCCAAAAGGCCCAAGGAGAAAAAAAAGGCATAACATTGTAAAATAAATGGGAAGCACTCAGTTAATAAGTGAGGACTAGTGATTCAAGCACAACTGTTTCCAGGTGAAGTACAGTATTCTATGAAAAATAATTAATTCTCCTACAACAGGCAGAAATAAGACTACCCACAGAACAAAATGAAGCAACCTTTTGTTTTGAAATGCATGCTGTGGGAAGGCATTGCTAAATACCTCCACAACAACGAGCAAAGTTGGCTAAGATAGCCAACCATCAATTTGCTTATTTTTCACAACAGGCTCCACTTGCTTCATGCCCAAACCACAGCTTTATCAAAGACACAATTTACTATTATCATGAAGTGAGTAAAACTAAGAGTTAAAACATCTGTATCATTTTTGTCACAATAAAGACACCTACATAATTTTTGCCAAGTTTAAACAAAGTCTATTTGCATTTTCTTTTTTGTCTTAGGGCAGCTCTATGCAAATTATGCAAATACACATTTTCAGTGAAACTAGTTTTCACATTAAAAGTGAATTGCATGAGACAAAAAATAGAATGCTCTAAGACTTGACAAGGTGACAAAAGGAATTTCTCTTTTTCCTAAGAATTCAATTTTATGACCTTTGCAATCAATATAATCAACATTTCCATACATACTTGCAAGCCAAATTAAGTTGGTCAGCTCTGTATTACTTTTCAATCTCTTAGTTTTAGGTTTCTCTTCTGAAACTTCATGTCTCTAGGACACTGCTTTTAAAGACAGTTTAAAAGCATTATTAAGACATTAGTCCTCAGAATTTAAAAGCTGAATCTGAAGTAACAAAACCCCATAACACAAACTCATATTTTTCTCAATGTTAGAAGAAAATACATAGGCAATAATGTTTAAAGTAGGAATATGGCACTACAGCTTTTAAATTTGCAATGTAAGTTTGAATCAAGTTTACATCTATGTAAAAGTACAATCACTTCTATGACAGTAGCACTAGAAGGACTCCAATGAAAGCTGGGACTCTGTTGTGGTAGAAGTCCTGCAATCACTTAGAGATAATCTATTATGGTCTTAGATAGCTCTAGGCTAAGTAGAAAAACCAAACATAGCTAAAATGAGATATTATCCCCACACACAGGCAAAACTGAAACAGATTTACCTTGCTTGTCTGAAGCAAGTATGTTTCCCTGATGCTTCCTACAGTCCTCTTACTCTGAGTATCCAGATTGGGAACTTGTCTACATGGTTCCTTGTAACTTGAGTGCTCAACTGCTTTTCCCCATAGAAGCCCAGAAGAGACCATGGCATACGTATAAAAATTGACACTAAAAGAGGCTTCATCCTACAGTTTAGTCATTGTCTACAGATGCTATGTCTCATCACAAAGTAATTATGTATATTCAGTTCCTTAGCTCTGCCAGAGTTCTGGCATTTCAATTACATGTTACTTCAAAAGCTTCCTTCCTTTTTTCTTTTTCTGCCTTTAAATAAATTGTTAAGGAGAAAATAAGATTACTATAAACACTTGGAATAGTAAGCTTCTTTCATTTAGCCACAAGAAACATTAAGTTCTTTGCACAAGACACAAAACAGTTAAATAAAGCCTCAGTACACAGAGGACGCAGCCATTAAACATGAAGAGAATGACCTTTCCAGAACTTGATAAAACTGGCATTTCAGCTTAAGAACATGCCTAGATACACACATCGTAGTAGAAATGGGCTATGTCACCATCAACAACAGTAAAAAGCAGATTTGCCTTGTTTAGTGAGAGCCAAGTAGCTTATTATGTAAACTGTGTCCTCATGTTATGATTAATGCTATCAAAAAACATACGACTGGGGGGAAAAAAATCCATTACTTCAATAGTTAATTTTAAAGAAGCTTCTTTTTTTTTTTTTTTTCCCAAATGAGAAATGGGTGTAACCTGTCCCACATAAAAAAACACACACAAAGATACCTGTCCTATGATTTTATTTCTCTTACTGTTACAAAAAATAAGACACCAGCTATTCTTCAAACTCAAATTTTGTCAGTCACACATACAAATCTATTCTTTTGTACCTGCTGGTAAAAGACATTAGGATGTTATGACTCTAAACCCAGTACAGAGCTTCAGGTACTCATGTAACCACTCAGATGTTTTTAACCCCACCTCACCTACCACACACAACACACACTCTCCCCAGCGCCCCTGTATCCGGTTATACTCTTGGCTTAATCTTGTATATCATTCTTTAACTCCTTTAACTCTCACTTATAGTCTCATGGTACTTGAGCCATGATCCATTTCCTTCCTGCACCCAGCACAGAATCGTTGAGCTGGCAAAGACCTCCAGGACCACTGAGTCCAGCCTTCGAACAAACACCATCCTGTCAGCTAAACCACAGCACTAAGTGCCAAATCCCATCATTTCAGACACCATTTCAAGGAATGGTGACTCCACCACCTCCCCAACAGACAGTTCTAATACTTAACCACCTTTTCAGTGAAGAAATTCTTTCTGATGCCCAACCTGAACCTCCTCTGATGCATCTTGTGTCCTTTTCTTATTGTACTGTCACTTGCTGCCTGGGAGAAGAGGCCAACCCCCACCTTGCCACAACCTCCTTTCAGGCAGGAAGAATGTTCTTCATGTTTCAAGAGACTCTATCAGAGCCCCAATGACCATTACTAAAATTGTCAACAACATTATTAATTGACTCAGTGCCCATTTTTAGTATTTTCTCTTACTAAAGTTTCTAATAAAAGCTGCTTTCTCAGCAACTTGGTGACAACAAGCCAGCAGGCAGAAGGAGAATTTGCTGGGTTTTAACCAGAATGAATCCAGATTTCTCTGCTTTAAAATACTATTTGAATAAACATAGTGTGCTGGTTTGGACATCCCAAGACACACGGCAATACTCAGATGGCCCTGTTTAACTTCGCTCAGCAGGGACAAAATAAACACAGAGTAACTAGTCCGTAACTGTCTCAACAACTGTGACAAGACAGGTAACATGGTAAAACTTGAAACAAAATTAAAGACCAATCAGTAAAACCCAAACACAGCACAAGTGCTTAATCAGGGAGTAACTTTTCCTTAATTGTTAAAACTTTTATGGCAGGAAAGCTAATACAATAAAACTGAAAACAAAATTAAAGAACCAACCAGCAAATCCCCACACAGTAAAAATTCTTAGCACCATCTTATTTGGCCCTCTGATAAAATTATTGTAACAGTATATTTTTAGGCTAAAAAATGAATGAAATTCATTTTCTGGCTGGCATACCATTTATATAAAACATAAGTCACTGAGAGACATACAATGGTGAAAGAGGTCATGATTTAACTCTAACCTAGGCAAAACCAGCACACAGACCTATTTTGACTGTGCTGTTTTAAAATTCACCTGTTGGTTGCCAAAAATGAAGAATGCATTAAAAAAATTCTTATTAGGCAAAGAATCTTCTAACATAGAAAAATGTGACAGACTTTAATAACTTGACCTGCTTTGTAAGATTTTCAGACAGCAGTGAGGAGGGAATCAAGCAAAAAACAAATTACAGAAAAAAACCCAGTTATTTGTTCAACTTTTTCTAACACAGGCAACTTTATTAAACCAAAAAAATTTAATAAATTGGCAAGAAAAATTCATCACAATTTCTGAAACCTTCCTTTAGAATAAAATATTTCTTAAAGACATGCAAAGTAAAATTCTGGCAAACCTTTCATAAACTATTAAGTATTTTACCTATATAAAGCTTCTGGTAATAATTCAGCCATTTCACATCAACAATTAGCTTATGGAATCACAAGGATTCAACAATGGCAAATGGAAAAGAGGTTTAAAAAAATTATTTTTACTTAGCAAATGAAACCAATAGGGTTACAGGATATCAGATGCACCATGGCTTATAAAGGATTATAAAATGGCTTAAGGATTATAAAATTCATCCTTAGAAGTCTGCAGCTTGGAGAAGCTATGTGTATAGTAATAATTACAACAAAATTTCTTAAAGTAAGAAGAGCATTTTCTAGCATTTTAAAGAGGAATATAGAAAAAGGAAAAAGTATACATCACAATTAAAAAACCCACCTATTTAATTTAAAAACCCTCATCCAGTGAGATGCATCGTGTAGATCATAAGGAAAATGACTATCTGTGCTACAGGATCATGTTCTCTACTAATATGATAAAAACGTAAAAAAAGAGATTTTAAAAATACTACATTTCTTAAACATATGATATGATTACAGAACACCAGTAACCTGGTAGTTTGTAGATAAACATTTTGTATTGCTGACACAATCGCGTGAAACAGCTAATTCAGCCTGCAGGGACACTGCACCATTGTCTTGTACTAGGCCAAGAGCATTCACAGAATAGGCAATGCTTTAAAAAGAGTCCTCAGTACTTAATACATTACAAACTCTTGTTTTCCATCTTCAGGTAGAAGTTGTGGTAAGTTACTACAGAATTCTTACCTTCTGGATCTGCACTAAACCCCAGAAGTCAAGTGTGGTGATCTATTTACACATGGTATTTAAGAATTTACCAAAACCAAGATGAACCAGAGGACAGATTCTTACAAGAGTGAATATGGTAGCATAAAAAAATACACACCACTTGGGCATACAGCTCTGCCTCTAGGTTATTGCTGCAGACAAAAGTATTTTCAATGTCCACTAAATTTTTAAAGGACACCATCTGAAAGGACTAAACAGTATAGTATTTGATGTATACATCAAAGTATCATTTATGAACATGTTGTATAGTCATACAGCCCAATGATTGAAGTTCAGTACATTCCAAGCTTCTGGATTCTCCAACAGTACCTACTTCCTTTATGAATTATGGCACAGTAATAAATACACTCAAAGGACAAAAAACAAAATCCAAATAGTTGTAAGCATTTCTGTACATAGGAAAGAATGCTTTTACATTCTACTTGTCTAACACTGTATTTATTATGCTCCGAGTATCAGAATTTTGGTAACCACTTTGATAACCTTTTAATAACACTTTTCAGAAATACATCATGAAGTGTAGACTGGGAAAGCTAATCATACTTTCACTTAGAAGCATTCATGTATTCAGAGATAAGGCAGCCAACATACAATTAATTCCAAGTCTGGTACTACAGAGTATGTACAGATGCTATTGTTAAGTGCTACAAAGTGCAGACATCTAAAAGCCCAATTTCAGAGCTGGAATACTACCATCTTCAAAGAAAGCCCTTCTCTCCATACTTACACAACATATATCATCCCCTTGTTATGGATAGTTAAAAACAGGTTTTTTCACTGCTAGATAGAAGTGAAACTTGAAAAACATAAACAGTAACATTGAATGAAAACCACTTATGAGCACTTCCAAGAGCCAGAGATGAGTTAAATGTTTTCCTACCAAAAACTTCTATGAATAGAATCATACATTAGTAGTAGTTCCTTGAGGCAGAGATAAATAATAACTGCTGCCAAGATTCACTACTCTGTAATTTCTCTATGTGGTACAGAAGCTAATTCTGGATTCTGGCTTCATATAGAAGTTAATTTTTACCTTTTCTATCAAACTGTCTTAGCTTTTGTGAATTGGTAAAGCTTTAGCACAAAAGTCAACTCTCAGTTCTAATTACACAATTTCTGGTCTAATAAGAATGGCGATGTTGCAGAGGAGAAGAAAAGAAACTTCATTTGTCTCCTAATTCATTAAGGTTCATGTTCAGGTAACAAAGAAGAAAAACAGAAAAATAAAAAACTATTGGTTCCATGCCTTGAAAAGAGGCATGGATCAAAACACAAAAAACCCAAGCTCATACAGCATCAGAGTATTTTCTATTTCTATCTACCTTAACCCAAACTTTAATGTATTGACATTATATTTTCCAATCCTGTTTCTAAGTCACAGAACTCCAAACTCTGCACTTAAAAGTTAGTTTTGAATCCAGTAACTATGCTGTTAAGTTCACATACGTTAAAACCAGAGACCCCTGTTTTACAGGATTTCCTGTTTTTATGTTCCCGCACCTTTGTCTCATAAAACATGACTCCAGGCACGACCTTAGGCCAGGTCTACAAGGAATGCTGCCACCATGCTTGCCCCAATGTGGTATTTCCTACATCACTGGGACAAGGGCATGCAAACATGACCCAAAGACCGGGACTACTCTGCACTGCAGCAGCCTCACCTCGATTGCTGTGTGCAGTTTCAGGTAATACAACACAAGAAAGACATTAAACTATTAGAGAGTGTCCAAAGAAGGGCAAAAAAGATGGTGAAGGGCCTGGAGGGGAAGCCATATGAGGAGTGGCTGAGGTCACTTGGTCTGTTCAGCCTGGAGAAGACTGAGGGGAGACCTCATTGCCATCTACAACTCCCTCATGAGGGGAAGAGGAGGGGCAGGCACTGATCTCTTCTCTGGTGCCCAGTGACAGGACCTGAGGGAATGGCCTGAAGTTGTGTCAGGGGAGGTTTAGGTTGGATGTCAGGAAAAGGTTCTACACCCAGAGGGTGGTTGGGCACTGGAACAGGATCCCCAGGGAAGTCGTGACAGAACCAGCCTGACAGAGTTCAAGGAGCATTTGGACAATGCTCTCAGGCATAGGGTGTGATTTTTGGGGATGGTTCTGTGCAGGGCCAGGAGCTGGACTTGATCTCTGGGGGTTTCTTCCAACTCAGCATATTCTGTGATTCTGTGAAATACATACAAGGTAACACCTGCATTCTCCTCTGGATTTTTAATGTTCCAACTCGACCACAGGGCAACAAACCACCCCATGTGTGGTTTCCTAAAGTCATCTTTCTCCATTTTTGCTTGTCTGTTCCCAGAAATATCAGCACATTCTCACACATGTGGCTGAGTGGCAACTTTTAAGAGTTCTAGTTTGACAAACACTTCAGCAAACCATTTATGTGAGTGTGCATTCTAACAAGCCTTTCAGCAGAGCCTGCACTTACCTAGATGCACCATTTTTCGTATGAGAAAGGGATTTGCACACACATCAAAAACTAATTCCCAATCACAAATTAGTAGAAATTTTAATGTTATATATTTTACTCTGAGTCTGTCCAAAATGGGATAAATCAGGCAGCCAATACTGCAGCCATATGCAAAAAATTATTCTATTCCTGCTTGAAAAGGATCTACTGCTGTCCCCCTGAGTCTCATGATGGATCACTGGAAAGATAAGCATCAAGAATCCTTTCAAAGAAATCTCCTCCCCAATATCCCAGTGGTTCACAAAGACATGCAAGGAATCACTCTTGGGGCTTATAATCACTACTGCTGTGTGACAGATAGCAAACTGGATGTGGATGCTTTCAACCACCATCCTGTACTGTTTGGAAACTCACACAGTGAGAAGACTCAGATGAACTTTTTGACGTTGCCCACACAGGTAGAGGGTTTGGAGGATGCTGTCAAAAACACTGACCATGTCTCTGCTCACAGTGGACTTGCTCATCCCAAACTGGTCAGTGGAAATCTAGGCTTAGAAAATTCCAGTGACTGAAAGCTGTTTTCCCAGACACAGGTGTAGGCTTATCTATTTCATCTAGTTACATGGTTCTGCTAAACCAGATTTGTCTCCCACAGTCCAGAACCACTGGTTAATCTGGGAGTAAATAATAAATACTGTCATAAATTCTCTAACCCCATCTTTTTCTTCATATGACCACACATCCAGAACAGTAAAAATTTATCCTGGAGTGTTTTCCTGGAGTACTTGTCCCAGACACAAGGCTACGTGCTCCATCCTCTCCATGTTGTGCCTTTCTCTGATATGCTACTTGAAGGCATTAATGCTCACTCTAAATGAGTATAAACAGAATGAGCAGAAGGCAGAAAAAAGGTTTGCTTTCATGTGTCAGGCCACATGTAACTGAAAGGTAGAAGCAGCATATTACTGTTAGCCATGAGAGCTAGTGTGTGGTGTTTCATGAAGGGGTTCACTGGGAGTTCACAGTTCAGAAATCAAAGACCTGTGGGATAGCTTTCTTCCAGACAGTTTCAAAGCTCAGGCCTAATGGGGATGCCAAAGCCAAGGAACCAGACTAAATCTAATCCAAAGTAAAATCCCCACAGCATGATGACAGTAGTTACAGCAACCTCAGGAACAACTGCTTTCATCTACTCATCTGCTTCTTTTGTGATTCACTACTTATTAATGCAGACAAAACCTAAAACTACATTTAAAAAATCTACACATACTCAAAAGTACTTCAAAATGAAAAATACTAAGGGCAAACCCAAATGCAGTTCATGTCATTGTGAAAAGTAATTACAACTTCACAGTGCTATTCAGGAACATTCTGCATCCTTGCTGCATGCAAAATTGTCTTAAGTTGGGGAATTTAATTTAAATAAATTTATTGCCAATTACTAAAGCTTCAATTACCATTTTGGGTATTAAGAAACAAGACAAATAGTAAAACACCCATCCAAAGAAAACATTTTTCATCCCTCTTTGTCTGTCTCCAGGCATCTTTTTTCTCCTTTCTAGGCCCCAGTCTCCTTGCTTGTGCCATTACATTACACTCAGTCCCTTTGGAAAGGCAATGGATGGGTGGGGCTGTAGAGTGAGGTTACTGCACAATGACTTGTTTTTTTTGACTTTTCCTGTTTCTTGCTTTTTTCAACTGCTTTAGTATGGATCCTCTACCAGACAAAATCCCATTTGGAATTGTACCTCTCCAGCATGGATTCTTTCATGAGTTGCAGCCTCTTCAGAGGTGTACCATGATCTGTGTTTTCTTTTGTGTGTCCCCATGTATCTCTTGTCTTTCCCTACAAGCCTATTCTGTTATTTCCCCCATATTTCTATTTCTGCACTGTTTTGTGTTTCTTGCATCACCTTCATGCTTCCTTCTGTGTCTTCCTTTACACCTCCTTATTTCACATCCCTCTTCCTGTATCTTCACTTGTGCCCTCTGACACATTTTCCTTTGCATATCTCCTCTGCTGTGCTGTTTCCTGTCTCTGGTAGGTTCTGACCTTTCTTAAGTCTGTTTTCTCAGAGATGCCATATTCTGTTTGGTTCCAGTTTCAGTTGTGCAGTGGGTCCATATTGTCCTTCACTGAGCTGGCTTGAAACAGCTGTGCCCAGCTGTGCCCACAGGAAAGACCATGCTCTCCTCCCAGCCCTGCAGCTCCCTAAAACCCCTGCCATTTACACCACATACAACCTTTAAGGTGGACAGGAAGCTCAGCCATAATGGTCTATGGATCTATGATTTCACATAGATGGACAAACAGCAATGGGCATTAGCACAAAAACATTCCTAGTCATCAGTGCTTGAAAAAGAAAATTAAGTTTTTAAGATTGGTCTTTTCTTAAGGACTACTTACACCTGCATTAATATTAGCGAGAGATTTATTCATTTCTAAAGACAGGATGCCATGACAACACATATGTTTTTTTATTTATACCAGTTCCAGAATATGAGAAGACTATAAACTTCTGAAATTAATTACATTTGACTTACCATAACAGAATCAAGTTTTTGTTTCACCTTCTGCATTCTCATTGATGCTCTTGCAACATTGACAAACTGATCTGCCGGAGACACCACTGAGTTTTTTTGTACAGGAATTTCAGAAAAACTGCTAAAGAAGTGTGGCCCTCTTGGTGCAGCTGTGGTAAGCGATGAACTGAGATCTCTTACGAGTTCAGCTTCCTGTTGTGCAACTGTAGAAAAAACCAATATTAATGTCTCAGGTGAAGCCTTACATTGCCATGGGAAAAAAACACTGACCATTTTGCCAGTCACGTCTCCAGTCAAACACCATCAGAAACTGTACCAATAGTGCCGTAGGAAAAAACCTGAAAATGACATGAAATTTTCCCCTTATGACCCCTTTTTCTTCCCTAATTCTTCAGATCAAAATATCTCAATTCTGTTACCTTTGTTCAGTAGCCTCTCATACAGAACTGGTATTTTTTGTATTGCTTATGAACAGGAGTCATCCTCACACAAAAATACTGGCATTGGGTAGGGGGAGAGTGGGAAGAGAAAGGAATTTTTCAAAGGCAATAAAGTTATAAAGCTTGCACTGAGTTCAAGTTGGTGACATTTCACATTTTTTCCAGCCTAGTTCAAGCGAGTTTGTTATACTTGAGCAATATTTCAGAAGCTGACAGACGTATTATACATGCAGAGGGGACACAGACTGACAAATCGACTTTTGCAATTTTTTTGTACGATGGTCTCAAGCCAACAAAGGTTAAAAGAATTCTTCATGGAAGTTCTGCCCAGGATATAAATAAAACTATTGGTATATCTAAAATACATACTGTTGGAGCCTTAAAAATTGTGTGAGTGACTAAAATTAGTATTCCTATATGCTTAACTCTTTCAATACTATGACAGTATGACTGTTCTCTAAAAGCAAAGAGCATGCTTTTAACTAAAAAAGGAACAAAAAGATAGTAACCAATAATGCAAAAAAAAATCACAACCTATGCAAAATCTTACTGTCAGCAGTGATTTAGTTAAGCAGTCAGAAATACAAATAACTATGACTGTGCTATCTGTGTGATCTCTAAATGTGTATGCATATATATAAATACATATTTCAAACTACAGTGTTAAGATTTTTAAGACTCACTGTCTGCTCAACAATCAAGAAATTTTAAAGAAACTGTTCACCCCCTCAAAATTTCATTGTTTTTTAAAATATAGTTATATCCTACTTAATTGAAGTTTAGCACTGAATATTGATTGCAAAGTCATTCCACTTAGTGTTCCTGTAAAATTCAACAGACACATAACCTACACTGAGATTTTATATGAGTAATCCCTTTACTATGTTACTTAAAAAGCCAGTGTATAAAGACAGGATTAGCTTTACAGATCTGTTCCCTGCAAACATAATTCAGATAAAAAAATTACTGTGTAATTCATATTAACACATTAACTCTCTAGATGCAAATGTTCTTACTTAAACACAACTATCAAAAAAGCCTGCAAAGCACAATCTGAATTTTATTTTGTATACCAAAAATTCAAAGTTAGCATTTATCATTATCTTCTCTTCAATATAACACAGGGAATAAACATATCTTTCACATAATCACATCACACATGTAACAGATATTTATTAATAGTCTATACACTCTCATTCATTTCTATACAGATCCTCAACATTATTTTGTAACATAGCTGGCACAAACTACTGAGATTCCTATTAAGCTACTGATTAGTTTTCCAAATGATTGTATTTTCTGATTCCATAATCCATCTTGACATTGGAAAAAGGGCTTTTATATGATGCTGCCTATATATGATAGTGCTGTAAAAATCACGCAGTATGAAATACAAAACCAAATTTGAACTCGAGGGACCTCTGGTGATTTTGGCTGGGCCAAAACCCTTGCTTAAAGCAGCATCACTTAGAGCAGGTTTTGCAGGACCATGTTCAGTTCAGTTTTGGAATCTCCCAGAAAAAAGATATGCATTATCATCATATGACTGTTTTCTTTTTCCTTCAAAAGAAGTACAAATACTAGCAAACCACTTCTACAAATAAAATACTTACAGGTGAGTAACAAGAAAATTTGTACTGTACCTTTATAATCATAAATGTATACAAGTATTGGGTGATTTTGACCAAAGGCACAAAAAGACACCATGTGTTCGTGTGGATGAAAGGCAACATCACGAAGTGGAGATGTAAAGGAGAGTTCAGAATATACAGCCACCTGATCTCCTGCAGAAGTGAAATAAGTTTATTAAGGCCACAGGAACATATTTGAAACTAATTTGATACAGCAAAATAACAGCTGGTCAAAGCTTGTATTACTGCAGTGTCTGCCACTGTAAATAAATGTTGCTTGGTCAGTTTCCTCATTGAGAAGTAGCATTTTGGCATAAGACAAAGGAAATATTGCACGATTTTAAGTTATTCAGTAAGTCAGAAAAGTTAGTGCTGTTGCAATAGCTGCAGGAAATGCCAGAGGATGCACCAGGTTAGCTGAGTTCTCTTGTTCTGATAAGCAAGTTCTGGAAAGGTGGCGTTCCACAGTATTTGTTTGTGCTTGCATTGTTCAAAGATAGCCATCTTACTTGTGGATTTCAGCTATATAGTACTGACAACAGGAGTGAAAGTTGAGCAGACAATTATCAAAAAGTATAAATAAAATTAGGTCTTCAGCTGATAGCACTCTAAATGCAAATACAGTGTGTAAATGAAAGTCAAAACCCAATAAAAACATATTAATAACAAAGTTCCTTCCTCCTTTTACTATTATTTTTTTTTAAGTTTTCAGGCAAACTATGTAGTGGCAGAGATACAAGCTAATGTAGTTGGAAACATGGAAAGAAATTCAAAACAGATCTGGTAGTTATCTGCCAGTTTTAAAATATTTACTTTCTTATTTTAAAAAAATTATAGATATATCTATATATATATATATAAAACAGAATATAGACAGCATATAACATCATCAAATCCAAAATGATACTCTGCTACTTTCTACTCCTATTTTTGTCTCTTTTACCTCCTGTATAAGAAACACTACCCTGCATTTTCATCACATTTTTCCGGAAAGATTTTGGTAGCTATTTTGAAATTTCTTGACTTGGGGACTAACTCACAGAGGAACCTTATACACCATACACCAAAAATATTCTGTCTTTGACCACCCACCACTGAGATGAAGTGGTTCTGAACAAGAGAGATTTGATTCTCAAATCTAAATAACACAACAGAAAAACTTACCTGACCTAAAACATTTTCTGTGCATTCCATTTTAAGATCCTCACCACATGTAAAGAGTTGCACTATACAAAAAAGCTGAGCCTCAGGTGGTCCAGTCATGCTGGATATTACAAATGTTATTTCTATTCATTTCCTCTAGAGAATTAAATCTGAGATTAATAACAGCTATTTAAAAGGTGGAGCTAAAGCTTTAGGATTTAAGAACATCTTACCAAAGTTTATTTACATATCAAAAGTGTTTCAATAAACCTTAAAAAAAATCCCTGCTCCCTCAGCCTTGACAATCTGGCCTAACTCCATAAAATAATTAGTTACCTGTTTCTGGATTCCAAACATAAGCCTTTCCATCTTCACTTCCTGAAAACAGGAATGTACCACATGGTGTTAAGGTGCTGTGAATCTTTTCTCTGTAATTTGTGGCACCTACGTATTTCTTTGCAGCCAAGCTAAAGATAAAGAAAGTTTGCAGATATAGCAGATACATTCAGAATAGACAATGTAACTTTTTAAGTGTCAGTTCCCCGCTCTATTCCTCACAAAAATCAATACAACTTGCATCCCAAACAGATATCCAAGCACACACTTCTTGCAGAGTACAACGTTTATTTATCCTTTATTTTCCCTGACCTTCATAATGCACCTGACAGTATAGATGAAAGTGTACATCCTTGTTTTACAGCAGAAAAAGGAAAACCTCAGATCTAGAGAACAGATAGAGATACAGTAATTTGCACTATCTTTGCAAAAAAATGGGGAAATTGTCACTATTACTCCACTATTACTCTGTCAAAAAAGTTTTCATTATGCTTCTTGAGCTTGAGTGATTAAACTTACCCAGCAGGTCTCTTCAGACTAATGTCTCCTTGGTTAGAAAACCAACAGTAGAATCAACGAATTTCAGACATAAATGTTGATTTACTATTAATATGTTTAACATTATTTTGCAACTTAGGTATCCTAATCTTTTTCAGTGAAACACTCCTGGTCAGCACAGTCATAATGATCTACTGTCAAACAGTTTGTAGGCATCAAGTAGGAGAGAATCCACAAAAGGATGGAAAGAAGTGTAAGTCAGTTTTTAAGAGGCTATTTTAAACATGAGGCATAGCCTAGAAAAAGATATCAAAGTTCAACACGGAGACTAACCCAGCAGCAATACCACAATGCAGAATTTGAGGAAAGAAGAATAGCAATAGGGCACCGTAGCCCTCAAGGACAGATAAAAGTATTTTTTCAAATTTGTTACTGCAGAAACAATGGAGGTGTGCCAGGAGAAGCAACACATTTAATATGACAGTAAAATTATTTTAAACAATATTCCGAATAAATATACCCTAGATGAAATTCGATTTGGCAAGTAAGAGAAAAGGATGCTTTAAAGACCCCAGGGCAAGACCCTATTAACACAAATAAGAAATTTAGCTGTATGAATAAGAAAGATAGCATCTCTGAGATGCCTTTAGGAGAGCCCTGCAAGATGTAAAACTAATCTTCATATGAAACCCTAAGGAGAGGACTGAACCCAAACCAAACCCCTGATCACATACCTAAGTGACAGGACAGCAGCATTATCCAAAAAGATGAAAAAAAGCAAGTTGAAAGAGGCAAGTTAAGAGCAAACAGCTGTCAATCAAAGTGAATTGTGTTCATCTGTGACCTCCACCCCCTCTTTTCTCATGCAGGGAATGAACAGTTAATGCTGACGTGTAAAATTATCACTGCTGGGTATCTGACCCTGTGGTTTATTGATAGACTTAAGTCAATGTAACTGTGGGCTGTGGTCAAAGTAGCAGTCCTGGTGGTGTCCTCTCCACCCTTATTTTCCCAGGCTCTCCCTCATTTCTTCTCTAGTGTTTGGGCAGCTATCAGATGAGTTTGATCAGATAGTTGATTAAAATGAAAATTAATCATTTGATTTGTAGGCTAATTTTTAGTTGGATCAGCTCACTGATCTGACTTGCCCCTCATCAAAAGATCTATAGACATGATATAAGGAAATGCTAGGAATACATGGCCAAAGGTGTGGGAGATTGCAGGAGATGGTCCGTTCTATGGATAAACTTGCTTAAAGTCATTGTGAAATTGCACCCCAAATTAAGCCCTTTCTTAAAGATTAATATGCATGCCCATTTTTCCCTCTCAAACTAAAAGTCTCTGCACATTTTAGAAAGAGGAGCAACAGAAGAACACTGCCTCAAAAACTACAGGTTCCCTCTCTTAATCCAGCAATTTCATGCTTCATTGAGTGGATAGTTAAGCTCCTAGCATGGTCATCATAAATTATCATCCACAGTAAAAAAGAAAAGTGCACTACAATACAGTAAAGTCCTAGTTCAAACATTCAATCCAGTACAATAACAGAATCACTTAGTTTGGAAAAGACTTTCAAGATCATTAAATCCAACTGTTAACCCAGCACTGTCCTGTCCACTACTAAACTATATACCTAAGGGCCGCATCTACACATCTTTTAAATACCTCCAAGGATTTTCTGTGTAGGGGCAGAAAGAAACCTATGAAATTAAGGATGAAACATTTAGAAGCTTGTTCATATCTTTAATGTGGCTTTCCAGAACAGAATGTTCAAGTGCATCTTATCAACATATGTAAGTGATTGGTGAGAGACTTTTCCCACTCCCACCCAATGAAAGGACAAGAGGGAATGGACATAAATTGACATATAGCTAATTCTTTTGAAAAAATAAGAGAAAAGTCTTTTACTTTGAGGGTGAATGAACACTAGAACATGTTACTCACAGAAGTTGTAAAATCTCCATCCTTCAAGATATTAAAAACCCAATTGTATAAAGCTCTGAGTCACAAGCTGTTGTGATTTGATTATTGGGTTGAACTGGTCATTCTCCAACATGAAACTCAAGTGAGTCTGTAATCTCCTTGCTTTTTATTTTAGTTTATCATCAAAGAATCATGCTTGTAACGATCAAGAATGAGAAAAGTTGTGCAAAAATACCTCAAAGACTGCTTAATAGGGCATAATGTGTACACGACTGCATTTTTCAGTATTTATGACAATCATCTTCTATTTCATCATCAAAATATCCTTCCCAGAGTCTTGAAAATGCAAAACTAACACACAAATATTACCAAGTTCTTTTCACACCCAGATTGCATTTTAAAAGGGATTTCAATCTTTAGAAGACTAACATTGTATTCTTCATGCCATTTTAGGCTCCCAAGTAATCTAGTAATTTTTAGATATTTTATTCTAAAAGTCTTACTCAATATCACTCAAAAGGTCTGTAACACAGCAGTGTTTTGAAATCATTTCCTAACCCTAATATTTCTATACTTGATTATTATGACATCTTTCTTCTCCCCAACTACATAACTAACACCCATATGGTATTTTATTTCCCCAAGTAAATTTTAAAACAGAAAGGAAATACAGATTTGTCACCAAAAATACGAACATTCTGAGATCCATAATTCTCAGGGTACTGTCTTTGGCATGGATTAATAAATGCCTTCCATTCGGATGCACTTCCAAATGATTTACTGGTGTTCCTCTAATATCATTTTCTTTTATTTCCTACAGAAAGATGGAAAATAAAGAAAATTATATAACTTTGTGTTTTAAAACTCATGTTTTTACATGTTATTGCCCATTTTTCTCTCACATTACTCTTTTTCTGCTCAATTCATTTTATTTGGGTAAGGAAAAAGTTTGTTCTTATTAAGGCATTACATCCTAGACATCAACTTTTTACAACCATGAGGCAGATTCTGTTGTGACTGAATTTTTAAAAAATTAAGCTGATGACAGAAATGCTGACTAAACATTATGGCTCTAAAGTATGAACAAAGGTGATATGTAAAGCCTATGGTCTTTTTTTTTTTTTTGTCTCTAGAGAACAAACCTAATGCATTAGCATTTACCTGTTAACACAGTGCTATCAAACCTCAAGTATTTTCATGGTTTTTTATAGAAAAAAATAATTATGGAACCACAGAATTCTACAATATCCTTAGCTGCAAGGGCCCCACTATGGACATCAAAGACCAACTCCTGGCCCTACACAGGACAGCCCAAGAATCACACCATGTGTCTGAGAGTCCAAATACTTCTTGAACTTTCTCAGGCTTGGTGATGTGACCACCTCTCTGGGGAGCCTGTTCCAGTGCCCAACCCAATTAAGTTGCAAAACTACTTAAAAAAATTAAGTCAGTGAATCACTGCACATTGTATCAGTGCTTCTATACCAATTTTTAAAGAAAATACATTGCTGCAGTTAAACAAAAGGTATTGTATAAAAAAAAAAATTCAAATCAGATTACTAGATATGGAACAGTTCACATAAAAATTACAATGCTAGTTTAAGAAACCTGTTTACCTTACTGATCTTCCAGTGTTGAAAAAAGTGTTGAGAACTTCTTTTGACAGGTGTATCCCAAACTATTATCAGTCCTGAACTATCTCCTGAGAACATGTGGTGTCCTGAGAAATAATGTCTTATCAGTAAAATATCACCCACAAAAAATAATACAGAAAACAAGAAACAACCTTCTATTACTTCTGTGAACAGGCAAATACCAATTATTCCATCCCTTTTGCTATAATATACTCATTGCAAATGCATTTTGCTCATATTGCAAAACATAAGCTGATACCATAAATTTGGATGTATCATACACATCAAGTACTGAGGGGCAGAACATTTTTTTTTATTTTTATTCATGTTCTGAAACCAGCAAAAAGTGAGCATTTACAGCTCAATGAGCTTCACATGATAACTCAATGCTTATACATTCATTAAGAGAATCTGGAACTAGAACAAAGTGTTTTCCAACACTTGCTCTTTAAGCACAAATATTTATTATTTATAGAAGTACAGCTTTCCTCTTCATAGTACCTAGTCCAGTGACTAAAATGAACCACTTATTGATGTCACTAATACTAGAAAAAGCCAAACTTTAATTTTCACTCATCTTCAACTCTTCCTCCACTAGTACATGTCAGCACAACACGGACTTGCAGCTGTTAACCTACCATCTGACATGACTCACAATGGTCAAACTTCTGTCCCTTTCTCTCAGTGTTTCCTACTCTCTGTCAATATTGAAAAGTTCCCACCTTCCCACTTCTTCAGTCTAGAGTTAAAATTCTCAAAATCTAATTACTACTACCTCATTTTCTTTATGGAAGAGTCATAGAATGGTTTGGGATGAAAGGGACCTTAAAAATCATCTGGTTCTGACTTCCCTGAAATGGGGAGGGACATCTTCCACTACAACAAAGCCCTGACCAACATGGCCTTGACCACTTTCAGGGACAGGGCATCCACAGTCTCTCAGGGAAACCTGTCCCAGTGTCTCAGCACTTTTCCAGTAAATAATTTCTTCCTAAGAAGGATACACTGCCTCTATGAAGTAAAGAAAACTAGTAACACTCAATCTGGTCTTCAATTGGAAAGCCATGTATTTGTAAAAGCAGTATTAACTACATACCTTCTGCATCAAAACAAAGTGTGTTGATGAAACTTTTGTGACCATCAAGCTCCTGTAGTAGCTGCCCATGGATTTCTTTCACATTTGCATTCCAGATTCTAATCACTGAGTCGTAACATCCTGTCACAACCAACGAGTCAGCAATTGGGTGGTACTTGGCAGTATAGACAAATGAAGGATGAGGGAAAACTCTCTCTGCAGAGGCCACCTTCATTTCTATTTTCCACATTCTAAAAGGAAACTAAGTCAGAATTTGTACAGTATAAAGCAGTCACACATACAGGTATAACTGCTGCCATATTTTGTGCTACTGGTTCTAGAGGCAAATGCTTGCAAACACTTAACAACACCTGTTTATCCTACCAATTTGTTCCACCTCTATTTAATCCTTTAATATGGTACTTTCCAACAACAATTATGAAACATTTACTACTTTACACAGTATTCGGTCTTCAAAGCAAATTAATGACTACTCACTCACTTAATGGATATATTTCTCATTTGCAAATACTCAAAGAATTCTATGGAACAGATTAGTTTCTTTCAGGAGTTACAACCAAATTAGTATCTTCTGGGGTATCATTCATTTAAAACAATATTAGAACAAGAAAACCCTTAAAGGAACATTGAGGGCCATTAAATATAAATAAAACCTGAGAAATTAAAAAAAAATAAATACCAGCCACCCAGTGATCATGATCTCAAGGATGTTTACATCACATAAATTCACTTCTTACTATTTCCTATCCTCTGCCACCCATAGCTGCAAGATCAGATTTTTCTTAGTGTTTTCTATTTAATGTTATGCATTTCATTAGTGAGCAAAGATGAGTCCACAAAGAATAGAACAGCACCTGGATCACTAAATACACATGGGCAGCACTTGACACAGAGTGTTCAGTTACAATATGTTATTAAATTGTTTTAGTGACATCCTTCCAAATGAGGCGACCACTTCTGGTGGCTATTGAAGAATTCTAAGCTTACTCAGAGGTGACTTAATTACGAAACTGCAACCTTTTAGAGTACTGTAATTAATTCACAATTTGATGCAGAAATGTCACAAGGAGACATCTTTTAGAATGGTTTTGATCTAACAAAATAAAAACTAATTTATTGCTCACAAATAAAGTGGAACTAAACCTTGGGCAGGCTTGAGGATAACATAAAACATAATATAAAGTAGAATTCACATAAGTTCATGAATTTACCTTCAGGTTGCCTTAGAACTCAGTATGAGATGATCCAAATAATAAACTGATAATGACTTTAAAGCAATGGGGTGCTGGGACTTTTTAAGGAGCTGAAGGCAACTCACAACAAATGCAGGAACTAATAACTCGTACAGTGACTGTGCATAGTACACAGAAAAGGAGGCAGACCACTGCAGTTTCAACTTGCTGCCACAAATTCAAGAATTGAGGAATAGCTCAGCCTTTGTATAGGCAACATAGACTGAAATTGATATTTACTTCAATATAAAAAATTCTTATTGAATCCACTCCCAAAGTAGAAAAAAGTGGGGCTGAACTCTCAAAACACTCCTTTTATGCCTACATACAAGCAGCAAAAAAACCTTAAAACAGTTCCACACATACAATTTATCATTTAACAATTCTTCTGGCATTTCAATTATGCAACTGCCTGTAGCATTACTGAATTGCAAAACAGAAATAACAGATAGGGATCTGAAGAGCTAAAGAAACCCCAAAAAGCTCTATGAAATCAAATGAAATTGCTCATAATAAAATTGCACAGTGTCCCAGCCATGTTTTCATGTGTATTTACAGCTTTGAGGGCTTTGGTTTTTAGACCTCAACAGATCAGTATTTTAACATTAACGCTGTACAGAAGTACACTTTAATCATAGAGGATTCGATTTAAGAAATAACTATCAAAATTCACATACAGCAATTTAAGCTGAATTCTTTTACTAAGTGTCAAAAACCAAAAGAACACCACCAACATACATATATGCAGTGTGGCAAATTCACACACATAACTTGAATCTTAAATTTTCAATTTCCTGCCTTATGTTCAAATCTGCAAACTTAATACTACATTCATAGTATGGCAATTTCTCCAGGAACAGAACACCACAACTGTCTCAGTGTCTTCTCAAAATAAAAAGTCTTTCAGTTTTTCACTGCTGTAGATTTAGTCACTATGGTTTTTGGAAAAGCTTTGGTTTCAAATACAAATATATTAGAAGTAGTAAATACAGGGTAAAGTGATTAACCCAACCACAATTTTTATATCATTGTAGTCACATGGTAATCAAATCTTTAATTAAAACATTGTAGCACAGTTTGTAGTAACACACTGAACTGGACCACTCTCTTTTCAACTTCTGATATTCTGCCAGAACATCTCATCATACTGACCTGACAGTGCCGTCAGAGGAAGCAGTAAGAAGGTACTGATTGTCTTTTGACCAACAAAGATCATACACTATGTTAAGGTGACCATAAAATTCTCTCAAGAACTGTCCAGAAGGAATATCGTACACTAAGGAAGTTCAAATAGAAAAATAAAAGTTTCATAAGTATTTGCAGTCAAACAGATGCAGCTACTAGAGCCAAAGTTTAGTCTAATCTTAGGCTGACTTTCTGCTACCATAAATCAACTCATTTTCTTTGTCTTCTTATTTTGAGGCAACAGGATGAAATAATTGCTAGATATGAATGGACAGCAAGCATCTACTTCCATCTAGTGGTTCATAGATGTCACACGTCCCACCCCTTAAGAAACAGCTTACTTGCTTAAAATTATTAGAACCAGATTAGGATTATGTCGTTTTTTTTTAAATTTTGACAACTACTTGACCAATCTTTGAAATATTTTAACACTGAGATAATTTTCTGGGTCTGCATAATAAAGGAATCTAGATATACTGTTCCTTGCATTTAAACACTTACTTTGTGTATGCTTAAAATACTGTTTTCTCTAAATCTCAAAATTCTTATGCAAGGCTTAAGAACTATGCAGTTGAAGCTACCATGATGAAGCAGTCAAAAATCTGAGTTATAAGGAATGTTTGTATGTGGACTGAACTGGACTATGGAAGACAGCAGCTTCCAGCAGTCTATCTGGAGATGACAACATTCAGGCATCTAACTTTCAAGACAGGTTAGGAGAAAAACTTACATGAAAAGTGTGTGAGTTGGAGACTTAAAAAGTTATTTCCCTTAAAACATTATCATCAGAAACTATGTTCCTTCTGCAAATTCATCTAGTATTTCCATTAGGCCTCTGGGCAGAAATTGTATCATTTCATACCATTAAACTGTGTGTATGTAACCATGTAAAAAAGCCAGTTCCAGCTCTATCAACACAGAAAGAGCATTTTCCTCAATGCTCTTTAAAAGAGTAATGCCCAAATCACAATTATAAACCAGAAACTTTTTTAAAGCACAATTTAAAAATTAACTTCCCCTAACCTTTACATTCCAAATACATGAATTAGAAGAAAAAAAGCCAGGATGTTTTTAAACTTACAAGCAATGGGATAGCCATTCCTTCCTGCACACGCTGCTGCCAGCGTTCTCCCATCATGCGAGAAGCGGATGCAGAAGCAGCCCATATCTCCACCTCGCAGGGAAAACAGGTGCTTGTTGGGTATGCGGCAAGCCTGGCTTTTCAGGGAACAAGTGGTGGAGTATTAACCATGCAATGCTTAAAACACACTCTCACCCCTGACATGCAGAAGCTCTAAAAGGCTGGCAACATCTTACTGGCATTGCAAAGTAAAATTCAAAGACGTTACTATAAACAGAGACAGTTTTGCAGCATAACCTAGGCCACATGAATGTATAATCTCTTTCTGCCCCATTATTACAAACAACTAGCAAGTTTAAAAATACCTAAAAAAAATTATAATTGAAATAATTTCCTTAATCTTTAGAAGAGCTTAATAAAGCCCACCATCAGTGATGTAAACTATGGAGCTTAGTATCCTTTTAGCATTCCTCACCTGTACTTAATTATCTGACTTTTAAAGACAGAACCAGAGATGAAACATCCCAAAAAATGGAACCAGTATTATAGTTCCCTTTCCTTTCTCCTAACATTTTATTTCACTCCAACATCTCTTTTTGACCCAATGGCTTTTTCTCCTAAACTAAATTCAAAGATTAAGGTGAAGGATGATATCCACAGTAGCTACATGGCTCTTCAGTGCAAGTTCTTTATGTTTTAGTGTAAAAATATCTTCAACAAACAAAGTCAAGAAAACAGATTTCTAATCAAGCTGAAATTTGAGAGCTGGTCTCCTGTCTTATTTCCATTACCTGAATAATTCTACTCTTTCAAATTCTTAGAGAATTATGCAGATAAAAATACCTGTCTGTTCAGGTGAAAAAATGGTTAAATCAACCATAGTTGCTAAGGTTAAGCCTCATCTACTATCTATGACAGTTTTTAAAATTTTATTAAGTATTTTTATTAATTATTTTAATTAATTACCTGCTTCATAATGCTTATAAAAATATAGTAAATATATAAATTATTTTCATTTAAAATTCAAAGAAAACACTTTACCTGTCCAGGCAATCTTGACCATTTAAATGGCTCCTTCTTCTCCTCTGAAGAAGGTTCACATCCTTCTCTCTGGAGTTCTGACAGTGCTGTATTAGTTTGTTCCTGTTGAACAGCTGCCATAGAGTGAAATGAAGAACCAACCTTAAGGCAAACAAAACTAAGTATCAGGGAAAAAAATTTTTTTAAGTGAACAGTGTCATTTCTGAAAAGATTAAAAGGTACTTTTAACTTAAATGTTTTGCTATATCTGAAACACGGAGACTGGAAAAAGCTTAATACATGAAAACTGCATTGCAAAATTTCATTTAAAGTAAGAAGTCAGAAAGTAATCCAAGCTTCCAAAGTTGTGTCAATCAAACAGTACCACAATTTTTTCAAATAATTGATACTTTCCTACTTATAAGTAAAAAGTATCAAGGTCAGTGAAAATTAGAATTACTCTACTATTGTACTGTATTGTACTACTGAGAAGTTGCACATCTCACCAGGCTTCCACAGACCACCCCTTCACAGCACAAAAGTGAGCAGAAGAAAGTATTATTACAGCTCTAAATACAAATGGGAAATTATATCATAGAAAAATATTGTACTTGCATCATAGAAAATGAAATGCCATATTTAGCTTGAATGCTCATCTCAGCACATACCAGGGTAAGCCTATCTTTAGAGAAGCTTTCATTTGTGAAAAAAAAACCACCTCAATGCAGCTAGAAGTTGCAGGGAATCAGAGTTAAGTAACTTGCACATTTCCTCCAAGAATTTATACACCTGTGTGAGTCCAGTGACTTAAAATGTCAATTCTGCTAATAAGAAGGAACATTATTGAGGGTGGGAAAGTATGCCTATTTCTCAAAGTCACCTATGAAGGGCTGAGTTTGAAACACCTACCTTGAGATGTAATGTTCTTGTTATATATTTTATATACTGCATGTAAGCACAGCTTTTATCTACACACACACGAACAGACTCATATCCTCTATCTAGGTACTAGCTCCTACAGAAAAGTCTGCAAATTTGCAAATATACCTATGTATTATACATTTAACTTACATGATCTGGTGGTTTTAGGCCTTTTACAGTTATGTATAATGTTGATGGGTAACGATTTCTAGGACATTTTGCCCACCAGTCATAAACCTCAACAGCATTTGAATGTGACTTGGTCCTTGAAGGTGGGTAATATAATTGTAGACGAAGTTTTCCACCAACATTTAGAACTCCATTTGCACCTACAAGCTGGAGGAGTGATTAAAAAGAAGAAAGAGGAAGAAAAATGAACATAAAAGTAACAATTTCTAATATCTTAACTAAAAATATAAGCTCTTGAAATCCACTTCCCATGGAGGATTTATATTAACTCTAAAAGTGATAATGAACTAAGCATGTATTTAATCCCCCCAGGATCAAATCACTAAGATTAAAGCTTAGATGGCAGCCTAGTTTTGAAAGATGCTTCACAGCAGTAATATATTGTATGTGGGAACACCTCTGCAGTACCACTTTTCTACTTTTCTTTTAATTGCTACTTGCTAAAATCAACCAGATCTCAAAGGACTGACAATCCATCAACAGCTTCTTCCAAATGTGTCCTCTGTGAATGCTGCAACAGAGGGCATTGGTAAGGCTTTGGTTCAGAGCAGAAGATGCAGTGATGATGTAGTAACCTTTCCAGCGTCAGAGGAGACAGTCCTCTCCACAGAGCTGAAGAATAAATGTACCTACTGCCATTAACCCTGATCAGTGTTGAATTGGCACATTTCTGCTTTGACTGATACAGATGAAAGGATAATTCAGGCAGACGCAGTAAGGAGGAAGAACAGGCAATAACTGTATTTATATTTATGAGCTGGAAATTCCTTTTTCCCTCTGTTCAGCAGTAGGCTGTACTGATGCCTGGATGCACAGTTCCTACGGGCTCTGCTGACAGACACAGGATACCAGACCCCTGATTCCAGTAGCTTTGTCTTGGGCAGAGCTCAGAAGAATCTCTATTGAATTGCTATGGAGGCCCCCATCCCTTCACCTAAATTTGCAGTCCATTATCTTCTCCGTATTTCTCACATTTTCTCTATGTTGTGGACTGTCAATGACTATCACACACAGGAGTAGATGTAAACAAACAATCCTCAGGGAAACTGTAATTTGTCAGCTCTCAAAGAACAAATTGACACATTCAAGTATCTCTTAAAAGGGTAGAAAGGTACATACGCGCTGGCTAAATTACCCGTATCTCACATTTGGCACATTTGTATCTCAAGTACCACAGCATTTCAAACTCTGCAACTGAAAATGATAAGCATTTTATAATTAAGTTAGGGAGTCTTTCCAAAGACTGGACAACTGAAAATGCCACTAGAATACAGAACAGCTGAGGTACAGAAATGAGTGGATTTGTCACATTGTTCACAATAGCATGAACACAAAGAAAACCCTAACAGAACAACCTTCTGTACTTTACGAACAAGCAAACAAAAAAACTTACAACATTCTATACTTCCTTGAAAAACACATTTCTTTAATGTCAAGCTTGTCATTGTGTTGATTTCAGGGAGTGAAAGAAGAGGAAAGGGAGAGAACAGGCAAGCAAACAAGGGGGTTTTTTTCCATCTCTGTTGCTGAAAATATTAAAAAAATCTTTCTTACTTAGTGCAGTAAGAGATTTGCAGATAAAAGGACTTATTAATTTTGTTTCTTCATTTAAATATTTACAATACCTTTAGAAATGCCCAACAAATTTTCCGGTAACGACCTTCCTGAACCTGTACATCAGGGTTGGCTCTCACTTCATTCATACGTAGAGAATCAAGGACCTGGAAGTATCAGCATGAATATAAATGTACTTCTAATGAATATATAGTTTATGGTAATTAAAAAAACCTGCTGAAAATATGCTTGGTCAATTCACTAAATAAAACAGATTTAAATAAATAAATTTAAACAAATAAAACAGAGAAATTACAAAACCAGTGTTTCTTCCTCACAAGTATGAAATTACCAATATCAGGTCCTTATGTATTTACCTGATGGCTATTTATGACCTCCATTAAAAAAAAGTCTAGTCTTAAAGCTATTCTTGTTCCCCTTATGTCTCAATAAAAGAGAAGAAACAATAATGTGTAGTTTTCTTAATAATTCAGAAATCATTTAGATCACAAGTCTGACAGCTAAAACCAGCTGCATAATAATCTAGAAGGAAAATGGCAGCCTAAAATTCAGGTTTTCTTCCCTAGCTTTATCAGTTTTGTCATCAAATCATAGAACAGTTTGGGTTGGAAGGAACCTTCAAAGACCACAGAGTTCTGAGCCATGGGCTTGGACATCTTTCACTTACAACTCTGGCTGCTCAAAGCCTCAGCCAACCTGGCCTTGAACACTTCCAGGGATGCCTATGAGAGTCTTCATTTTTCTGTCAGGGACCAGAATTTTCTCATATTTAGCTACTCCTGGAAGTTTAGCTGGTATACAAAAAATCCTTAGAATAATATTTTTTCAAACTGGTATTTCATAAGCCTGAAGTCAAAAAGCTTTTTTTCAGTGTAATCATAGTTTTGATCCCAATATTTGCATGACTTGCATGAAGAATCTTTATATACAAATGTAGTTAGTTTTGTACTAAGAAACTAAGGACTCTTCATTTTATAAATCTTCACTTACAAGTATCACAAAACCTAAAAATATAGTAATAAATTATATTACATCTATTTGAAATAGGAAAAAAACAAAGAAGAAAAAAATATTTATTGTATTAGGTTTCCATTTTGATGTTTATACTACAGAATATCCCTGCACATATATTGAAATACTTAAGCTCAAAATTACATGGAATATATAACTAAAAAATTTTCCTTTAATCACAGTTGTATTGGAGAACAAATTAATAATTACTCAACGAAGACTGGGACAGGAGAGGTAGATGTGTAAAATGTTAAAGGAAACAATGCAATAGTTTGCTCATTGGTACAATGAGGTGTTACTACAAGCAGACAAATTCTACCTTTGAGTTTCTTGTACTTAAACTTCTTTTCAAATTTCAAGAATGTGAAGAGAGTGATATTCACCATATCTTAGCAGCCTTTCCCAGAAGTTTGAGAGCTGATTTTATAAGAAAGTTTAGTCTTTCTTATTATTATCAAAACAGGATCCTTTTCCACAAAAAAACCCCACTTTTTGGTATCTTCACTTGATTTTGCATCTTAAAGCATGCTATTAACCCAACTGAACTGAAATAAAACACCTGAACCAGTCAAATATATGTTATTGAAGAAACAGCCCAAAAACCAGAATGTGCATAAATTGGATGGAAAATATTTTATCTTACCTCAAAAAATAGGATAACCTGAGGGTTTTCCTCAGTGTTTTGAATAAAGTAAGTAAAACGCTCATTAAATATTACTTGTTCTTCCCACTCTGGAATTGTTGATTTAGACTTTCTAAAGTCACATGGTTGTGTCATTACAGGAAGAATGTGCTGAATTTCTTCTTGTTCATAAGATGAATCTTCCTTCTTGCTGTTTGAAAATTTCCAAAGAATTACAATTGTTAGATCATTTAAAAAACAACCTCAAACAAAACAATATTTTCAATTACTGAAAGCTAAGAAACATATAAGATACTATATGTTTGATTTTAGGAAAAAATTTCTAAACCCACCCAAAATTTAAGACAATTTGCAATGTATATAGAAAAGCTATATGCTGAAGTTGAAAATCCTAACAATTAAGTTACTGCTAACAAATTTATGCATAATGATCATGATGGAGTCTACTGCTCAAGCCCCATTAAAATTTGGTTTCAGGAAAATTATGCATAATGACAGTGGAAACAAGCAACTGAAGTAATTAGAAATATAAACAACTAAATTTAAGGTTTCAAAAGTTCTTAATAAAAAAGAAAAGGCAGATGCTATTTATACAACAAGAATTTTGCTTACATATTCTAATCTTTGCTTTTATATATTTTTGAGACTTAACAAATTTTGTCTCTGGGAAGAAATGTGTTGGAAATATAACAGATGTGTTGGAAATATCACAGATTCACAGAATATGCTGAGTTGGAAGGAACCCACAAGGATCATCAAGTCCAGCTCCTGGCCCTGCACAGCACCATCCTCAAGAGTCACACCAAGCCCGAGAGCATTGTCTAAGTGCTTCTTGAACTCTGTCAGGCTGGTGCTGTGACCACTGCCCTGGGGAGCCTTGAGAGCAATACAGCAGTGCAGAGCATTTAAAAGTGCCAAAAGGAAAAGAAAAATATCACCCTTGTTTATTGCATATATATATATATACACATTGTCATAGATGTAGAAACTAATGAACAACTCCACAAGCTCTAAATAACCCATTTTCATACTAATATTTAATTTTTTAAGGAAGAGTATACCTATTTATTGTAATCAGTGATAACAGAAACAGTTTATTAAAAGTCACCTATAATCCTTCTTGACATATAAGCCACTCCTCTGATCAACAATATGGATTTTAACCACAGGATGAGATATCAAGTGATCAATTTTAAGTCGATCTGATCGATGGATATAAACTCCCAAAACAAGATCATCACCAAAACCAAATTTAGACTGAGTTGAAATTTCTGAATTCTTCATTTCCTCATCATTTTCTGCAGCAACTTCTGTGGTTTCTTCTAGAAATTGAAACAAAATAAATAAACTGTCACTAGTGGAACACAGAAACTTCTGTCTCAACCCAAAGTTACATACAGTAAATGAATTTTCAAGATTTTAGATTGATTTATCAAAAAAAATCCTCAAAAATAGGCCTCAGAATTGGAAGAACAGAGATACAATTAAGTAACTTAAGAAATATAAGCAACTCACACAGCTCAATCACTTCTGTGTTACTACTATGGCCAAATATTTCTATAGCAGCACAAAAAAAAGTGCAGCAAAGTAGTACAGTATTATTTTGTTGGCAGACCTTTTCTTGTTTTCTTCTTAACCTTCTTGGCTTTTGGTTTCTTTTTATCCATGCTCTCCTCCAGTTTCTGGCCTTCTGATGTAAACAGTGTTTCAAGTGACTGACTTTTATCACCACCTTCTTCTGGATGATGCTGCAGCTCAGAAAGGGACATTGCACTGCAAGGCAATGGATCGCTGTGAGCAACTGCAGCCTACTGCATATATTGATGCAATTGCTCACTGCCATTATTAATCCACCTGAAATTCTGCAACTCATCATCTGGGTATCTTGAAAACATAACAGCTCCCAGACCCATTGGTGTCTTGCCTTTTTCAGTGCTCTCCCCACTTCCTTTCCCCTTAATTTCCAGACAATTGCAGAACCCCTTATGTGAATAGAGTTAAGCCAATACTCCTCTGCTGGATCAGGACCATCACTTATCACTAAAAAAAAACCATGCACAAAACTATCTTAAGTTAGTTAAGAGTGAGTTCCAAACAAACATCAAATAGCAATGGAGGATGTTTTAAAAAAAAAAAGCTAAAAAGAATCCGTGAGCTAAATATTAATCATGACAGCCTTTTGAGAAAGAATTTGGCACTATTTTTTTTCATAACACAATCATCCAGTTAATCACTTAGAAAATATGAACAATTTATCAGAAAGCTTCTGCCTATCTTAAAATGAAACAATTTGCTTAAGATTCACAGACACACCATGCACAGTTTCTCATGTTACCTTGTTTCAGCTTCACTTAAAACTGCTCGCTCTTTCTTCTTTTTCTTCTTTTTGCCCACTTCATCATTCAATGCAACTTCATGCCTTTGAACACTGGAGGTAGATTCAGACATCTGTTCTTTAAGTTTCTTTCTCATTTTCTTTTTAATTGCATTTGCCTCTTCCTCAGCCACATGCAGTTGGTAGGCTTGAATTAGCTGCTCTTCCTCTTCTAATTCAGTTACATTTCTCACTTCAGTCAAAGAATTTTTGATCTTTCTGTCACCTTCTTGACGAGGTACATCTGTTTGTGATTTACTTTTTGTTTTCTTCTTTGGAAAATCATTAGTCTTTTCTTCAAAACTCCCCAATTTATCTTCATATAAATCTTCCTCCTCATTAAATTGTTCTTGTAACAATGATTTCTTTTTCTTCCTGTTCGACTTTGGCTGCTTCTTCTCCTCTCCACTAACAACATCATTGTTTATTTTCTTTGCAATTGACGCTTTCTCTCTCAATTTATTTTTTGTAAATCTGGGGCTCTCTTCTTCAGGATTATATGTGTTGTTTATAATTGCTTCATCATTCACACTTTCCTTAGATAGATCAATATTATTTCTAAAGGTATCAAGCTATAAATGAAAAGAACATAAAACATATTTGTACTAAAAATCATGTTCTAAGGATAAACATTGCGCTTCAAGTTATTCCTTCAGCAACATTACACAAAGCAAAATTAAATCAAAGATCTAGCTATTTTGTTGTTTCAATTTGACAAGTGACAGATTAAAAGTCAACAGAAAATTCACACTGAAAAAGAAACATTTGGTGTTTGGGCACCTCAGTGTTACACTGTATTTTCATATGACTTTTATGTATATGCAGTGAAAAAAGGAAATCAACAAGTCTACTCCATAAACAGATGCTGCTATTTTATACTACGGAGGACTTGAAGACTACATGCAGCACAATAACAAATATTTTCATCCACTGAAAACCCAAGTTAGAGAGGGATTTCAGGCTCAGTTGTTTGTAGTCTCTTATACTGAAAGCTGCTTGTCAGAATTAAATTTCAGCCATTGCATTTGTTCAAGCACTTCTGCCACTGATTTTTGATGGGTTTCTAAAATACACATTGTAAACTTTCCTCTCTCTTTCAAGTTTCTATTTCTGGTTACTAAAGGTAATAATGCCATCTCCCTGCCTCCTTGGATATGTTCAAGGTCAGGCTGGAAGGGGCTCTGAGCAACCTGATCTGGGTGAAGGTGTTCCTCATCACGGCAGGGCACTTGGGCTAGATCACCTTTAAAGTGCCTTTCAACCCAAACTCTTATTTGATGATAATGCCAGAGAACACAGCAAGTAACTGAGGTCTAATTCTGTTAGGAGGTCAAGACAGAGATCTCTGTTCCTCGATGTAAATTCTATAAAGTCACTGTGGTTCATTTACACTGTTGTCTGACAGAAAACTCTCTTCGAGTCTCAACATAAAACAACAGTAAGGGCTCTAAAACACAACGAAAAGAAATGAAAAAGTTTGGAGAAATTATAGGTATCTGCATACAAAGTTTTATTTGCCAAGACCTTCTTCCTCAATAAACACTGACATTCTTCCCTTGTAGTCATGATACCAGTTACAGAATCATGTTTGCCTCAAAAATTTGTAAAATTGTATGTATAATTTGTAAATTATATGTGTAATAAGTATGAAAAAAATTGTCCTTGTATCTTTATCTTGTACTTGCCTAAACAAATCACTAATATCATATTTATTTCTAAGTCAATGATTCAGGAGGATGTGGAAAATTTCATATAAATAACCTGAAATACAGAACAGAGTACAGAAAATAAAAGAATTAAAGCATAAAAAAAAAAAAAGCATCAAAAAAACCCCCAAACAGAATAATAGATTCTAATAGATTGTTCACTTCCATCTTTATTTCTATGAATAACTTCAACTGTAGAGTATGAGAAAGGAAGATTAAAACACACTGACAATTAAGACCCAACAGTGGCCAATAACTAAGGTCATGCTGATTTTTGCCTTTGATAAATCATCAATCCACAAAGCACAAGTAGAAGAATTATTTGAGAAATCCTAAACAAAAAGCCCTCATCTCTGACCTGGTCAAGAGTTTCCAAAATAACTCCGATATTCAAGAATAATCTTAAAGAATCAACCTGATGCAAAAACTGGCTTGAAATACTTACTAGAACTTGTTAATTATTATTGCCTACAAACAAAAAATCATAGATTCATAGAATCACTCAGGTTGGAAAAAACTTCTAAAATCAACAAATCCAACCATATCCCCAAGTGCCACATTCACATGCCTTTTGAACAATTCTAGGGATGGTGACTCCACCAGCTCCTTGGGCTGCCAGTTCCAATATCTGACTACCCATTCAACAGAAAAGTTTTCCTTAATATCTAATATCCTCTGGTACAACTTGAGGCCACTTCCTTATAATGAAAACAAACCACAATCTCAAACTACAGCAAATTTCAGGAACATTAATAGGTACTGCAGGCAGCACAATGCCACTTCAGCAGTTCAAACATTAAGTTCCTCAGATAAATAGCCTGTATAATTTCAATTCAGGCCACCTTTTCACATAATCAAACAGAGAGGAAAGACGCGAAATTACGAAACAATAAAATCAAGGGGTTCATAAAAACCCTCAGATTAGGACTCAGGCAGAGGTGGGGATACTGCTATAGATTCTCTGTCTGAAACAAAGGACTGAGAGATATCAACTAAGCTATCATCAATACATAAACACAGAACTGAGTTAGAGAAAGGAGTTAGGCTGGAAAAGCAGCTTAGAAAGACAGGCCTGTTTCTGGAGCAAGTCCAGGGGGTTGCTGACCTGAATCTGACTTTCTCAGCTTAAAACATGGAACAAATAAGAAGGCTTTGTTTCAAAACAGCTCTGCACCTACAGTACACGAGGGCAGAGGAAGCACTCTCCCCTGAAAACAGCCTTGCTTGCACTACTGGCTTGAGAGGAGTGGGAGATGGGCGCCAGCCAAGGCGCACACGCGTGGGCTGACACTCGAGGTTCACACCACAATTAGTCAAACACAGGTCACATCACTGCCATCCATGTCCCAGAGCTGAGAGCAGCAACAACACCTAAGAATCTTACACCTTTTCAAAAGGGCTCCTCAAACCCACCCGAGTGGAAGCTGGCAACACAGCGAGTGAGTTCGTCATGGGCATCTGGAAACTTGTGTAACCAGATTTACAGAGGTACCTGCATTTCTGCCCATAAAAATACAGGCACACCTTGAAAAATTAGGGATGGACACTGCCAGCCCACTGAAGTGCTGACATGTACCAGTTGAAAAAGAACATTTACTTACAACTGAATTGTTAATGAATGTACTTGTGAAGATGGCTTGTTGGGCGGGATGTTTGAGAAAATCTTAAGGTACTGGGAAAACAATTTTACTGCCATTGCTTGTGTAAGACTATAAAATGTAGACATTCAAAGCTAGAAGAAGTTTTATTTACAGATAAGATGGGCTAGGAATTTTTTCACCAAATTCTAACAGAAAACATTGAGAAAATGTGTGGATCAATTCTCCTATTTTACACACAAGAACCAAAAGGCTAAAATCCAGTGAAAATCTCCACAATGATTCACTGCACTTCAGCCTACAAACCAGATAAATCTGTTGCTGTCCTGCCTTGAATACAAAACCCAAGTTATCAATGCCTGTCCATCCCAATATTGTAATCTGATCAGATAACAGTTTAGGAAGGAAATTTTAGCCTCCATAAAGGGATCTAACCTTTTCATCTGGTAGAAAATTTTAAACATCTTCTTTTCAACCATAGAATTTAGATTGAACCAAATAAATTCAATCATTTTCATGACGACTTTAGGCAGATGAATGTACCTGGACATTGCCTGATCTGAGGCCTGCCTCATTCTAACCATTTTTTAATAGGAGGCACAACAGGTAAAAAATAAATATGGTGACTGCCCTAGAAGGGATGTTAGCAAATCCACTTTCTGACTGTGTCTCAAATGCTTGTTTTTCCCACTATGCCTTTAGGCTTCACACCTACTGCCCCAGGGGCTATTTATCAAACAGCAAAGCAGAGCTTTCACTGGCCACAGCTGAGGTGTATTTCCATCTCCATTAATAGCTCTTCATTCCTATCAGTTGTGGCTTCAAGTTCATCCTGCCCTAGAGACATCAACCTTTCCTCCGCCAGGCAGACTGCTTCCTAGCTCTCCAGGCATGCCCCCCAGGCAATGGGCACACAGAGCAGAGCAGGAAAGCATTCTCCTTATCCTCACTTCTGTCATTTAAAACCACAGCAACCCCCTGCAGCTCCAGGACTCAGGTTTCAAAGAAACAGTGGACTATATGGGAAAAAGTCTTATTAATCTTTAAGAAAGGCTAGAGCAAAGACAAAGGAAGGAAACAGACCAAAACATTTCGAGTGGAAATAGGCTCTGAACCATGACCTGGTTTTGCTCAAAGCTGGGAGACCATTTATGGCAAGTGCATGACACAAAGCCAGCTATCACTGACAAATTTCACATTATTTCAAGATATGTGAAACTGTACAGTTAAATCATATGAACTGAAGAAAACGGGAACAAAACCAGCCAACCTCCTCCATCTACCCACTCTTCCACTCCCACACACTCTTATTTCTTGCAGACTGTTTATTTGCTGAAGCTTTTACAGAAATTTCTACTTGAATGCAACTGGCATGGAAAATACCAACTTGAGCTCCTGCAACTTTGTCATGCTTTAGGGAAATACTCAAAATGGTCAGTAATAGGTTTCAATAAAAGCTCTCCTCAAGTTCTTAGTTTTAAAGTAGTTTGATTGGTAATATTTATAGCTTCAACAAAGCCAGAAATTTGGGCTTCCACACTGATCCTAAAAATGCTTCTTAATGTGCTTCATACCACTAAGTTTGGATTCAGGTCACTGTGATTTTATGTGTTTCTACATAACTCCAAAACACTAGTGTTTTACAACAGAGACTTCTGGAATGGAAACCAATTTCAAAACCAAAACAAATTTAAAATATTGGTGAGTAATATGTAGTTGCATATGAACATACAATTATGTGTTCAAAATACTTATAAATTACAGAATTAATAATAAACATTTCATTAAAAAATAAACTTAACTGAGAAAAAATTTAGTCTTTTATTTACATATATGCCAGTAAAAAAGGAAAAAACCTACCCCCTAACTCTCTGTGCTATTTTTAGACGTCGTTGATTCTTTGTGCAGACTATTGACTAAATAGTATATACATCAAGGAATATAAATTTTAAGAAATCAAAGCAAAATCCAATTTCAAACTGTCAATATAAGACCAAATAACAATACTAGATTTAATATATCTATTCTGAATATACTTAATATACATATAACTACACACAACACATGATATTACATAAAATACCACTAATTTGTCTTAAATGTTTATTAAAGAAGGAATTTCCAGAATCTGATATGGATACAATTGTAAAAAAAAAAGGCTGAAAATATAAAACCTAACAGGAATAAAATAACAAACCAGAACATCTGTCTGCTAAGCAAATTGCTTTCTTTCTAAATTCTAAATCTTCCAAGTCAATAATCAGGTATGTATAAACTCATATTGAACTTTTATTCTCCTCTTCAGGAAAAAGACTCAATGTGAACCATAACTCAGAGGAATTTCTGAGGCTTTTTTAATGACAGATATGCCACAAACAAAAATGTCACCTAACTATAAAGTCAGGGTGATAGAATCCTTCCTAATCTGTAAGTCACAAGCTAAAGCCAAAATCTTTAAAAAAAGTTGACATGTGAACATGGAACCACTCAAGACACAAAGCTGAATGGAGAAATCCACTGATTACTGAGATTAAAAAAATAAAAGGACAGAATGGAATAGTTAATTATTACCTCTATTATTATTATACTTTCTCATCAGTTCTCAATTCACAGCTGTATTAGACAGAGACACCTGTATTACACAGATGTAGTACTCTCAAAATTAAACACATTTACAGATGTAATTCTACTAGCCCTCAAACATCTAATTAACTCCTGGCAAAGTGAATTGTGAATTTGAAAAACTTTATGAAAAAAGGGAATGGACAAAGAAGTACTGGTGGACATTAAATGAGTGCATGCCTGCATGTGCCACTTTCTTTTTACCCCTATTATAGTCTATATAATTTTGGCATACGCCCAAGGACGCTTTGCTGGTACACAAACAAAAAACAAAAGCCACACCAAAAACAAAGGATACAGAAACATACTTCACACTTTATTTTATTTAAATGCTTACATCTTTTTTCTACAATATGTTTTCCTGATCTTTTTTCTGTTAAGGAAGGTAGCCAAACAAAGCCTGCATGTGTTCCAACTCACCACAATACTCTCCTGAGAGTCAAACTTCTTTTTCTTTGATTTCTTTGGGTCTGCTAGGGCAGCATGGCGTCTGAAGATTTCCTCAAAGCGGACTTTGGTTTTTGCCTTTGCCTCACTTTCAACTGCAAAAAGAAATCAAGAGTATGATTTGCTATCTCAATAATCACTAAAAAAAAAGTGCATAATCGTGCTTTAAAATTGCGAAGGACAAGAATTATTTATCAGGGAAAGTTTACCAATGAATTCACTTTGTATTCAATTAAGAATTTCCACTGGCACCATCCAAGGATAACTCAGCAGCTTTGCACAGACACACACACCAGTCTTTTACTTGTTGCTGAAGACAGCACCATCTACTCTGTCTCCTGAAGAAAGCACATGTTGAAGAGCATGTGCATCAGGATCAGCACAAATTTGGGCTAGTCAAAGCAGAGGACAGATTATTGCCCTCCCTGTTTCTGAGCAGAAGTGACAAACTGTCTTTGAGGAGAAGCAGCAGCTCTGGGTTCTTACTGGGTCTGGTACCCAGAACAGCACCATCCTGAGACAGACCTGGAAGAGCCAGGAGCTGGCACTCTGCCTTTCTAAGGATCATAATACTGGCATCAGCAGCATTTCAACCCTTCAAGCAGTAGGTGTTCTAGTCCCCCTCAGGTAATGCTTTATTTGTAACTAAGAATTCAAAATGCAACCTGGCATACCACTGAAAAAGGCTGTTGAATCCTCAGCTACATGTATTTACCACTGTCATTACAACTTTTACAAAAGTTCCTTAATTTAAAGCAAAAAAATAACACCACTTTGAAAATCAGCTATAATCATGAACTTTAAAAGGAGCCAATGCAGCATTAAAGATTTATATAGGACAGAAATAACTTCTATCATTTGCATCTAGTTCTAACCATAAAATATGTAGTGGAAATCAAACACAAAGTATCCTTACCTGCTCTCATTTTCAGTCCTCAGTTAGAAGTGGTTCAACACAACAGCTGCTTCTCCCTCGGAATTCATCATTCTATTTAAAGTATTTAACAACCATCATTAACTTAAGTGGTCCATAGACTTGAAGTTAATAATTAAATCTGTGCTAATTAGTATTAGGGATGAGTATGTTTCATTTAGAAATAAGAATTTCCCAATTTGTCTAAATTATTAGAAGTTTTCACTATCAAATTCCAGCTCTGATACTTATTATTTGAGGGTAAATAAAAACAACAATATAGGAGTTTAATTAGCTATATTTCTGGGCAGTAGCCAAATAATTTAGCACTGTAGTTCTCCAATCTTCTAAAAAACCCAACAGTTAATTTAAATTATAATGACCCATGGAACCATTTATGTTGAAGCCTTTGTAATCAGATTCCTCTCCTGACAGCATCATTGAAGAAGCCGGCTGATAGTTTCCAATGCACAGGTTAGTATCTGCCAGCAAATCTAACTTTATTACAAATCTCTACATATTTATGTTTATATAAAGCATTTGTATTTTTCATAAAGCAGACAAGCAACTACATGAAACTCATTTCCCTAAAGAAAAAAAAAAGTTAGGCCCTCCTGGTTGTGGAGAAAAGCCTGTAAATGCAATCCAAACAAAGCTTGAAGGCAAATAAAAATATTACACAGGTTTATCTTTTCATCAAGAAAATTCAGACTGTTCTACAAAAAACTTTAATACAGAGAGCTGTTTTGTAAACAGTGAAACTAATGAAACATAGGTTCCTATGCAGGTGTGACATTCCCCTTAGCCTTCCATGCAATGAACTCTGGCACCTATGTCCCCCACGGCCCATTGGGTAACAGCTCCGAGTTCTCCCAAGGTAACAAGTCCTGTGAGACACCAGTAATTCACATTCACTGCACACCCAGACTACACTGATGCAAACAAATTAAGATGTAGCATTAAATACTGACTGCCAGGCTGTGCAGCTGCACTATTCTCGCACCAGTTTGGTCCGAGCCACCCAACACACCCAAACTATGCCTGGATACAGTGTAGGAGTTACTACGGATTACTATTAATAGGCAGTTTGCATGCAGCTACTCTGATTTGAGGTTGTGGGAGTTGATTAGCAGTGAAGTGAGCCAAACATCATAGCACTTGGCCCTCAGCATTAAAATTCCTCCTGGACACACACATCTCACCAGCACAGGAAAGAGCTGAGACTATACTTGGGTCCCCAAGCATCTGCACCACCTTACCCTCACATCCCTCTCATCTCTTTCACAACGTTACTTTCAGGTCATTTCACACCCATTACTTACAGTGCTTTGGTCTGCTGGCTATCCAAACTAAACCAAATTAAGGAAAAAAAGGCAAAGTGTTCAGGTCGGTTTGAGATCATAGAGGAGCTGATTGGTCAGATGCCAAGAGCAATTAGTTAACTTCATGTCTTTAGCATTTACACTAAGTATCCGACAATCTAAGGATGTTTCAAAAGAGCAAGGACAGCCAAACAAACTCCATTGGAAGAAAAAAAAAGTTTAGTTTTGCAATATGCTTCCAAATGACACTGATGAGGCTGCAGTATTTCCACTATCTACAACACGTTCTGCCTCCTAAAGCAAAGCTTTACTGTCACAGCTAAACTAGTAACTGTTAAAAATAACACTCCTTACCATTAACGGAAAGAGAAAACACCATTGAAAAATAGAATTGCTTTTGCAAGTTATACTTGGCTAAACCAAACGGGCATTCTAAAAGTTACTAAGTGCTGCTTTCAAAACAGTTAATTCACAGTTGGCTAGAAACCTCATAATTTAGAAGAGTAGAAAACTAAGTAAGTTTATAAAATACAGCAGATTCTATCACTTTAATCATCGGCTGAAGACCACGGGAACACAGAAAAGTATCTTATAATTAGTTGAATAACTTCAACAAGCCCTCAAAAACTAATTAGAAATAAGAAATGAAATACTGAAGGGCTCTTAAATTTAATGCAAAAAATATGAAAGACAATATAAAACACAAAAGCAAAACGAGAAAAGTGCATATCTATTCTAAGTATGGAAATAAATTCCTGGTCAAAGGTTAAATGAATTAGTCCACAAAAAACCCAGCCATCCTACAGGTTGGTTAAAATATTAATTTTGCAGATACTTTTTGATTATAATGGAACAAAGGCTAGGCTCACCTTGCATCTACAGGCACTCTGTAAAATGCATAGTTTGCAAAATTCACCAATGAATGCTGTTTATTTATTCAGTGTCTACCCTGTGGTGGCAATAAAATTAAGAGATAAAGTCCTCTAATGACAGTGCTATTGTTTAACAGGCATTTCCAATTAAGTACTTCATGGTCTTTGACATGGTGCATAAAAGCAACTATCAGGCTTGTGTAAATATAGATCATTAATCAACAAGGATAAGAACAAGGCTGTTTACTTAGTGTAATCTCACCTCAGAATAGGAGAGATTTAATCGTATATCAAAGTTCAGGAACCACCATGCCCCAATGCGAATAAGCTCAGTTATTAATTCTGTAAAACACATTTTTGTCTCGTCAGATTGGATCTCTTCCACGTTAGTAAATATAAGACAATCCAAGACCAACAGAAACACATACCTGGAACAGTGGCACATTCCAGCCACCAGGAATAAACAGGAAAACAAATTCATAAAGCCCAAACTTCCAAGAATTAATATACTTTTCTGAAAATAACCTAGTTTGCTCTTCTCCAATATTCCATCTGTATTTATAAAAGTGATTCTACATTGAATGCTTCCTCTTTTCACCATATTTTACAATACTCATTGAGTTGCCACATTCTACATCTGTAACACAGGGATTCTCTAAGCTAAACATGCCATAATGGTCACCATACAGAAACCCCACTTTTATTGGCCACTAAAAGATACAAATCAAACCCATACCAAATTGAGCAGAATGTACAGAATTTGCACTACATAATGGGAAGTGGAAAATTTCCTACCTAATTATAATGATTTAGGAAACTGAGCTGACAAAATATAATTGCACACTTAGGATTTTCCTGAACTAAATTCTTCATTTTTCTTTTGTCGCAATGAGTGAGCATAAACTTCAGTGACTGAAAACATGTAGAGCATCGGGCCTTGTTTACTTCTCATCTTTTAGACCACAGAGGGAAATTTTGGGCTTTACTACTAGCTTTTTAATTAAGCTATATGTAGGGATTACTGCTTTGAGATGTAAAAGAGCTTCAGCTCAGAAATATACAGCAAAATTGCACAGAGATGAATCTGTTCTTCTTCACTATTGACAAATCTGACAACAAAAACCAATCTGATTTTATTAATGAAAATTCAGTATTTTAGTCCAGAAAACTGACAGACAGCTTCAAGAAACAGACCAGGTAAACACCCATGCACTTGCATGTCAAATAAACACTAATAAAAAGGCAGTAGTTTTCTACCAGTTTAGATGTGCCCATAAAAACCTTGTCCTCATACTAATTAAAAAATGTTTTAAAAAGCTGGTGCTACCCTCAGTTTTCTAGGAGTAACATATCAGAAAGTTTTTACTTCGGAGGAACTGTCAGGTTGTGGTTTCTCCACCAGAAATTTGGCACCTTTACAGCAGAGAAAGTTGCAAACGAACTCTGATGGCAAAATTACGGACTTCAGTTCTATGTCAGGAAATACAAACGACTTTTATTAAGTTTCTGCTTTGTATGATAATTATGAAAAAGTATTCTCAGCAAGACACCACCCTAAGTATGTTAATTTCCATTGTGACATTCTGCTTTGCCTCGAGAATAGTAGTAAATTTCAAAGATATAAAGGGACATTCCGACCACACACCGTAACTGGAATTATTCAACGAGGATGTGATGTGCATCCAGATGCGCACTCCTCCCGTTTTGGAGCCCAAAGTGCCACGCATAAAGAAGCACTGTACAGTCACTATTAAACTGCCCTAGCAATGTCACCCCAGAGAACTATAAAACTCGTGGCGAGCGGGGGGCGAAAACAAAACCTATCTGGGGATTACGGCTTTCCGCGGCACTGCCCCGTGCCCCCGCGCCGGGACGGACAGCGGCAGCGCGCGGGTGGCCCCAGGCCGCCTGTTCCGAGAGTCCCTGCGGGGTCACTCTGGGGCTGCTCGGGGCACTCCCGCCAGGTGCGCCTCCCGCTCCCGCTACCTCTCGGCCCGCGCTGGCCGCCGCCCAGTCCGCCCCCGCT
>VXAC01007307.1:0-167344 GCA_013399225.1 Rhipidura dahli | reverse complement strand
AGCCAAGGATTCTTCTTTGTATGTGCATCCATAAAATAGGAAAAAAAAAAAAAAGAAAAGAACAAACCATGTCCTTTCTCTGAGTTTTACTCTAAAATGTCCACAGAGGTTGCTGTACTTTCTTCCCCTTCTCATGTCATTTAGCAACAAAATTGATACTATGAAAATAAATATCAGAATAGTCACTCTAATATTGGTGTAAATCATCAGCATTATAAAGAAACAGTTTCCTCTAGCATAGACAGTAATTACTGGCCTTCCTCTCACCTTTCTCCTCTCTCTTACTTTGCTNTTTTCTTTTTTTTTTTTTTTTTTTTTGGTTCAGCTTGCCACATGGTGGCAGCTATTTCCTATCTTCTGGTGATCCCAGCCAAAAAAAATTCTAAAACCTAGATTTCTTCTGAAGTCTGTTAGGATGGAAAAACCAGCACACCAGTTTTGCATTTAAGCAATGGGAAAGAGAGCCCTGCCATGTCATGCAGCTTGGTCACAAAATCAGCAGGGAAGGGGGAGCAGAGACAGAATCCCATATCTAAATAAACCATATTTTGGGAAAATTCAACCTTGGTTTCACAAAATCTTGCTTGTCTGGAAAACACCTTATGTTTGAAAGAGTTCAAATCAGTGGAAATTTAGGATAACTCTCCTGCAGGGAGATGGAGAAAGAAGCACCCACGGGTTAGTCAAGCCCCTGAGAGCCATGGAATCTGGCCTGGCTGCTGTCCAGAGCGATGGGAAAGGACTGCCACTGGAAGTGTCAGGAAAGTCTGAGTTGGTCCTTCAAGCACTACTGCAACGACCAAAGGAAATTGCTGAGTGGGGCATGTTCCAGCAGCAACGAAAATTAACAGAAACACACCTGACCAGTTAGCAAAGCTAATTCCAGAATATTTAGCTTCTGGTTTAGTTTTCTGTGTATCACATAAAGACATACCACTTCCAAACAGAGTATATGTTGACCTACATATGAAAGAAATGTACACCTGCCCATTATAAATGGACCTCTAAATCTGAACAGGGATATCTATATTTTTTTAGTCTTCCTGTTGAATGCCTGATATAAAGTATATTATATCTCTATATCTAGTATTAAGGTATTTTATTATTGCTATAAAGAACCCTACAGAGATCAGGCTCTGCAAAAACTCATTTTGGGATTTTTAAGAAAGCTACAGCTAAAAAAGAAATAAAATATTTGCAGACTCACTGCTTACTCCTCTATAATCTTCTTCAGTGATTTATGGCTTCCATTCTGATCCATTCATGAATTTTTTTTGCTCATCATGATACTGTTTGAATAGCTCTTCTATGGTAGTCTTTCTTGACTAAAGAGACGACATCTAAAAAGACAGCATCTTTTTCTCAGATACTTTCCAAGTCCTGAATATTGTTCCCCTCTCCAAGCTCCTGCTCACCTTCCATTCAGTCTGCCCTTAGTTCTGTATCCCCACCACAGCCATAAGAACAGGCTACCTTTTTAGAGTGTGTGGCCCTCAGAGTGGAGTTTCTCACACTGCCACAGACCCCTGTACTCTCACCAGGGGAGCTGGAAATGGTGGTGGCTCTCTTCCACTTTTTTCTGTGTGATCATCTGAACAGGCTGTTGCAGGGGACCGTGCTTCAGCCTACAGCCACTTCTGCAGCCTGCTGTTAGCATTTCCCTCACTAATCAACCAGTGAGACATGGTCAGAGAAAAACCTGAAATGTGAACTCAAAACCAGCTCTCCTTGCTCAAGTATAGTACTCAGTGTGTCTCTCCCTAGTTCTCCTGTTGTACTATAACCCCAAAGGCCTTTCTTGAGCTTCATGCTCAGTAAATTTGGATGCTTTCAGAACTTGTTGAGCACATTTCCCAGAGCACACAAAAGGCTTGCTGCCATCTGGCACTTGCTTTCTATCCCCCATGTACTGTTGGCTTTGAAAGTTCTGCCAGTAGTGCAATGTTTTATAAAAACATTGGCACCAATTCTCTGTAAGAACCGGCCAGACCCCAAAATTGTTCCTGTTCCTTTTGGTTCCTGTGAGACATTCTGCAGGTCTTGTGGGCACTGTCTAATGGAAATTTCTGGTATTTGACACTGTCTTTTGCTGGCAGATGCTGAACTGTGCCTGCTGGGGATCTGCCCCCCAGGTGATGCTGTTGCCTGCAGAGGCTTTGCACAGTGTGCTTGTAAGGCACAGATCACAGCAGCACAGATGTGCAGCGTACTCCCCATGGAACCCAACAACCCAGCACGTTTGTCACCGAAATGCTGCTGCTGTTTCATGCAACCACCAAAGGCTATTGTCCTTGATTTTAAAGTTTAAAAAAGGCTACTCTCCTCAGGCACTTTTGTCTCTGTACCTCTCAATACTCTGGTAAGATTTGGGGTGACCATCAGTATAACAATTTTTCATGTTACTATGCATCACATTTGGAAATCAGGTTTCTTCCACAGAAACCCATGTGACTGATTACAGTCCATCCTCCTGCTACAAGAGGTTCTCAGAAGCTAAAGACTGTCAGACCTTCACTCTGCAATATTCTGTGAATCTTCTTTGACTTGATTCCACAGTTATTTGAGTTGTTTCTATGTGACATTTTGTCACTAGGGATATTTTTTTTTAGCTTTTGTGAAAATACAGTCTGGAAATCTTGCATTATTTTCTCCAGCTGAGAAAATTGATCCTGTTTTATCTGCTCTTTTGCAGCATGGGAATTCTTGATTTACTGTGTCATCTGCCCTAATTCAGGCACCTAGTGATACTTCTGGCAAGATTTCTTGCATTTTCCAGTCTTTTGATGTGCCTAAATAATAAATCTTTTTTCCTATTTACAATTGACTACTAGGACTGTGCCATTACTACTAGGAGTGTGTCAATATATTGTCATAGAATGTAGGAACTTGGACCCTGACTCTGATGATGACAGCAGCACTTTGTCATAGGATGGGACTGCATCCTTGGCACACAATTACCATCCTCCTCATTTCATCTGTCTGGGTCTGCTTCGGTGATCTGTATGTCCCTATTCTGCCACATTTTTAAATGTAGTACCACTGGATTTCTTTGTTTTCCTGTGTCTTAAGCCTGTAGACAACTGCAACACTCCAAAGTTTTCTGAGTGCTAGAAAAACATTTTTTTTTCAAGAAGGTATCTTACACAAGATGTCAGAAGACTAATGGGTAGTTTGTAAATAGGGAAGGTGTTACAGAGTTTGATAAACAAGTTTGGAAAAAGTTATTAACGTAATTCCAGTTGCTGACAGCATTATCTGTTAAGTTTTTATCCCACTTTAATCCACCTTCCACCCCACTGTTTGTGATGACTCTTATATTTCTGCACTTTCTATGCCAAAAATAGAACTTGATATGCTACAGTCTTTGGGTTACAAAGCACATATAAATGGCATATCTTTCAGAAATTTACTTTGAATTAAAATATAATAGCGGAAAGTGATAAAGATGACAAGCAAATTTTACATTATTTCTAAGGCAAAATTTCCTGATCTCAGCTTGGGAGTTTACATGAGTCAGGGAAAAAAGAACCAAGCAACTTTTCCAATGTTGTCTTCAGCAAATGCAAGCTGAGGAATATAATGATAAAGTTTTTTTGCATAGGGATATAAAAATTAGTAAAGAATAGAGGAGTTTTATACAACATCCATTAAACTGGAATGTCATAAACAGTTTCATTAACTGTTTGTAAAAAAAGCTGTTTTAATAGGCTATATTCAAACGTATAAACAGATTCACACATTTGCACACACACATGCAATTTGTCAAAATATTACACTAAACCTGAAGGTAATATTCTTACCTTTCTGACATATTGTTGAAAACCTGACTGATTCAAGTGTCTTGAACTGATCCCATTCCACACAGCCCTGAATGGAGTATTAACATCACTTGCTGCCTTACCCTTTTAACACTTCCAGTAAGATTAAACTGGTTAGAACATCTCTCCTTTATGCAAGTTAGTGAGCCAAGAAGAAGCGTGGAAATAAACCTATATGTAAGTGACAAGCAGAAAATGCACTTGGAAACTTCAATATACACTTTGTGTGGAAAATGGAGGTGGCTTGTTTGTCCCTCTTTTCTGAAGCTGTCACAGAAGTAAGGAACTATAAACAGTCATTTTATTTCAGTGACATTTCTAGACAGTTGATTTCATCACTAGCTGGAACCATCGGTTAGCAAAGCACTGCAGCACTGATCATTGCATATAACTGCCTGAGTGAGTAGAAAAAGTCCAGAACAGCACCTTATAAATAGCAGGCATCTGCAGGGGTCTTTGGAAGCACCTCGACAACTGTTGGGTAAAATGCAAAATCTCTCCACAGAGTGTCTCCGCTGCTTTTCCAACTGTAAGTGGAATAATGGTTATGCTTCTTTTCTTCATTTTCTCTTCCACATTCCGCTTCCAATTTGCCCTTACCCTCATCCAAGGACTTGCTGTTAACTCTAAACATTTTGAACAGTGTGGTCAAAGGGTTAAGTTGCACCATTAGGTGTGAGAGGAAGGACTGATAACAGTTCAACAACCCTCCCTCTGCATGGGCTCCAGAACACAGCTCACAGCTGAGTCCCATGACTTGGAACAGCAGGGACAGGAACTGCTCGCCTGCTAAACACAAAAATGACCTGGCATACACCAGTCTTTGAGGAACCTGAACACAAACAGATTCTCACCTTATTACAGACTCTTCCAAGATGAACACAGAACTAAAAAGAAAATCAGACATACAGGTTGCATTTCAGGCCCTCTTATGTGCTGCCTCACTGTTTGTGTTGTGAAGCCCCACATGTAAATGGTGGGTAGCACCCTTTAGCAGTCTTTAGGCAGGGTGGTTACAGCAGTATAGCAGGAGAATAACAAAGTCAAGAAAGGACAGGTTTGGGAGTGAGACACGTGCTCCCCCCAACAGAAACGTAGAGCAGGCTACAGGAGATCACCACAGCAGTTTTGCTGAGCCACTTGCCAAAGCAGTGCTGGTGCTGGGTGTTACATGCTGGGGCACTCCCACAGGACTCAGGGCTGCACTCAGGGGCACTCTGCTGTCCACAATCCTTGAGCATAGCTGTGGTTTCTGTGGTGTTCTCTGTCGAGGAGATGAAGAATGATTTTACCCTCTTGTCTAGCAGTGACATGATGCTGTTGTCCCTTATGTGCAAAGACTTGTAGCACACTGTGGGCTAAGTGCTGGCTGTCACATTCTCTATGGCTTTAATGCTCTCCACACCTCTGTTAAAGGCAATTGCACAGTCTCTGTATTTCCAGACACTTTTTCAGCAATGCAGAAACCTCAGTGATTACTTCTTTAGATCTTTCTGCTGTGAAGATGACACTCAGTTGCTCACTTCCTAAATTCTTCTCATTTGTCTGACTTTATTCTGCTGGTTTCTTACATTTGGCAGCAGCCAGAACAAAAGAACATTTCAAAGATGGAAGCTTTCACTACTGGAAAAACATGCTCTCTGTATCTCCTTATTGTCACTTTCCTTTCCTTGGATCCATTAGCATCTGTGGCCAGAAGTTACACAGATGAATTTATCTACCAGATCTTCTGCCCTCTGTGTTCTTTCAAGTGCAGAGCAGGGACAGACTTTATTTTTAACTTGGCTACCTTTCCCCCTCCCGAACTCCTCCCTACCTTAGATTCAGCAGCTCCTGCTGTTAGAAGCCATCCACATTGTCTGCTGCCCAAAGTTCCCTCTGGCTCTGGGAATCAGGGCTATGTAACTCTTACTTCTTCTGGTTGTGTTTGAAAAGAAAGTAAAAATACCTTCCTTATTTCCCAGCTGCTCATGGCTCTGTCATGGCATTATTCTTTGGAGCAACTACACAAACTGCTTTACTTCATGCTCACCCCAGTCATGTGGATGTGCAATGCCTTAGAGGTGCCTTTTGGAATTTTCCCTTCCTTTGATGATATTCAAAGATAATTAAATCTTTCCTTTGGTTCTTTCCTCTTAGCAAGTAAGTGATATCTAAGGGTCTGTTTTCTGACAATTTCTGGTTCTCAAATTTAGAGAAATTATGTTTAAGTGAATTTATTCAAAAAAGTTGTGCTCTGTGTTCTGACATTGTTTGCAATTTCTTTTGTGTGGAGGGTATTTTTCTGAACTTACAGTAAACCCAGTTTCAAGGGTCAACTTCTATTTAAAAAGCCTCCTACTGTTGTTTATATTTTAACCACTGTGCTAACAAATGTACCCTGACTCTGAAATAAGATCTGATAAACTTCCACCTATGGGTGGGCCTCACAGTGATCAAATAAATGAGAACAAACACCACAAGACCAGAATTGGGGAGAGATTTAGATACTGTGTGCATCTGTGAGGGAAAAGAGGAAAGAAAGAAAGGCACAGAAGGATAAACCAACAGTTTACAAGAAATCCTTTCAAACATAATGTCTTCACAGGTCACATCCTTGTCACAAGACAACAGTGAGGAGTGCCAGTGTGGCAGAGGAAAGACATCTCTGTTTTTGTCATTTTCTTGTGGAAAACTTACAGAATGACTGTTTTTGTACCAGGAACAATTGCTGACAATGTTTTCAAGTCCAGTTTTCCAGGATCAGATCCATTTAGGCAGAGAAAATAAGATTTCTTCAAATCTGCATTGCCATCTTTGAATGAAATGACAATAGTAGTGTTCTTTCCTTCCTTTCTTCAGAGCATCCACACCAATGTGGTGCATTTTAATCAGATTTGAGGCAATGGGATTGAGAGAAGAACCAGAGCCAAACGTAAAAGTGGCCACAACTATAGACTATAAGGAAGGAGTATGGATTCTGAAGAGTATATGTAGGCTTTTAACGTGAGGAAAGCTTGCAAGAGTTTGCTTACGTGATGCATGCAAATTTTCCCAAACTATCCTGGACAAGTGTTAACAAACCTTTGGCTACCACAATTAGCTTATTTGGTTTTGAAAACCGGTAGAAAGAGCTAATCTGATTAAAATCTCTAACACAGTGTTTATTGATGAGTTTTTAAGACTCACAGCCTTTCAAACCTCTCCATGCAGCAGAAAAAGCTGCATTCACCCACTTCTGCAGCTTTTTTTCTTAGATTTTTACCACCAGATAGATGTGCACCATAACACAGTAACCCAGTGACTACCTCAGTGGAAATGGGGGATACAGAAAAATGGGGAAGGTGCCAAAGGTGCTGAGGAGGGCAGGGCTGAGCAGAAAACAAAGTTTGCACTGGAGTAAGGAAAAAAAACCCACTATCAGATAATATCTGATGGGAAGGGGGCACAGAGATTGGTGAGCAGGTGCTGTTTGTGGCCAGGGAGTTAGGGGGTATAGAGTAGGAGAGAGGGGAAACCAGGATCTGGAGCAAGAATTAAAAATGGGATTAAGATTGTTAAAAACATGTGAGGTGAAACCAGGATTGAGTATCTCTCAAAAGCCTGCTTGCTAACAAAGCCTGCCTGCTTTTAAAGCCTACTGTTCCTTTATTTTGCCCTTCTTTCCCAATGGATAACTGTTCCTAAAGCATGGTAAGTCTGATCCCACATATAATTGCACCATATCTGACCCATTCTCCCTATCACCCTTCCAGTGTTTCCCTGAGCTGAGTCCAGGTCCAATTGGCTGCTCTCCTGAGCCTCTCTGCTTTGTTTCCCTGGACTAACATCAGTGGTATCCCAAGCCTCTACAGATATCCCATGCTTTGCTGTTGTTCACAAGTTGCATTAAAACAGATTCAAGCACAGAAAACAACCAAATAGCATAGTGTTATAGTACCCTACAGGAGAAAAATAGGATTGAACCACAGGAAGGATCAGCTTTAAATTTTTCACATAATCAGTAAAATAGAAGCTAATCTGGTTCTCATGCTAGAATCCCACCCTCACATATTTACTCCTGCATTCCTGGCTTTATCCCAAACCCTCAGTACAATGTAACTTCTACTTAAAGCAAGTAGGATGATGTAGAAGTAGATAGCATCATTCGTTTTTAGAAGCAGCTCATAATTCTGTAAACTTTAGGCCTTCAGTTGCTGAAGACTGAATTGCATGATCCAGCAATGTCCATTCAAGTCTGTTCTCCCCATCCAAATACTCATCCTGCTCCTGCCTCTGGTGACTCACTAGCACAATTGATTCCATAAGTTGTTTGGAAGCAACACCAGAGAGTTAGCATGCAAGAGAAGCCATGAAATGGTGCTGCAGTGCAACTTTTCCGAGGTAAAGGCTGCTTGGGAAATGCAGAGTGAGCTGATGTTGAAATCAGGATAACACACAGATAAGCAAAGTCTGACACCCTCACTGAATGAGTTTGTGCATGTAGTGTGAGGTTAAATGTCTGGTAAGGAAGAACAATTAATTGCTACAAATGGTTCTTAAACCAGATGTTTAAGGTTTAAAGTAGCCCCCTAAATCTAAAGTTTAAATGAAATTTAAATTAAGTCCTACTCCCAAATAGAAGGAAAAAAAAAAGAAATCTCTAGGTCAAAGAGACAACAAAAAAGGAATTCTTTAATAAAGAAGTGAAATTATACTATTTTACAGAGTTAATATTATCTGAATCTTATAACCATGCTTACCATGAGATTAAATAGAAGTTTCTCCTTATAAAGCAATACAGGTATGCATGGCTGGTTTTACTATTGGGACTCTAGTATCAAGAGAAATTCAGATCCTGCCTGGACACATGATTTCCCCTGCTTTCCAGCAACTTTGTTCCTGTCTTTTCTCTAGTAGAAAAAGACCTAACCATTTTAGAGCAAAACATGTCCTGTAAAACAAGAAAGTGCCTTCACATTTAATAGCATCCAGTAGAAATGATTGAATCTGATTTGGTAATCCATGCAATTCAAGGTTGTTTGAACGACTGCACCACAGCAAGGGGGGAACAGCATGGGAGAATGATTAACTTAATCCTCCTACCTTGTTTGTTTGATGCTGCCTCACTCCAGTGCGAGTCAATAAAACTTTGAGCACCGACACTCACAACTTCCAGCACCCTCTGGCTGGGCCAAAATGAGGATTAGCAAAGCTGCCTTTCTCCTCCTGTTCTTTCTCAGCTCAGGTAAGAGTCCTTTTTGCCTTCTGCTTGCCTAGGTCAGACTGGGGCCAAACACTTACAAGCTCCATGTGGTGAAGGTAGGTCCCCAAATCCCTGCATCACAACTCCCCGGGATGATGGTGGATGTGGGGCTTGCTGGCCAGCAAGAGCTGCTGCTGAATGGAGGGAGAGCTGTGGTTGCTCCAGGGTTGTGTTCATTTAGAGACACCAGAAAAGCAGCAGCCTGGGTGTCTGCATGGGCAACTGATGGCTCCCAGCAAACATTTTCCATGGCCAGAGATGGGGGCACCCTTGGGAAGCAGCTGATCAAAGGCTTGTACAAAGGCATGGCTCTCTCGGGTTTCAGCAGCCTTTTATCTTAGGGGTGGGGATTTTTTCTTATGTTACTGCCAGCTACTGTGATCCTTATTTTGATTGCTTTAAAATTTGCTAATGCTTGGGCAAAACAGAATCATGAAGGAGGGGAAAGCTTGTTCTACACACTGCAGTTTCAGTCTTTTTCATAACCACAATCCTAACAGTAAATTTTTCATTCCATGTGACAGGGAGACCAAATCTGATCAGCGTTAGTTCCTGCAATGTTTTTTGGTATGAAAAGATATTTTTGTGGAAGATGGTACAAAAAATTTTTAACACATAAGAACTGAATAGGATTCTTTAGATATATTTATAGGGGTTTCATATATATGAATATTATCTGTCCTAAAAACCTTAAAATCCAATGAACTATGAGATTCAGACCACACATCTTCTTGCGGGCATCTGTATAACCACACAGTATGCTGTGATTGCAGTAAAAAATACAGTTATGAGTGTGCTAATGCATATATAAAGATGCAATAAAATAAACATTTTACATGTGCAGTTTTAAAACATAAAAAAGGTAACAGTTAGGAAAATGTATGGGTAGATTTTAACTGGAAATATTAGAAACATGCCCCAGCATTAAAAAAATCTGTTATTTAATGCTAAGAATTTTTATCCCAGTTTAAATTCTAGTTTTAAAGTTGCATTGTTTTTGCAAATGAACAGCCTCAGTCAAATCAAATACATTTCTCAATTAAGCAAGAATTTTATATGGAGGAGACAAATATACAGTTTGGGCTTTTATCTGAAATACTATACTTTTGTTTGCAAATCCTTTATCAAATGGTAGTAAATATTTGCATTTCTGAATAAGATAGTAATACATCTTTCTGAGACTGCAGAAAAATTTACTGCATTTTTATTCAGATTGCATATTTTCCTTTTTTATTTCTTAAAGTATTATGCCATGCCACATAAATAGAACAGAAAAGGGGGAAAATATTTTTGTGACCCAAATTAATTATGACCCTGTCAATATTTCTAAAATAAAATGCTGTGATAATAATGACAATATTATTGCAAAATGTCAGAACAGAATTCAGTTTGCATGGAAGCTGTACCGTAATAGGAATTCTTTACTTGTTTTTCTTTTCCTTCTGGAGAGCATTGCAGCATCCTTATGATATTGTCTTAACCTAGCTTAATGTTTTCTCTCAAAATTTATTTCTTCTCAATTTTTTTTGTTTTGAAATAACTAATGGAATCAGTGATTCCTCTGCCTGTCACATGAAATTTCACTGTATTCTTCTTCACTTACTCTTTTTTTTTTCCCAGCATCTATCCTTTTCTTCCATGCATACTGTTAAAATAACTGTCAACCCTTAGGGATAAACCCTTCCCTAGTCCACTTGCAGAAAAACCCCTGCAATAACTTTTCTGCTTTTGCAGTTGTATGAGGGGACATAATTTGGCTTTTATCCCTACTTTAATCAGCTTCAACTTGTAAATGCAAAATGATCTTTAAGAAAATACCCAATTGCTGTCTGAGCTACCTCTCAGGTTATTCAATACCAGGATGCATAAGAGCCTGCTTTACACTAAAGGGAGTTACTCAGGAAAGGCAGGAGCTGTTGTGCCTTTCTCAGCTGGAAAGGCACCACTGAACAAGTCAGTGAAGCCCCTGGTCACAGGCCATGGGTCTGCATGGGACAAGGGGGCTTTTTGTCCCTCCTGCTGGCCTTGGGCCATGGCTGAGACAGACAGGGGTCAGAGAAAGTGAAGAAGTTCCTCTTTGCAGCACGGCTGTTATTCCTGAGATGTCAGTCATGGTCTGGTTCATCCCCTGTCTGCCTTTTATTCAGCAATTGCATAAGGCCAGGCACAAAAACAGAGCAGGACTGAGATGTCCTGCAATGACCGGGGCCAAGGTGTTTGTTTGGGGTTGAAACCCTACAGAGCAGGTAGCTCCCAGAGCCAAATGTTCATCAGAAGAGTCATATGCTCCTCTGATAAAGAAACTGTAAAAATCACAGGACTCGTGCAACTCCATGACCCTGCAGCTAGAAGTCATGGAAGTCACAGTGCTGTGCATTAATTCAGGGATTGCATAGCTGTAACAGGAAAATACTAAATGACAAAGTGCTTTACAAGGAGGACTGTTCTTGAACATTTTTTGAGTTTACCATTAAACATAGCTGTACTTTTTAGTATCCTCTGTGTTTGACATGCAGCTGTAGCCCAGAGGTTGTTAGGTGAATTTATTTACCAGTTCAGGTTGTGTGTTAGTTCATTGCAATTGAGGGCAACAACTACTACCTTGATTATTAAGTAAGTTCAGTACAGGGTTATTAAAAAAATGACAAACCGAACATCTGACAACCCCAGTAACTGAGGATAGTTTGCTTTTGCAAGAGTAGGAGCCTTTGAAAAGAGGTGAATGATAAATCTGAAGTCATTCCACATGGATAGAGGGACAGCAATGGACAAACATTGTTTCACATCTCTCTTGAGTCCCATTTCTACACTTTCTCTAAAGTATGCATGGCCAATATTTTTTTCTCAAGCACCTCACTTTTTTTGCTCCTGGGGTTGTCTTCTGTGCTCCCATCACTTCATACCATAGGTTTGTGCTATTTGTTATGACCTTCAGGATGATACAAAGCTCTGTCCAAGCCATTTCTCTGTCCTGCCTTACACTGGGTTTTCACTGATGCTACTTTTTATCATACCAGGAAAGCATTTTAGATTTACCCATATTTTGTCACTATTAACCAAATTATTCCAGCAACTAAATGACAGTGTCACATGACTAGGTGGTAAAGAATTTAACATGAGAGTTTCAAATAAATCAAACCATCATTCCCATTTTCACTCCTTTCTCTCTTTTCCCTTTTAGTACAAGGAAGCATCCTAGACCGCTATGTGAGAACAGAGGGAGCTTGGTTGCTCAACCCAATGAAGCAAGTTTATAGAGCAAACAGTGAAGAAGAATGTGCAGAGAAATGTGAAAATGAAGAAAAGTTTGCTTGCAGGTAATTTTTACTGGTTCTCACATACATCTTTCCTTTCAGGTGATGGAAAAATATGCCTTTTTTATCAGCAGTCTGAACTTTCAAGGGTTCCCTTATGACCGTATGTGGGTTTGAGGTTTGCTGTAAAAACAAAAAGTGTGTAGAAACTGAATGCTTGGGACATATAGATGAAGACAGAGAAAATTAAGAATTTAAGGAAGTTATGTTGAATTTTTATTGAAAAAATTTACAATATCTTTATGTACAGCTTGACATGCTGCAAACCAACTTGACATGGTTTTATCAAGACTCTTGCACTCCTTCTGCAACAAGGAGTCACAATTAATTTCTTGGAAATTTAGGACAGCAATAATGGGATTGCTTATGTTCATTGCATTGGCTATCTTGCAGATAAATCCATTCTGAATTTTACTAGAATTTGCACTTAGGTAATTTCTACTTACTTTGAGAAAGAGACGGCCACCTAAACCTTCATGAGCCTGACCCCTACTTTCAGCCAAGCCCTCTCTCTGCACTTGCATTAACCAGGCTCAGGGGACTGGAAAGCATGAAGTGTGTTGATGAGTCTGTGCCATTGGTCTTTGCTCAGGCTTCTGCCCCAGTGGAGCCTCTTGCTCTGAGCCTAGGGCTTCTGGATCTCCTGCACCAGAGCCTCAGAGCCCATTGAGCTCCAGCAGCATAGCAGGAAACTGGGGCAGTGAGGAGAGAGATCCATCACTGTGGTGGGAGGCAATCTGCATATACAGGGGAGAGGGGTTTCCTCTCCCAGTCTTCAGAAGATCTTGATCTACCTCTTCTGCAGCACACCTTTTTGAACTCAGCAGACTGATTGTCTGCAGTGTTGTTTCAAGCACTTGGTTCTACTTAATGCACAATTGTATTCAAGGCAGGGATACACTGGTGCTGGCTTCTTAAATGTGTTTGGTAACTTTGTTTTAACTCAAAAGGGAAAATGGGACAATCTAAAAAGGTGTAACCCTGAAGGATTACAGGGTTTTGCTGAGTGTGTGAAGTACCATCAATTCCCTTCACTCTGAAAACCACAAAGAGAGCAGAGCTTAAGTAGCATGTGGTTCAGGAGGGCAGGGAAGAAGACAGAGAGGTCAAGTCTAAATATTCAGATTATATATTTTCAGTTTTCAGGAAATTAATTTTCCCTTTTGAGGCATATTCAGACACTGCTGCTTTAGGAAGAGGCAGGAACACTGGGGTCATGCCACCTGGTCACAGGGCTGCAGAATATGCTTTGTCAGTATTTACTCTCCTGGTATGGATCTACCCACTGAATGCCGTGCTGTCATTGCTCTTTTTCTAGTTCAGAAAAGGAATTCCAGCTGTAGGAATTTCTTAGCCTGTCAGAAGGTTTTCTTAGTTGCTGTTGTAAAGGCTACACCATCTACTTCAGTTTTGCAGCTTACAGTGTAGGCACTTCCTGAAAAGACAAATGACTGTGTCTTAAAAAGTGCTTACATTGCTTCATGTACAAAGATTCAGAACAGCTACCACAAAATAATTTAAGGTCCTGGCCTGTGTTTTACCTGCTCCTTGGTAACTGCTGCATACTGTGAAACGTCCCCCTCCTTGAATGACCACTAATATTTCTGAAATCAGGTCAAGGTGCCTTGTGCATATATCCCCTTCAGCATGATCTCATGAATGTCTAGCAGGTTATAAATCTTTTGTCCCTTGTTATAACTTGTTCTTGTAGCTCTACATCAACCTAAGTTTGATATGGACACTTAGAAGTGAAAATCACTGCTGAAAATGTGGGCACAGTTTCTCGGTCTTAAATGTCACTGAGCTGTAGTGCTTGTTAAAATGACAACTGAATACTCAAAAATGTTTTCAGGAAAATAAGCATATATCCAGCTATTGTTTCTTACATTGCTCTCTCCTCTTAATTTCAACAGGGCCTTCTTATTTACCAGTAAAGACCAACAGTGTTTAACATTGACTGAGAACACCAAAACAGCAATGATATTCAGAAGAGCAAATGCAGTTCTTTACGAAAAAAGAAGTATGTCTGTGTCTTGTTTGTATTATTGAACTGTGCTTCAGATAAAAAGGATCTATTTTTAAAATATTTGTATATTGCTATATGATGTTTGTACTCTTCACTTAAATTATTTGGTGACATTTTTATCCTACTCCTATTTCTATGGCATAAATAATTGGTATGGTGAATTTTTGTATTACCCTTTTGGACATATTTTATTTATTTATATTTTTGTCATAGATTAGGATTATTTGACAGAAATGGTCTCTAATTCTTTCTGAAAAGATGTGTCTCTGAGAAATGGCAGATATCTAGTTTTTTATCCTGTTTCAAAAATTTTCGCCTTATTCCAGATGGAAGGAAACAACTGGGTTTTAAGACTATTTTTAAATTACATTATTGAGCATGGAGCTCTTGCTATATACAGGGAAAAGGGAATGTGGTTTATTTTTAATGTAAAATAAATTTCATTGGACTATTCCCTGACTTTAGTAATATATAAGGGATAAAAGGTCTCCTTAGGGATCATTCAGATAAAAGACAATGTGGTAAACTCTGAATAGAATTACTTCTGTTCTGTGTTAAATGACTTCATGAGCATATTTTTTGACCATTTGCTGATTTTTCACTTTGAAAAAAATACTAATACATTTGAAAATATCCAGAAATTGGAAACTCTGTTATCTCAAGACTTTTGTGTCCTTCAACAAAGAAAGGTGCATCAAAAGCTAAGATGAACCAGGTTCTCAGCTGCTGGAAATCATGAAGTGGTTTCAATGGACCAGTTTCCAAGCAAAAGGCAAGAATCATAATAATAACTTGACAGTAAATACCCATGAGCCCTGGAGAATTGCATCTTTACTTCTCTGTTCACCTGCCCTTATCCCTCCCTGTGGGACAGGACAGTGCTGTGTGTGTGGCAGCTGCAAGGAGATTTTAGATAGTAGTTCAACAGCTTCAGCTGGACTACAGTTGAACATCCAAATGAGAATTTCTTCAGACACTGTTTGGATATTAGGAAGTAATTTTCCACAGAAAGGTGGGTGAGCACTGGGCCACATTTCCCAGAGAGGCTGTGGACACTTCACCCTTGCAGATATTGACTGTACACAGCTCTGAGCAGTCTCACCCCACTTAGAAACTGAATGTGCTATTTCTGGGGCTATGGACCAAAGATCACTGAGGGTCCTTTTCAAGCTAATGTTTTCTGAAGCCTATGGCCAGCTGCATTTTTTCTGTAGGAAATTTAATGTTTAGAACATTTGCTCTTCTATTCTAAACAGAAGCAGGTGGGAATTTCCATAAATCGTGTTTAAGTAACACTAAAAATTCTTCTGCAGTTCCCATGTAGAAGGAAAACTGAGTGAATCAGATAACAAATAACAAAGCTAAAAGACTGAATGAGTTATATGAAAATAATCATATTGGTTTTGCTTACAGTGATCAGGAGCTAGACTGACTTTGGTTTATTTTTGAGACATCCCTTGGATTTACTGAGGCTAGAACCTCGTCCTGCAGTACTCATTGAGGATTTGTTACAGCTTTTGAGGCCACAGACGTGTTTTAGTTTCTTGAAATAACAGAACCACACCACTAAAAGTGTGAAAAACTGTTGTTTGACATAACCAAATTTTCCAAAAATTGCACTCCTACCTGCAGAAACCAGAAGATGGACCTTGGTATCATAACCATCAAAAACACAGCCTATTGTGTATGTGTCAGATGGTTTCTGTGTTGCTCATCTTTTTATTTGCAGTAATTTTTTCAGTCAAAGCAATTACTCAATGAGTCCTAGTTGCTTTTTATCATTGCATTCAAAGAAAAGAATGGCAATTAGTACAAAACTGACAGTTTCAGAAGTTATTTTTTCTATAGTATGTGCTATAAAAGAGAAAGTTAATCTTCTCTGACTCGTAGTAAAAGTAATAAGAATTAAATCTGCATTTGGGAATTGTTACCTACATGTCTGTTTGGAAATAGTTAACCCAAGGGACACGGGTTGAGTTTGGGGATCAAAGTTAGTCATTTGTCATCAGAAAGAAGAAGCCCTAAAGGTTATATAAACGGTCAAAAGTTTACACAAACAAAAAGAGTCAGCACTTGACTGATTCAATGTTCAGTAATTGAGGGGTTTAATGTTATTTTATTGCAAAATTGTTTGAGGGATCCAAATGGCTTCCAGCTAAAATTTCTAAAGTAAACTTGCCTCTAGACATACATTGAAATAAAAGCATGCCTAAAGGTAAATCTGTGAATTCAGGTCTAAACCATCAGCCCTCAGAAAAGCTGAACCATATTTTGGATTCAAATATTAGTCCTTTTCATTTTGAGCAAGACAGATGGCATTATTTCTTCAGGTTTCTGTTAATCTTCCACTTGTGTGTCAGCTTTGTTGCAACTTTGATGCTGAGAACCCTAGCAAAACTGAGTGTCTACAAGTGTTCCAAGGTTTGGATACTGCTTAGAGACACTGAGAAACCAGTTCACAACCTAAAAGACAGATTGCTTCCCTAGGGAAAACTTCAGTGAGTTTCCTGCTTAGTTTTCCAAGCCAGAGGGCACATTGCCTGTCCCTGAACTGCAGATACAGGAGCTCCAAGGGAATATGCCAAGATCTGAGCTCCTTCTGCTGTGCCTTGGAAGGGATGCCCCTTGCAAGCCCTCTCCCCCCTTGCAGTTACCAGTTCTGTGCTGGGAAAGGTGACTGCCCAGGTCTCCCAGGAAAATCTTAGGGGCTTTAATGGGGTTATGGTTGCACCCACCTCCTGGGAAAAAAAAAATGGCAGCACTGAGCTTTCAGTTCTCCTTTAATTTTATTATTATTAATTTAGAATGTTTTTATATTTTAAGACTACTAACCCCAGACTTAATCAGCATTAAAGTTCCCTTTGTCTTATACAGAGACAGGATTTAACTGCTCATTCTTTCAGTCTTTATTTTTCTATTTTTCATGAAAGCACTTTTAAGTTCCAAAATATAAGAGTGCAAAGGTAAATATAATAGACACATTCAACCAAATATCCATTTTATATTGAATAGCAAAAAATCATTGTTTCAGCATATCATAAATCAATTAAATCTCATTCATCTCATGGTGAACTCTAATGAAAAAATGTCATCTGAATTTAAATGAACTTCAAAAAAATTGCTTATTTAAACTGGTAAAATAGTCTATTTGTACATCTGTGAACCTGTCTTCTTGTCTTCAGCTGAATTCAGGGACTGTCTTGAAAGATTTGATTTTAATTACTATGCATAACTATAATAATGTCATAGGAGGTAAGAAAAAGAGAATGTTTCTATTTTGTTACAGTGTCTATGTAAATGTTAAAAGCATCTTTTACTACTTAAATCTACTTTGGCATGTTCCCAAAATAACTAGGTTGTGTTACACTTATTTGTCTGGAATTCTGGTGTGGAACGTTTTTTGCTATCATATTCATTTTTCAGTCCTAATTAAGTCAACTTAGACATCAGCTAATTAGTAGGTTTTTGCAATGTGAACTCTAGCTTTGAGAACATAAGAAAGTCAAAATATGATCAAATATATTTAAGTGTGTTATCATGGAAATGGATTCTGTATATGTTGGAATCCGATGGATGTGTCACAATACTGATTAAGCACGGATCATTTCAGTTTATCTTCTAGAATGCAAGGAGGGAAAAGGAGTGGATTACAGAGGAACAGAAGCCAAGACTCAGAAAGGTGTGCGGTGCCAGAAGTGGGCTGATAATGAGCCACATAAACCAAAGTAAGGTCTTTTCCTATCTGTTTATATGTTTTTCTGAAATTTTGTCAAGCCATGCATATGTGCTAATTTGCCTTGTAAGCAACTTTTTTTATGTTAGAAGTCTTCTTATAAAATATTTTTCTATACCTATCTAGAATAAGATAATTCCCTAATCTGAGTTTTTACTCAGAGACCTCTAAGTGGTGCTACATGATCAGTAAGAGACACTGACAGCCTTGGCAGTTGCATTTAAATTTTATGGTCTTTATATGAGCAAAACACTAGACAGGGAAACATCTGGTTCTGTTGAAATCAGGATTTTCCAGTAATCTCACCAGAGCAAGAACTTCTTCTCTTGGCCAAAGGTATAACATGTGGCAGATGAGATAGAAGTGCATCATTTTATCAGCGAATCCACAATTAACAAGGCAGTATTTCTTGTGTTTAATAAAAAAACACCTAAATGGGTTTATTTAGTAACCTTCTATTCAGAAGTTATAGCATTCAGGTTGCTGAGGACTCTCACATTTCAGCAAATATGTTCTCATTGTATCTCCCAGGAGAACATGAACATAACCCAGAGGAAAACAGTTCTCTATATGCTACATGGTACCTTGACCAAGCAATAACTGCTGGAAACCAGTAACTAAAGTAAAATACTATTTATTTATACTAATACTAAATAAATGCTAAATACTAAAGTAAATGCAAGTATTAAAGGCATGACCGGCACCATAGAGGCACCATATTTCCTGAAGTCTATCATTGTAGCACTTCTAATGTTTCAGCAATGGCACACAGTGGCAATTAGGAGCCCTCTAAAGAACAACATCTGCAAAATGGTCCTCAGATAAAGATTTCATTTTTAGAGTCCTCATCTGAACAGTTGGGACACTTTCCTTATTCTGTAATCCCATTTAATTCTGTTCCAGTTACACACCTGAAAAGTACCCCAATGCTGGACTGGAGGAAAACTACTGCAGAAATCCTGATGGGGATGAAAGTGGACCCTGGTGTTACACAACAGATCCTGATACCAGATTTGACTACTGTAACATCCCTGAGTGTGAAGGTCAGGATACACATACTGACTTCTTTTCTGTTTTTGCAAGATGTGTTCAAGAATGTGAAGTTATTCAGATACCTTTATTTCCAATTGAGCATGTTTGTTTCAAACTTGAATTTAGTTCAACACGAAACTTTCCAATACATTTTCAACATCAACAAGGAAGATATCAAAAGACCCTGAAAACAGCTGTACAGTCTTTTTTTCTCCCTAGATAAAAAATGGCATATGGGTGTATTCGCATATCCTAAACTTAGAATTGAACCAAATGAGAGTCACTAGTGCAAAACTCAATAAAATGTGACAGTAGCAAAGCACAGATTTTAAATTATATATTAAAAGAGTTAGTTTAAAAGAGTCTTTTAAAACCTGCAGTCTATAATGTTGGTTTGGGTTTTTTAATGGAATACTACAAATGTAATCAACCAGATAAAGTCATCTTACCAAGAAAAATAAGCTTTTACTTTGCCAAAAAAAGGGCTGTACTTCAGCCTTGTGCTCTGATCAGGCTCCTGAGCTTTGTGTGAGATGAGTGGCAGTGTTTATGGACCAGTGCATCAGGAGCTTTCTGTCTCTCTTGTCCTTATTCTGCCTTGTTCCTACAGTAGAGTGCATGCACTGCAGTGGAGAAAACTACCATGGAGTAGTTGCTACCACGGTGTCTGGGCTTGAGTGCCAGCGCTGGGACTCGCAGGAGCCTCACTCTCATGGATACCTCCCGGAAAAGTGAGTCAGGTTCTGTGATGGTCTCTTTATCACCCGTGGTGGGCTGAAGATCACCCTGCACCAGACAGGTGTTGTTGTTACAGCTGTTAATAATGTATCTTAAAACTTATTTTTTCTGGGTCAGTTTTCCAGAGAAGGATCTGAAGAATAATTATTGTCGTAATCCTGATGGTGAACCTCGGCCCTGGTGTTTCACGACCAGCCCAACGAAACGCTGGGAATATTGTGACATTCCTCGCTGCAGTGAGTCTGACTTCTAGACTTCTTCCAGTCAGAATGGTTCAAGAATCTAAAACAAACAGAAGAGGTCCCAAAGATAAAGAAAAGTATAAAAGACAGCTGAATTTTGTCTCAAAGAAAAAAATTATTCATTTTGAAATGAACCTCTGATAGCTTTATTGAGGCTAGAAATTTCTGTCATAAGCATTTCTAATGGTTCTTTCTGGGGCACATCTCTCTTCCTTGATGTGTTTTTCTGTGACCAGGCATTTCTGGTGTTTCTTCTGAGGTTCCTCTTTTGAGGCCAAGCAGTTTCACTCTTCCTGAAAATACTTCGGCTTTTGTTTCTCTCTTCCAAATCAATTCTCCACCTTTTCAGTTTCCTTTTCCTCTAAAGACCTGTCCTTGCTGTTATACTTTTCCATGGGACTTCTCACCAGACCTCATCCTTGCTGTCTCTCCCCAATTAGTGTATGTCTATTTTACACCTGCACCTGTGTGTGTCAGTGATGGGCCTGACACTTTCACCCCAGTTTTCTTCTCAGTATTACTACTTGCTCACTTTCCAGCTCTGTTCTGATGAGGCTGTTAGCATTTCTGTATCCTGAGTTTTGTATCCTGTAGTATATCCTGGCTGCTGTAAAGGGGCAGATGCAAATGCCCTTTTGGCAGCCTGACAGCTTGTGAAGAAGTTAAAATGGAAAAAAAAAGAAGTTAAGAAAGATATCTTCAGATGTTTTCTCTGCTTTCAGACTTTTCAAATATTTTGATATTTAGAACTTACCTGCAAAGAAATCTAAAATGCCTATTAATTATAAAGTTCAGAGTGGTTTGTTAGTTTCTTTTTTTACTATATCTAGAAGGCAATGATTAATTTTAGTTCCTTTTTCTGTAACAGCAACACCCCCACCACCTCCTGCACCAGGGCGTCAGTGTCTCTCAGGAAGAGGAGAAGACTATCGAGGCACAATATCTGTTACTGAATCAGGAAATACCTGTCAGCACTGGAGTTCTCAATCTCCCCACAGACACGCTCGCACTCCTGAAAACTATCCCTGCCAGTAAGTGAAACCCTTCTCTCATTTAGTGTCCGTGAGAAATACCAAGTTTCAAAATTGCTTCAGTTTTCTTCATCTGTATTGAAAAGCTCTTCCGTTACACCAGCATTCACCACCTGCTGGATCTAATAGTTTCACTTTTTTGTACATTTCTTTTCATTGACTTCTTTGTTCTTGAATACTGGTGTCTCCTCTTCTGACTTTCAAGCTCGGCTCGATTGACTTTCTCCCTCCTCATTTCATCCTTTTACTGTATGGTTGCTCAGATGAAACCATGTGGAGTAAGAAAGCTACAATTATAATATTTGCTTGGGGCTAGATTCTTTCACCCTAGATTCTTTCTACTGTGCTGCTTTTGGCCTTAAAGTACTACATTATCTTAATTCATCCATCTGTCAAGCAGGTGCCTGGTTTAGCATATCTGAAACACCAGTGAATTGCAAGTTTTCATGGAATAGGAGACATCAGTAAATGAGAGCCGCAGTTACCTACCAGTGAATACAACAGTAAACTAGGCAGCAAGAGATTCTCCTTTTGTTCATAACCTTTAATAGATTTCCATGAGAGACTTTTATCAGTCAAGTTTTCTGTTTTAGGAGCCTAGATGAAAACTACTGCAGAAATCCCGATGGTGAGCAGAGGCCATGGTGTTACACCACCAACACAACCGCCCGGTGGGAATACTGCAACATCCCCTCCTGTGATAGTACCAAGCCAGAGGCCCCTGGTAAGAACAGGAGACAACTGCAAGGGAAGGGTCATCATGGTTTATTTTGAAAAATCTTGTGTGACTCTGCTCAGTTGCATTGTTGCTGTCACTGTCAGCATTGCCATGTCTGGTTGAACTCCTGGGCCTGATGTGGAGCCCAGGCTGGTGTGTTCAGTCTGGTGGCTAAGTGTAGAAGGTTTTAAGTTAGCTACTGACTCAGATCAGGAAATATTGCAGTAACAGAGGTCTTTTCATTTTGCCAAGTGGTGGTTACCTCCACTTCTAAAATTTTAAATGCTCCATGGAAAAGTTAGTTAGTTTAACATGCCAGTTCCTTGAAAACTGAATCTGAAGCAAAACCAAAGATAACTTAAGAGCACTGAACCAAGACTCCATAGAAAACAATGAGAAGAAAACTCTCCTTACACAAGGTAGTCTTGTTCCACGCATATGTCCATGGCAAAGACACAGACAGCCTGCTATCCTGAAAAAATTTTGATCCATATGTTAACTATTTGGCTTGTGAGCTGAAATAAATCCCCATGCATGACAGCAAAATTGGTGTACAAGTGCTTTTAATCTAGCATATCATTACATTTTTGCAAACATCTTTTGAAATCTTCCTTTTGATCTACTGTCTGAGAAGGATTCTGTTACAGAGAGCGTGCTGTGGTGGTCAGTGAAACACTCTGGCTTGTTGTTTTCTGTTGTCTTTCTATGCTCAAGCGTAAATGTCAAAGTATTAAGATGCAAGAGATTGGTTTCTGTTATTCACTACAGCTGTTGATGTGCCTGAGCAGGCTCAAGTTACTGAGGAGTGCTATCAGGGCAATGGGGTGACTTACCGTGGCACAGCCTCTTTCACTCTCACGGGCAAGAAATGCCAGGCCTGGAGCTCCATGTCGCCTCACCGGCACAACAAAACGGCAGAGAACTTCCCAAACGCGTACGTCTGTTTCCCAATTCCAGCTTTCACTGCACAAGGGCCATTCATGAACTTGTTTTGATTTGCATCATCATTGCACAACACTGATTATAAAGCTGGGAAGGGAGTGTACTTGACAAAAATAATCCCTTCCTTTTCTTCTTTTTTTTTTTTTTTTATATCATGGAAATGTTTTTTATTAACCTCATCTTGTAAGAAACCACGGTTGTCACAATTATACTTTAGACTAATTAACTGTGTGTTTCTGCATTGCTTCTAAAGCAATTAACAGTTGTCATAAAATTTCCCTTGTGCTGAAATGAACTGGTTCTATACAGTAATTTATTCACAAGTTTAATTCTTTGCTTCTTAGTCTGCAAGTCATTAGAGCTTTGAGGAAGGTTGTTTTCCTATTCTTAATATTTATCACTAATTTTTTGCAAAATGCAAAAAATGATTCCTTTTTAAAAGCTATTACTGTATTTGAAAAAATAAAATAAATTGTATCTTTGCTATACATTTACTTCTAATGCATACTTTGCATGCATTTACTTCTCTGGATTTTTAAATTTTATTCTACTATAAGTGTTAATCAGTGAATAACTATCTGTCATATTTAAATATTCAGTATATATGTCCTGATTTCTTTCTGCTGCCAAAACTATTTTAACTGGCTGTGACAAAATGCACATGATAGATGATATATGCTAACTCCATAGCAGATCTGCTTTCTGAAATGTTCTTTTGAGCTCTCCCCAGAGCAGTGGCATGGATAGGAATGTAATATGTTTGCATTTGTAGGGGCCTGAGCCAAAATTACTGCAGAAATCCGGATGCCGACAGCCGTCCTTGGTGCTACACCACCGACCCCAGTGTGAGGTGGGAGTACTGTGCCCTGAAGAAGTGTGATGGCCAAGGGCTACAGACTGTGCCTAAGCCTCCTCAGACAACACTGGAAACAAACCCTGGTGAGAATACTTTCAGCTTCCCCAGAAATGCTCCTAACCAGGAAGCTGGTTTTTTATGGAAGCATCTTCAAGAATTTAATGAGCATGAAATACAAGAAACTCTAAATAAATACAGAATTAAATATAGTATTGTACCCACTCTCTTCATTTTCTGAGCATTTTGATAGAATTTTGTAGTGGGGTTTCTGCATTAGATTTTAGACCAATATCACATTTTTTACCTGCTACATCTGACAATATGGGAAACACAAGGAAGAGGATGGCTACCAGTCTCTGCACTACTGTGGGAGGGCAACTAGCAATGACAGAAAATGCAGCAGTGATGGCATTTTGCTGGCAACTGCTCCAAAAAGTCTTTTCCTGTGCCATGCATTGACATTCCAGGGTTCCATTTCCCATCAGAGGACAGGTGGCTTTTTTTGATTCAGTTCAGATGCAACTTTGTTATGCAGTAGATGGCTAGAGAACTGCAGGAGGGGTTTTTGTTTGGTTGGTTTGTTTTGGTTTGGTTTGATTTTTTGCTATGATATATTTCTTAGGTTAGAAGGTTAATAATTTTGGCTGAGCTTGTGTTACTGCTTGTTATCTACTATAAAATGGGGCAATGGACAGATATCAGAGTCTGCAAGGGAAACACTTTATGAGTGCATAGTCATTGTAGTCCTGATTTCTGGAGTCATGAAGGATCAACTGAATGTAGGCTTCTTTGATTTATGGCTTTTGTGATCATGAAAAAAACCTCTTAGAATACTCTAGGAACTCTAGGAAATTAAAATGGCATTGTTAGTCATCATTGACACTATGTAGCCCTGCTTTCCTTGTCTACATATTGTGTAGGACTTACAAATTGTAGTATTTCCTCAAATTTCTCTCCCTTCACCACCATCAAGTACAAATGTGACCCAATAGCTCACAGCCAATAACCATTTCCTTTTCTTCACTTTTCACAGACTGCATTAATGAAAATGGTGTAGACTACCGTGGCACAGTGGCAAAAACTGCAAGGGGCAGGACTTGTCAAGAGTGGAGTTCTCAGAGCCCTCATAGCCATGACTATTTCACTCCCACAACTCATCCAAGAGCAGGCCTGGAAAAAAACGTAAACAACTCTTCATTCAATACTTGCTTCATTGAGCTTTGCCTGTCTTTTTCAGGGTCCCTCAGAAAGCATTTTGTGACAGGTCTTTGTTAATTAATTTATTTTCCTCAGTTCAGTCTAAAGACCTGATCATGATAATTCTTGCTGACATGATCAGTCTGTACTTCTGTGGGACACAGAGATGCCCAGAAGCTGCACTGAATGCTTCTGCAGCACAGCCAAGGGGCTTCAGATGGGTGCTTCCTTCTCCCCACTGCTGAGGACTAACCAGAGTTGGTCCGTGGGCAGCACCTGTGTCTCCTCTGACAGGAAGAACACCTGGGGTCACAGGTTTCAGTAATACCAGGGACAGGTGAGGTGGTGATGAATCCTATGTTCAGGGCAACTTCCTTGAGATAGATGGCTGATGGATTGTAGCCCCCTATTCTCTAGTAATTCCCCCTCAGCCCTCCAGCTTCTGCCACAGCCCATTATTCAGGGCTATACATATACCTGACCATCCTGTAAAGCAATCTCCCTTCCTAACCTTCATCTCCCCACTCCTAACAAATGTACTCATCATCAGCTCTTTAGACTTGTAACATCCCATGTACAGTATTTGCCTAATTTGTGACAAGCTTTGTATGTGATAAAAAGAGCTTGTTTGATGTTGCCAGCCTGAACTATTTTTTTGCCAGGTGGATGATTTTAGAGCTTGCTTTAGTCAATTCTTTGATGGCATCACATACCCTGTATTGAATTCCAGCTCAGACTGGGGAAACTCCCTCTAAAAACCTGCCCGCCATAAATTCTTGGTTCTTGCCAGGGGCTCTTGGTAGCAAATGTTTTCTCCTTTTTTCTAAGACTTGGGATATATTTCAGGATAGGGAAGGGAACTAGAAAAGGTATCTGGTAGCATGCAGTTTAGTGAGGTGCCTGTGCTGAGAAGAGATCAGTATGCCCAGGAAAAACCTGGAGTGATTCAGCTAACCAGCATCCACACTGCAGCCCTGCATCACCACAGGCATCACCAGCTTGTGCAAGAACAGCTTACACAATGTTCACTTGTCCCTGAGTCATGCAGCCAGAGTGGATGCAAAAAGACCTCAGGACTGACCCTACTGCTCCTATTAACTGCAGTGAAAGCAAGAGTAGATATTTTCTGTGCTTAAAAAGCTTCATCCAAGGTCAAAGTCTCCTACTTTTTGAGACCTCAGAGATCCAAGGTTGCCCTAGTGAAGCTTATTGCCTGAAGACACTTGAAGAAGTCTGATTTTTATTATCCTTTTCCAAACTCACAGAGCAAATGGAAAAATGAAACAAATTTTGACAAAGGATTTGGAAATCACTTGTAAAAATGGAAATAAAGGAAATATTTCCCAAATTTAATTTTATTTTATTTGGAAACTTGAATTGGTTGGCTTTTTATTTCCTGGTTAATAGCTGGTGTCTTTATTCTTTGTTACAGTATTGCAGGAATCCTGATGGAGATGTGAATGGACCTTGGTGCTACACAACAGACCCGAGAAAAGCCTGGGAGTACTGTGACATTCCCAAGTGCCGTAATTATTCCTTTAAAGACTAGTGTCTCCCTTTCCTGTACCTTTTTATAACATCTGGGGAATAGTTGGTGATTAGTCTGAAAGGCTGACCTAAGTGCAATAGCTTTAGATTAGAAATTAAGGCTCTTGAGATGTGATGTTCAAGGTCTCTGTCTGAAGTCTTAAGACTGATCTTCCTTGAAAGCCCCAAATGCACCACACGATATGGAGCCCACTAAAGCTCATGGGGTTTTGCCATGTGTTTCAAAATGGGTCATTCCAGCAGAAATTTTCCCTGCTCCTGCCCAATCTCCTGGCATAACTCTGTGTGAGCTTGCTGAACAAGGCATGCTCTTATCCCAGCAAAATTTTTGCACTCCCTGGTCATGTGTGTCTGGTTCTTTTCTGGATGACAACCTGAGAGTCCCTCCTCTGATGCTGTATCTTATCTGATGTCTGCAAAGTGCATCTGACCCTAAATATTCAACAAGATGCCCTTTGTTAGTAGTAAGCAAGACATTTGGTACTCCGAATGAGGTGGTTCAACAAAGTTTTCAATGATAAAGTTTTATAACATTTTGGTTTCCAGTCCTTTCATATCCATCAACAACAAAAACTGTGCTAAGGAAGAGAGGTAGCTCTCAAGAGAACAGTGACTTTCTTGCTGCTTTATCCTCTCAGAAGTGAGCAGAAGAAAATGTGCTCAGATCAAAACTCAAAAATGGAGCAAACAAGAAAAATAAAGTTGTTCTATACACACTAAGCTGTGAAAGTAGTACTGCAGTGAAGGTGTTGGGCTGGGACTCTAAAGGAAAAAAATTACATTTTCACATGACTATTGTATTGAATTTTGATGATCCATTTCCTCTTTAAATTAATACTGGCTTTTTTGTTGAGATGTTAATCTAAACAACAGAGGAAATGTGCCTTTTGCCTTTAATTTCATTAGTTAGCTCTTTTTGCTGATGAAATTCTAAATTCTGTGTTGATAAGAGTCTCTTCACCAAGGCCAAATAAGAGCTACCTTTTTTAATAACTCAGAGACATCTGAAGTGCCAAATGATCCTGAGATAGGAGTTGACAAAATTTTGTTCCTCAGAGACAGCAATAGAACTTCACCTGCTGTACCACCAAGACTGGATTAAAACATCTGCCAGTGCAGCTTCTGCACTGCTGACATCCATAAAAATCCATTTAAGAATGCTGGGAGAATTTATTTCTTCTTTCTCTTGCTTTTCTTCTCCTTCCCCTTCTGTTTTTGGTTTGGTTTGGGTTTTTTTTATCTAACTGTAGAGCTACTCGTGTAATTTGCTGGCCACTGAGGACTGTATGTTAAAAAAATATTACTGGGCATTTTTAGGTGTTCCAGATGAAGGTAACCTAACAAAATATATGTGATGTATGGGATAGAATTACTTGAAGAGAATCAGAAGCTGAAGTGACAAATGTAACAGGTTCACCTGCTAGTTTAGTGACTTCATAGTGAATGTAAATCAAATTGCTAAAGTTCCTCAAAGTGTATTTTTCTTTCTTATTCTGAAGCTCCTCCTCAGTATGAATGTGGTAAATCCAAGTTCAGACCAAAATTGTGTGCTCAAAGGATTGTTGCAGGGTGTATTTCACATCCACACTCCTGGCCCTGGCAGATCAGTCTCCGTACCAGGTATGGTTATTCCCCATTACATTAGACTCTGCATACAAGGAAACCTTGCCTCTCACAGGACATTACAGTATGTGCTTTAAGCATTCTAAACTTGATTTTAATCTAAAAATAGCTCAAGGCTAAACATTGTGTGTGCTATTCTTAAAGAAGGTCATTTAGACAACCAGGAACATTCTAATTTGTAACACATAGTGAGAAGATCAATAAAATTGTTAATTTCAAAAACAGTATCAGTAGAAGGCAGAATGACTTTAAATCTGTCACTATATTCTACAATAGAATTAGTTTCCTATTAATAAAAGCAATGGTATGGCTGGAACACCTCTTGATCTGTCCTTCCATGTAAGTATTTGATCCTACTGGCAGAATTATTAATAAAACTAGGAATCAAGACCAGCTGCAGAGCTTTATGACTGTGCTGGAGCTAGAAAAAGTCAGAATCTCTAAAATGGTGAACCTCACTGAACATGGGGTTTTCCAGTAATAGAAACACTGACAAAGAATGAAGATCTAGGTGTTGTCATGTAAGGCCTCATAAAAATGTCCACAGAACCCCACTGTCATTTTACGAAATATTATTCCAGGAAAGCAAAACATTTCTTTTAAAAATTGTGGAATAATATCTTTAGTTTGTAAAGGCACACGTTAGAAATATTACCTGATAAATACAGTAGAATTAACTTCTGTATCTTAAACCACTGCCCTTTTCATGCCTTTTTGCTCTATTACAGTTTTGGCTTGCATTTCTGTGGAGGAACTCTGATAGATCCTCAATGGGTTCTTACTGCTGCCCACTGCTTAGAAAAGTAAGTATCTGTTACAGTCTTCACCACCAACTTCTTACACCAGATAGAAAATCACAGGAGAAACAAAACACACCCAATAAGCAACCTGAGCTTGTTGCAAACAGCTTGCAAGCAGTTGAGAATTGAGCCAAGTCTATTTGTCATTCATTAAAGCTGAGTTTTGGCTGGAAAACAGAGTGACAGTGACAACTTCTGCCAATTTGATTTTGTGTGCCATTGTAAGGGATTAAGTTCACTCCACAGCTGGCTGTCTGGCTTTGACAGAACAAGGTGCCCAATAACACTGTAAGTGGTCTGTGTCCTGGGTGTGTATTCATCAGCTCACCGTGTGCAATCATTTCCCACAGGTCCTCACGACCAGCTGCATATAAAGTATACCTTGGATTACACAAAGAAGTAGCCACAGAGCCATCAGTACAAATACGTGATGTAGAGAGGTTGTTCAAGGAGCCACGCAGAGCAGATATTGCTCTGCTCAAACTGAAGAGGTACCCTTTCACCTGAAGCATTCCTTCCTTCTGGTGGGACTAAAATGACTAAAAAGTGTTTGCTGGTGTTGTAGAAATTAGTGTTTCTGCACACTCTTTGTTCAATTAGTGATTTGAGACCCACTTTTCTTCCTTTTCTGCAAAAGCTCCAGGATTTCAGAAAGGGAAAGGCTGCCTTGGGAGGGGAGGAGGGTTAGGGACAGTTACCCAGGCTGGAAATGCACTGGGTGTCAGCTGCTGAAAGGTGAGGCAGTGGCAGCAGAATAGGAGGAGGTAATGCCTAGAGGAGCATTCAGTCTGTTTTTCTACATGCTTCTACCTCGATAAGGTAGTGATGGTTGAAATCTGCAAAATTAGCATGCTATCACTCCGTGCTGTTTCCAAGCTGTGGTGGGGAGATTTCTGCTTCCAGCAGGTCTGGCCAGTGGGCAGGCAAAGAGTTTGATGTGATACCCAGTATGGCCCTTCTTGCATCCATTTTCATTCATCAGTAATGCTCTCTGTGGAACTGTGCAATCCAAAGGAATTTGTCCATGCAGCTGCAAGCAGATGTGCAAGTGTGGTACTTGGGCTCCCACTTCTGTGGCTGCAGTGCACATCCAAAGCAGATGCAGGGTCAGCATACAAATGCAGCCTTGCAAGTGAGCTTGAGCTGCACCCAAGGGCAACTCAGATAGACTTAGGTTCTGCTGTGTGCTAGGTGTCCCAACAGAAAGTGGTTTATAATCAGACTGGATGCAGGCAGAGCAAGTTAACACCCAGGTGTTAAATGCCACTAATTCATACCCTTTGTAATAGTTTTGGAAGTAGGTTCTGTTGGCTGTGCATTAGTCTAAGTCAAAGCATTCTCCTGGATTAATGTTGTTTCTTTTTATGTCATTTTCCACTTTTCCCTTTTGTGTATCACTTTCTGAGGGTTTGGAGCCTAAAAATAATTTTGCACGTTTTGCACAAGAAAAAAACCTTAACTGAAACTAAAGATTTAAATGATAAGAGGCTGAATGCATATAAGGTCTGTTTAGAGTCCTGAAGGTGGTATTAATTATAATTGTGCTAATGCTTGTTCCTGTTTGTTCATTTCAGACCAGCAGTCATTAATAATCATGTAATCCCAGTCTGTTTACCAAAAGAAAACTCTGTGTTAGGAGGAAGAGAGGAGTGCTATGTGACGGGCTGGGGGGATACAAGAGGTGAGACAGCATTAACCCATTTAAAAGCTCCATATTTGGAGACTTGTTTTCAAAGTGTATTCTCTTTGTGCCCCACACAAGCTACTGATGAAAGACTTGTTTCATCAAAATTCATCAGGTGCTGCCAGTCTTTCCACTGTCTCTCTCTGACACAGATTCTCCCAAACCATTCAATGCCATGTAAACTGAAGCCCTCTAAACAGATTCTACAAGAGGAGAAGCAGAGCTAAAGAGTCACTTCTCTCTCAGTCCATATGCTTTTCCCCAGAGTGAAATGGAAAGTTTTTCTAGATTTAGGTTATTTCCTAATCACATAAATGTGATTTTGCTCATTCTCTTCAATGACTCTTCCTCCCAGCCAGCCTGGTTCTCATGTCACACAAATAAAAACCTCATTTTCAAAACCTCCCACTCTGTCTTCATGGAGAAGTGCAATCTCTGCCTCCTTGCCCATCACGTCATTTTCAACTGTTTAGTCCCTACCTAATTTCTTCCACAGAAAACTCAGATACAGAGAAATAAAATGGCTTGGGAATGATTCCCACAAGTATCTGTGGGTATTGGATCCACTGTGAGAGTAGGAAGGTCAATGGTGGGTGATAGTGGGTGACCACTATAATATATGACACCATAATATTGAAAATGCTTACTGATTTTGGTATATCTTCATATTGTGCCTATGAAGTGTATGCACAGTGCACACTATGCTGATTTTACTGCTTATCCATATCCTGATATTTGTGTTTTGTGAATATGATAATTACCTTTCTCATTCCTTTTTGGTTTTGCTTTTATTTGCAAAGGCACTCGTGGTGATGGCTACTTAAAGGAAACTGGCTTTCCTGTAATTGAGAATAAAATATGCAACCGCCCTGAATTTTTGAATGGTAGAGTCAAAAATCATGAACTCTGTGCTGGGAACATTCATGGTGGCACAGATACCTGCCAGGTAAGAAACTCTGTGAGCATCAGAGTCGGTTGTAAGCACATTCAAATAAAATAGGGCATTGCTTTTTGGTCTTTAGAGGCCCAGAATTATCCTCAGGATGTTACCACACCACGTAATAGCTGAGCTGAAAAACGCCCACGTATTTTGCTCATTCCTTGCCCCCTTGGCTGCTGCTGGGAACTGGGGCAATTTTTCAGATAAGCCTGAACTACAGAGCACATGGTAACACACAGCTGCACAACTCAGGTGTATGGAAGCCCACTTGGAAGGACAAAAGGTCTGATTTTTTTTCCCCAGGCCCCTTTTCTTGCCTCAGCCAGACTTCCTCCAATGTCCAAGCTAGCTCAGTTAACAACATCTCAGTTAGCAGTCGAGGAAGGATGCAGTGGAGCCTGCCATGCAGGCAAAAATAGGCCCAAAGGAACTATGAGTTTCCAAGTATCAGTGCCACTGGATTATCTAGTAGCAACAGGAACCCATGAAGACCTCAGAAAAGAGACTGAGGGAGGAAGCACCGTTTAAGTTAACAAGGGCAATCAGATTCTTTCTCAATAAATCCACTTACTTCAAAAATAAATGTAATGCCTGGATGACATAAAGAGGTGACTTCACAAAAGTGTTCAACAACATGCATAGAGAACTCTTGCCTTGCCAGAATTCCAGTGTTTCCTCATAACTTCTGCATCCTTCACATGTAGGAGGTACTTCTGTTTCTGTGTCTCCTGGGGGAAGGCCACATGGGTCTGTCCAAGAAGGAATCATCCTGTTCTTTCTCTGTTTAGGGGGACAGTGGAGGACCTCTAGTCTGTCTGGACCAAGGTAAATTTGTCCAGCATGGAGTCACCTCTTGGGGCCTTGGCTGTGCCCAACCCATGAAACCTGGTGTTTATGTTCGAGTCTCCAACTATATTCCTTGGATTAAAGCTGTGATGGAAAGCAACTGATCCTGGGTATGGACTGCCCTCTCCTGGAAAGCAGAATGCACATCGGAAGTACAAGATTCCAAGTGCAATATTAAAGTTGCAATCATTCATAAGAAAGCAAAATAAACATGATCATCCATTTTAAATTGCTGTAAATTAATAGTCATTGCCAAGAAGCCCAATTGACCATCTGTTACCCTCTTTATATATGTTCTGTGGTTTTCTATGTCTGACAGTAGACCTACCCACCTCTGAGGTACATGTCAAAAATATCAACCCTAACTGTAACTGGACACCTGCATTTTAATCTTATATTAGATTCTACAATGACATTTTCTTCTAAGGTCATCATTTGCAAGATGTTGTGCTTCCAACATCTGAAGAAATGAGAATACTTTTTATTTTCTATGACCTGTCTGAACATCTTACCAATTTGATGCTACAAACCAAAGAAGAGTCTAACAGTACATGTCTTATATGCCTGTGAAGTTTTATTAGATGTATCTGATAACATTAAATATGTGGGATGGGGGGAAAAAAGAAGCAAACATGTTTGGTTTGTGTTTTTGTGTTTTTTATTGTCATGGAAATACATGTGTCAGCAAAAGTATAAATGGTGCATCAAAGATATAGAACAGTGAATAAAAAACAGCCTGACCCTGGAGTTAGTCTGTAGTAAAGAAAGGGAAATATCTATCAATAATTACCACAAGTAGTGACAATGCACCTACATATTATAAAATTGAGTTGTCCACAGCATCCATTTATTTCTTTGTATAACATTATCTGACTACATAACTGTAAGATGTACATTTTTCTTCTCTAGAAGAAGATTGTTGATGTACACATGTGGTTATAGGAAATGAAAGCTTAAACCTTTTGAAATGCTTTCCAGGCAAAGCTGGACTCAGGCTTGCCAAAGTGAAACAATTGCTGACTATGACCTCCTGCTCACATCCTGCCTCCCTTGCATGTAAACCAGGGAGCCCCCCACAGGCATCTGGGGACCCCCAGCTCTGCATGGCATCCTTCCTGCAGCCCCAGGGTGTGCTGAATCTACACCAAGTCATACAGCTACTTCCTGGGGTGGGATTTGTCTTGTCCATTTTATGCACTGCAGAGGTGCACGGCCGGACAAGCTAAACTGCACGTCATTTAAAAATTGTCTTTATGTTTTTGTATGCCTGTACTTACAGAAGGGATGTGTTGGATCCCAGGAGTTTTGATTTGGTTTGGTGTTTTCTCTCATTGCCTTAAAGGGAGATGGGAATTAAAAAGCATAGTTAGGTGGCAGGGTGATTTTTGAAATTTCTACATCTGGAGTGTGATTCTGAGAGATTCAATCGTCTCGGGGCAGTGCCTTCCTGAGCAGGAGCAGCTCTGATAAAGCACACCCCACCCACCTGTCTGGTCAGAGGGATTCGCTGAACACAAATACCCCTCCTGCATATTTTCCATATATATCTAATTTGATCATTAAGCCAGCCAAGAGATTTGTACAATACTCCCCTGGCAACAGAAATCCTGTGTTGCAGCTTGGTCTGTGATTTGTTAAGCTCTTCAGATGTGAACTCTTGAAAGCATGGTTAATACCTGGCTTGTAGACAGAGAAACCATTGGCCCTGCTCTCCTTGCCAAACTGGTAAGAAGTGCCTGGTCATGCGTGAGTGGCCACAAAAGTCCCACCTCACAACCCTTCAGAAAGTGCTAATTGTGATCTTTTCCTTCTGCCAGACTGTCAGCAGCAATAAAAATTGCCACTTCTTGTGGCAACCGTTTGCACAGACTGGATGAAGTAATTCAGCACATTTGGTGGCAGTGGCTCATTTGACCCAAAATAGCACTTTCACCTGTTTGTTGGTCCAAGAGACCTCTTTGCTGGCAGGAAGAACACAGCTGTATTTCTGAGCTCACACTGTTCCTGTGCCTTTGGTGATGGTACAGTGGCCCTTTGTCTCTTGTGCCCTCACATCTCACACTGAGCCTCTGGAGGATACACCTGCAGGACAGCTACAGCTGACAGGGTTCAAGCCCTCCTTGAAGAGGTGCCTCTCACTGAGTGAGCTGGGTCACAACAGCCATTTTAATGTCAACACATGCAGCTTAGGAGAGCACTGCTCTGCCTCCTGAGAAGCTTGTAGCACTTCCCTGTAAGTATTAAGCAGTTTGAGGCACACATGAATTCAGAATAACTTTTTTTAAAAAAACAGCCTGTCCTGTGGTCTGCATGCCCACGTGCATCCACCTCCATGCAGAGGGTTTTCCTTGGGGTTCTCCCTCGCTGGAGCTCTTCTTGTTCCACCACCTCATCTGTCCTCTCTCTCCCACAGGAGTGTAACCCCACTGTCCCCAAACCTCTGGTCATACCCCACATTACATACCCACTACACCTTCATCAGGCAACACAAAGTCTCACAGAGATGGGAGGGTTTTTCAGCTTACAAAATCCCTGTTATGGATAAGAGTTGGCACAGGAGAAATCATCAAATACAAACTCCACCTGAAGTTGCTAAGTGCTACTAGATTAGAAGTCAAAACACATGCACAGGCTTTTTTCTGCTGTCCTTTACAAAATTAATTTTTAAGAAATAAATATATTCAAACATCTGACATTGCCCCTAGCTATCTTACCTACCAAAATTTATCAATTATATTTTCTTTTGAGCAACACATAATACTATGCAAAACAAAGCATAACCTGAAAGTCAGAAACAAGTCTTTGCATCTCTCACTTCTCAACATGTTTTAGTTGTCCACAAACAGAAGAAACTGGAAAATATTATTCACATTTATTTGGAAAGTCATAGCTTTAAAAGATCTCTGCAGTCCTTCTCAAACTGCTAAAGTGTTTAAGACTCCAATTAAAAAAAAAAAAAGTCACAAAGAAGAAACACTAAATGGAAGAGGGTGGTTCAGTTCATCTAGCATCACATGTGATCACTTCACCCTAGTGCCTTCTCCATGGTGCCTTCAGCAGGGGCTGGCTGGGCTGAGTTTCCACCCTGTGCTGAGACACAGCATCTGGCCAGTGTGAGCCCAAAGCTTCCAGTTCAGGACTGGTTTCTACCAGCCAGCCTTGGGCTATTGTCTTCAGCTATCTAAAGGGTGTAGGAGAAGTTTTCTTCCTGTATCAGTAGCTCCAGTTTTGGGTTGTCTTCTAGATTAGCTGGATATATTGTGAGATGCTCATTTAGTTTCATATCTCTACGTCATTACTGACTTTTGCTAAGCATACCTTTGGCCTTACTATGCCTCAGAGTAAGTTAGAAACAGCCTTGAAAGACAGGCTTTTATCACTAACTGCCTAAAGTGTGCAAACACTAGACTGGGTTTTTTATTAAAGGTCCTGTTTTCCTCCAGAAGGGATGGTGATAAGGGCAATTGCTGAGTAAAGGCAGGGAGAGTTGGGAACTGTTGAAAAGCACAGTATATTCCTCGCCATAGGAAATCCTCGTGTGCTCTTAGGATGGTGAGACTGGAGCAGTGGTCAGTCCTTTTCACTGACTGTACTATAGTGCTACTCATTTGTGGTATGAACCTTCCAAACTCTGTCCTATATTTGCTTATGCTAAATACGGTTTTTTCTGAGCTTATAAGGCCCTTAACAACTGCTCACTGACTTTCTTTTGTTTATTTATTCCTCTGTTGGTAGCAGGATACCTTTTGAATGCCACATCTTGTCAAGTTCTTCCCTGTCAGGAGTGTATTGTTCACCAGTCAGTGTCCAGGACACAGCTCTTGATGAAGGTCATACAGGAGAAAGGAAAAGCAGTCTGTCCCTGAAATCTGCTTGCAGAGCCAGAGAGTTACTCTGTTACATTGTCTTCAAAGGACCAGTTAACACATCCCTCCATAACCTAAGCTCCTGTCTTAGCCCTGCCCAAGACAGTTTAACATCTCTGTCAACAACCAAAAAAATTTATACCCAAGACAGAAAGATGACTAATAGTGATAATGAACAGAACACAGAAATTGCAGGTCACCTTGGCAGTGGGGAGGGTGAAGGAATTGGGTTTGTAGGGATGGGAAGAGAGCATGATTTGCAAAGGAAAAAAATCAGCATGGTCTTGAAAGTGGTGTTTGGAAAAGCACTCAGCAGAGGAGAGCAGGCAGAAGCCCTTCCCTTCGAGGGATGAGGGGTGTCACATGAATCCCAGCTGTGTCTGGGGAAAGGCACTAATGGGCAGCAGGACAATCTGTCCTGCACAGCTAATGCCCTGCGCAGGGTGTGACACCCACACAAAGCCCTGGAAAGGTGAGGAGGAGGACTGCTGCCACATTTCAGAAAGCCCTTGGACAACAAGAGAAGCAGGGCTTTTGTTGAAAAGGGTCCCAGTGGATGAAAATCAGGCCAGAGAGAAGTTCTCCTGATGCACACTGCTGATTCCCAGCCCTCCCAACCAGGGAAAGATGTGATCACCCTGATCAGTACCCTCCTTCCTGAGCTATCACATCTTCTATTTGTCCAAATTCTTTAGGGGCAAAGGAGGACAGGTTGAAATGGTCATCCTCTCCTCCTCAAGGTCATCTAAATCTTAAACAAGCAGTACCATTTAAACCCTTCCCACCCAAATATAAATCTGAACAAAACAATAAACAAATGTCTCAAATAGATAAAGAAATAAATACAAGGTCACTGAGCTGCACAGTGCATCTTTTTAAAGCTATTCTGTTCTCTATGAAGAACCACAGTGCCTTCTTGCAAACAGTGTACTCAGAAAAAAAAGAATTTATTCCATATTCATAGAAAAATACACTACTTGTATGAAATGTCCTTGTGCTTAACAGAGAACATGAAGTTTAATCCATATTCTGCAGCAAATTTTGAAGTGGTGGCAGGTGAAGAACAAATTCCCAGTATGGGAACAAAGCTCTTAGCTCAGTGCTGTCCTTCAAAAGTCAAATGTAAGAGTTGGTGTCCCGGTGTTTCCGTTTCTTGCCACATTTTCCAAAATGACTTGAAAGAAAAGGGGAGAGAGGTATTAAGTGTGAAAAAACAGGAAAACACATAGTTCAAGTTGTAGTCTAAGCTGCAGTACAGAAACATTCCTCCTCTAGTTTGAACATTGAATCAGGCAAAAGTTGTTAATAATATCCAAAGCCTCTCCTTGAAATCTTAATGTATAACACTAGCTCCTCAAGTTATTTAGCCAAAGTGTAAATATTCCCCACATATCTGCAGGGCAGTGAGGAGTCTGGCTTGCTGTGTGCCAGGAGCAGGAGAGCTGTGCCTACAACTCTTCACCTATAAATCCATCTCATATGAGACTTTTTAATGACTTCACAAATTGTGGAATTGCATCCATGATAAGGACCCTTCTTCACAGGATGCTTTGACTGAGGTAATGGCTGGCTTTCTCAGAGAGTTGCAGGCTATGCTTTGCAGCACCTCTCTTGCACACTATTGCTTTCTGCGTCCAGAGATGCATAGGAAAACTTGTGTCCCTATGAGAAAAATACAAATTTTTATCACCAGACATTTTTTTTAACAGCCTTCCTTAGTGATACTGCAAAGTTCAGGTTTCTATTGAGGTAAATAACACCTGCTCATAGCATCAACCTAACTAGGGAATTTACTTTGACACTGGAGGATGTCAGTGCTTTATGACAGTTGGTAAAGTTGGAAGACAACATCCTCAGGAAACCTCACCCAGCTATAAGTAAGGAAATACATCTCATACCTTGGAAGCTGCTCCACGTCCTCCACTGTCTCTGGTAATGAGATTCCCTTTGTCTCTGGCAAAAGCAATACCAGGAGCCCACAGACAGCTGCAAGAATACCTACAATGGAGATTGAAGAAATACAAAAGCAATAAGAACATTGTTACTTTTTAATTTTCAGCATTTATCCACTGAGAAAAGTTTATTCAGATTAAGTTTGAAGTGAGATGTTTTAAGTGCATCAGCTATTTCTGATTAACCTACTCTAATCAAATACCTCTATGTTACATTAATTTAACCTAATACAAAATCACTTGAGGGCTAGGAGTTCATTTACAGCCTGATCTCCCCAAAGGGAGATCTTAGAGGTCAAAAACCTGATATAAGTGCACATGGGCAAACGTATAGAAACAGCACTGGAAACAGGGTGGTATTTCTTGAGTAGAACAAATCTGCCTTTGCTCAAAGGGCTCTGTCATGTAGATGCATCTGTGTTTCCTGAAACCACTGAGATTTTACTGAAATACTCTCTTCCTTTATCCATGGCCAAAGTAAATTATGTGATTCAGAATTAAAATTTCTCCTTGGGGAACAGCATTCAGATACAATCTGAATTAGGAAAGGATATTTTGGAATAATTTCCTTTATAGATATAATTCACATAATGTAGTAAGTCAAACATAGAAGGGCTGGAGCAAAAAAATCAAATATTCCCTGACTGTTGCACAATTCACTCTGATCTCTGATTTTGTAGCTGTTTGTTCAAGATAGAGGGAATGCATGTGTCCCCCAGAAGCAGCAGAATTTCATAATTAGATAATGTGAACACTGTACTTCTATCTATGTCTTTTCTTGAAGTAATGGTAATCTTTTAAAATGTCTTTTGTCTTTCTAATTTTGTTTTCAGCTGAAGTTGTCATTGGCACAAATTCCCCTTCTTATTCTATCCTTTTCATTTTGATTTTTTCCAGTCACATCTGCCTCCTAGAAGTCTGGTTTAGCCACAGGCTGGCATGCAATTGCAGAGCCTAGCTGTAAGCCTTCTCAGTCTTAAAGCAGTTCACATCATTTTTCTGCTCCTTCAGCAGAGTTACCTGAGCAGACCTGAGCTCTTCCACACTGTGCAGTGAAATCCCTCACATTCCACCCATTTGCCATTCAGCCTCTTGCCCTTGGCATGAAGGTAGAGAGCCACAAGTCTGAGGTGGAGGTGAGGCCACACACTACTTTTACCCCAAGAGAAAAGCTCTGTTGGGAGAAGGATATTAAAACCAAAAGTACATTGTAAATCAAATCTTACTGAAAATAATTAGAGGTAGTTCCAACCAAATGGCTGCTAATCGGAAAAGCAGGAACGGGGCTATGATCCCACCTAGATCACACAGACTTGAACACAAGGAAACACCAAAGTTTCTGCAAAAGACAAAAATACCAGATATTACAGAGGTGCTACCGAACAGAATAATCAGCAGTTTAAGGAGCAGAATGTAGACTTAGCTCCAAAATTATCTCTTCAGTATATGCCATCCACATTAAGCAGTGGCTGTTCAGCTGGGAAACTCTGGAGGAAACCGAGTTTAACAAAAGGACAGTGAGATAGGAAATGGGGAAAAGCAGAGGGAAAAGATGAAAGATTCCTGAGAGCTTCTGACATACCTCAGTGTTGTAGGGTACAATTCACTGTTCACTAGATAGACAACTTCAAAAGCTATTGTGATGCTCAGTCTTCCCAGTGTGGCAACTGTTGTTTTGAGCCATGGAATATCTGTTCATACAAAAAGAAACACTTCTGTGTGAAGTGTGCTCTGCCACACCAGCAGAGCATTTCTGAGAGCCTTCTGCCAGCAGTTACACCACAGGAACACTGTGCAAATCAGACTGAAAGGCCACTGTTGAAGGTGTCAGTCTATATTGGCATTTATTGCTTTCAAACATCATGTGAGGCTGCTTTGGAGAGTTACAAATCACTAGAGTTGATTGAGTCAAGAAGCTGGTGGGGCATAACAGCATGGGTGGGAAAATAACCATCATAAGCTTCCATGACCACATCCAGACTGTGCTCCACAAAGGAGTACTTGTCTATACAGGGATGTAAGAAACACTGTTGAGTCACCTCTCAAAGCCTTCTGACCACAATGAAGGTACCTCCAAAGCTGCATAGAATCACAGAATCATTCAGGTTGGAAAAGTCCTTTAAGACCATTGAGTCCAACCATTAATAAAACCCTGCTACTCCACCACCAAACCATGTCCCTAAATGCCATGTCTACACATCTCCTAAAAGCCTCCAGGGAGGCTGAAGTAAGATAATTGTCCCTAGAGCAGTCCACTTACCCCTTGTAATTTTTCTAGCCACTGCACATTAGACACACTCCTAATTATGCTGCTCCTGGTCATCCTCCCCTCCTCTTCCAGCCTGTACCTGGCACGACTGGCACGGGCTGTACCTGGCACTGCCCCGCTGGCTTTGCCCAGCTCTCCCAGCTCCTCTCAAGCTCTGATGAGCAGCCACTGCCCTGCATACATCAGTGGGAAGGAAGCCCTTGTACCTCATCAGGAGTGCAGTGGTTGCCCACACACGGCAGGGCAGAGCTGCCCCACTCATTGTGAGCAACCCCTCTCTGAGAAGAGAGCTCAGCTGGTGCTCTCTGGAAGTGCACCACAAGGAATGTGATAAGCACTTCTGCCATGCCCTTGGGAGAGGACAGTCTCCTGCCTGGTCTGACCATGAGCAGACAGAGAGGGAGGCAAGTGAAACAACATGTCCAAACTTGGCACAAAGCAGAGCTCTGCCACCAGAGAGGGCTCTGGCAGTGACTGTGTTTTTTCAAACCTTCAGTAGGAAGAACAAGAAAACATTTCAGTTCTCTCTGAAACAAAAATGAGACACTTGGGTTTATTTCCCTTCCAAAACAACCAAACAAACCCCCATCAAATTTCATCCCATGTTGCAAGACACTGTTTTTGCCCTGAAAAGTTCTGTTTTCAAAAACATATAAGAAAAACAAAGGCTGGAAAGAGCAGAACAAATCCACATCATCTCCCTGGCACCCCTTTAGTCAATCAAACTCCCAAGGTGATGGTGACGTCCATGTGGATCCTCCCTCTGCCAGGAGACTCGAACAGTGTGAGCAACACAGTGTGATGGAGCTCACAGCTGAGAGCTGCATTTTGTTCCATCTGTGTAAACAGACTCCTTCTAAGCAGGACTGGGGCCTCAATCTGTATCTTAATCCCCAGGCTGCCCTCTCCTCACCTGGGCAGGGTCCTCTCAGCACTTCAGCACTAGTGAAAGAAGGCTTTTGGCAGCCCCATGATATAACTTGAGGAACTAAAACCTCTTAGGATGGCCAGGACTGTCTCTCACTTTGACAGGAATAGTTCTGGGGAGGAATAATCCTTTCTCATGTCCACTGAGCTGCTGGTCCCCAGTTACGGTAAGAGAAAGCATAATCCTATGGTTATATACAATTCAAAGTACTTCCAAATGCTTCCCTAGGGATATAAAAAAATCAAACCAACAAACAACCCAAAAACCAGAAACAACCCCCCCAAAAAACATGGTAAGGAAAACAATTTAAAGAAAAGACAGTGCAATATCAGATGGTTTAGTTGTCCTTGAAACCAGATAAGAATGGCTTAATCAAAAGCCATATCTTTCTCCCAGCCTCTCAGCATTGTCCTGGGAGAATGAGGGCAAGGCAACAACCTCTGTGTTGTCAACCACAGCCCCTACATTGTGTTGAGGTTTGCATTGTTTTATTTGCAAAGGAAAAGACTACCAAGATGACTCACCTAAATGACTGATTTCTTACATCACTAAGGGTGTTCCATGTCAGGGAATGTATTTTCTCATTATGTGTGTATACTCTTCCCTTGCATTTGCCTTTAAAGAGAGTACAGGGCCTTCACGTATATTTTCCCTAAGACTACCCCCAGCTGTTGGCTATAACCCACCAAAGATGTGATTATTCCACGTCCCAGGGACATCTCTATGCAAATAAGGTGTGTTGTTCCATGACTGGGTGCTGCTTGTATCACCAGATGCTTCCACTTTTATCTGCAGTTTTGTGTGTCTCAGTATCCTTGCTCGGGGGGTGCCAGGGAGAAGGCACTGACCTGCAGAGCCTGGCGCAGGGAAGGGAATTACCTTCTGGCAAGAAGGCAGTGATGAGACATGCAATGCTCGCCACAATGTTGCTCATGGCGAAGGGCAGGCGCCGCCCAATGCGATCGATTGTCACTATAATTAGGAAAGCAGCAGGCAGCTCCACAGCCCCTGAGATGAAGAAGTCAAGGTAGAGGTTTCCTCCTATAATTCCCAGGCGCATGACGAGCCCTTGGTAGATCAGGGCACTTGTGAACCTAAACAGCAAAGGGAAAAATGTGTTGAGAGGCAGACAGATGATGGCAAGCAGCTGGAGAGACCCTAAAAGTCACAAGGGAACCTCTCCTCAAAACCCACCACCCTGGTGACAAATTGGACTGCCATGGGCACTCACCAGGCGTACATCAGGATGAGCGTGTTCCTCCTCATCTGGGGAGTCCTCACCAGGTCAAGAAAGGAGGGGTTGCTGACCTCCTCGTTGCTGATAGTGATCTGAGGAGATAAGTGAGCAGTAGTCAGCTGTCAGGGCTGGGGCAGGCACTGGGGCAGAGTTCCTGTGTAAATACAGTGATCAGCAATATTCCAGTCCTGCGAGCAAAGGTGCTGACGAGCCAGTTTGCTGCTCATAGCACTCCAGAGCAGTGCCCAGGTGCTGGAACAGCTAATAACTGGGTATGTGGGCTTTCCTTAATGATGATCGTACAAAAAGCGATTTAAAAATCCCCAGTCTTAACTTGAGAACGGAAAAATTATTTCTTCCTTGTTGACCTGGATTTTCTTGGAAGGTAATAAGCTGTCCTTGTCGCATCAGGGCCACTGGGCACAGAATTGACTTCTGCCAAGGGTGGCAGAGAGGAGGAGACAGAGCAAAGTAATGGGCTGAGGGAAGCAGGGAGAGAGGGGCTGAGCAACAAGAAATGGGCTTGGGAATATCACTGGTGGCACAGCTGGGCAGCAAGAAGAGAAAGGGAGTGAGAGAAAGAGCACATCTCAGACAGTGCTTGGGCACTACAAAATATTCCACTAGTGAAATTCAGTGGGTGTTCAAACACACAGTCACTGTGCTAAACAAGGCTTTTACCCTGAAAGAAAAAAACCTGCTAAGTATGAATTGTACTCATACTGCCCACAAAGTATAATAAACCTGTTCTCTTCTGCCTCCAATACAATCACAAAGAGACACTCAATGAAATTACTGATTAGAAGGTTTAACACTAACAGAAAAGAGCAGCATTTCACACAGTCTGTGTTTGCCTGTTGAAGTTCATTGTTGTAGATATGACAGCCAGAATACTAGCAGGGCCAAAAAGGGATTAGTTGCATTGATTGAGGCTGTTTTTAAATCTGGCCAGCAGTTTTTAACCATGATGTCCAAGCCAAGGGGAAACCCTTTGTTGATATGGTTGTTTGGCAGGGGAGGAAGACACAAGGAAGACAGGGCATTGATGGTTTTAGGCAGGGATGGACCATGATACTGCCCAAGAACTGGCAGCCACAGCTGGGATTGCTGTCAGCTCTCAAAGCAGCTGTGGGGAACAAGGGGTTAAACCTGCTGTGCCACTTTTAGAAGGATTTTAGGTAGCCTTGCTGCTTTAACTCTCCATTACTGACCCCTCCTGAGAGGAGGCCTAAGAGGGCAAAGAGAGGAGCAAAGTCCTCTTTATTACCACAGCACCTGCTGCTCACACAGGTGCAGGAGCCCAGGCCAGGGGTAGACAGGGGTGAAGGGATGGAGAAGGTCGAGGTAACATTGCAGATCCATGATGAGAACACAGGTAAAGCCAAAGGCACTGCCCGAGAATCTCATCAGCTCAGTCAGGGCTGAGCCCAAAGCTTTCACCCTTTATTTGTTTCATTGTATCTTAAGGTAGCACAGCTGCTTTTTGCTGAGATTTGGCTGGATGTATTTACACATGAATTTTTCATAACTGACTGACACAAAGCTTTGTAAGTAAGACAGAGAAACTCCACACTTGTTTGAACTTCCTTTCTACTCCCTCTCACTTTTCTTTTGCAACCAGAGCCAAAAGTTTTCTTCAAAGCACTGCCACTTGTGCTGCATGCCAGAGCCCTTAGTGAGGCAGCTGAGGTTGCTGGGTTTCTGCACTGCTCTTGGACTCTCTCATGGTTATAAAGCTGCCATGTCTGTTGTTTATAAGAACAGGCTGCCAGCCACCAGTTGTGACTTTGTGCAAATACGGTTTTAGTTTTCCAGAGGACTAAAGATAAATTCAGCACAACTGCCACTTGTATTTTTATGTCTTAATAAAGTCAAAATAACACCAAGCATGACTGAGCACTCTTTTATAGATGAAGAAAAAAAGCACTATGGAGAGTCAACTCTTTGCAGGGGAAAAATCCTCTTTTTGTTCTTTGAAGTCAAGGAGAGCTTTGATATTCACACCAGTGCAGTCAGGAATTCAGTGACAGGGCCCATGTTTCCAAAGATACACTATCTGAAAACCCTGGATGAAGTTTTATAACTTCCCTCATATTTTCATGTTCCAGCAAAATTACATACCAGTTTTCCCACAAGTGTTTTTATGTGTACAGTTTTGCACATGCTTAATTCTGCATGGGCCATGCATGTTTATACACACATCATGTATATAACATTTACATATGTAAGTTAATGTATGCAAGAAATACACATGTCCAGATATGGTCTATAGGGTAGGAAAAAATCTGTATATAAAGGGACAGGCTTTGGTCCACAATTCTCTTAAGAAGCAGCTCCTACTCAGAGGGTTGCAGTTCATTCTGGTTTTGGTCAGAGACCAAGAATTAAAAAATTAGTTTGAAAAAACCCTCCATGCTAGGATAAATATGAGCAACTGGGAAAAAAAGTTTATAATTTACAATTAATTTAATGAGTTCTGGTTGGAGTTGAACTATACCAGTGTCATAACTCACAGAGCAAAAGCAGCAAATATTTATCCTTTTTTCTTACAAAGGTCATCTGTGGTTTCTGCATGGCAGCAAAAACCCAAAGCTGCAACATCCAGAGCCATGTAAGGGACTTGGCCAATGAAATTGATACAGACATACTGGAAAATCTGAGCCAAAGTGCACTGAGGGATAATGCCTATCACTTCTCCCTGGGCCTCCACACCTGCAGCACTCAGCCTGAAATTCAGGAGTTGCTTCATGAAAGAGAAGTCTCGTATCTGTTAATGTGAGAAATACCCTTGATCCATTACCCATGCACTTCCTCGAGATGCTCTCTTTCCTCTGGGCATATCACAGAGGAGGACAGAGATTCTATATTTAAAATGTCTCAGGAATGGATCCAGAACAAATCTGGATGTGTGGAGGTTAATCTGTTGCAGTTGTGAGTGGCTTAAGCTCATGACCATGGATACTTTTAAAAAAAATAAATACAACTTAAAACAAAAAGCAAGGAAAGACACATTTTTCTGACATGATGCTTTGAAAATGCTGATGTTTAAACAGGAAGTGGATGTAGGAATTCAGGCCTGAATGTGGAGGGGAAGCTGCAGCAGCACAAATTTCCTTCTACATGACTTGGGCATGCTTGGCACTATGTAATACTGACCACCAGGATGTGGGAATCTCACAGGTATATATACCCCAGCAAAAGGCAGTAATTCATAGAATCATGGAATGGTTTGGGTTGGAAGGGGCATTAAAGACCATCTAGTTCCAGCTCCCTTGCCATGATCAGGGACACTGTGTACTAGACCAGGTTGCTCAAAGCCTTGTCCAGCCTGGCCTTGAACACTGTCAGGGATGGGGCATCCACAGCTTCTCTGGGAAATCTGTTCCAGTGCCTTGTCACTCTCACAAGCAAGAGTTACTTCTTAATAACTAATCCAAAACTGCCCTCTTTCAGTTTGAACCCCTTGTTCTGTTACTTGGTGCCCTTGACAGCTCTCTTGTAACTCCCCTTTAGGGACTGGGAGGCTGCTCTGAGGTCTCCCTGGACACTTCACTTCTCTGGGCTGAACGACCCCAGCTCCCTCAGCCTTTCCTCATAGGAGAGGTGCTCCAGCCCTCTGATCATCTTCATGACCCTCTTCTGTACTCACTCCAACAAGTCTATGTCCTTTCATAATCTCATGAAGTTTAACAGGAGGTTTAACGAGATGCTGCATCTGGGTCTGGGCAACTCCTGGTACCAGCACAGGCTGGGGATGAACAGATGGGGAGCAGCCCTGCCAAGAAGGACTTGGGCTGCTGGTGGATGGACATGACCCAGCCATGTGCACTTGGATCTCAGAGAGCCAATTGTAGCCTGGGCTGTCTAAAAAGCAGCGTGGCCAGTGGGGTGAGGGAGGGGTTTCTGTCCCTCTGCTCTGGTGAGACCCCACCTCGAGTGCTGCATCCAGCTCTGGGGTTGCCAGAACAGGAATCATAGAATGTTTTGGGTTGAAAGGGACCTTAATGATCATTCCAGTTAAGCACATCTGTTGTCACAGAACCATAAGGCCAATGCTGCAGTAATCATGGTCTGAGAGGCAGACACTGCTACCAGCACAGAAGAAGCCAAATGCTGCAGTGTCACAACCATGTCATTGGAAAGGCATTAGTCCTTTCCAGTTCTGTCATGACCACTGGCCAAAGGCCTGTCACTCTGGCAGACACGTATCGTCCTGTTTGGTGGACAGTCATCTCAGACTCTAGAGCTTCCTCAGTTCTGAACTTTGCAGGGCATTTTCTCTCCACTGGGATGGAAGCAAATTGATACTTAATTTCTGCTTTCATCTTCTTTTTGAGTTGTAAAAGGAAGTTCAAGAAAAGGAGCCAGGAAAGTGCATCCTCCTATCTCCACTTGCTCTGTCAGGTAAAATAGCAACTTCTGTGAAATATCATTGTCCCTCAAGTTAGTTTCTGATATTTTCCACATATTTTTAAAGTAAGAGTGTTACAAAACACCTGTTTTGTAAACTTATTTTTTCAGCCCATGTATTTCCAGACAGTTCTCTTTTATCATCTTGTAATTAACAAAGTAGGTGTACGACTTAAAATCTTGTTCTGGTGTGACCCTTCAAGAGTGTTGTCCATGCCTTAAAGAGAATACATTTTAACACCACTGAACCTTCCAAAGTTTAGGAAAGCTTAGGAAAAAACCCTAGCTCAAACATATGACTGTACCTCTGAGTAATGTGGTGAGAGAAATTTCCCATTGTGTTTGGCAATGTTGCGCATGATTTTTAATGCCTTCTCTCCCTTTTTGCGTGTCAGGAGCCAACGTGGAGATTCAGGAACCACCCTGTAAGAACACAAAAGTCATAAATAAGTCTTTTACCCTGTAACATCATAAGTAATCCAAAGTCTTCTATCTTTTACCCTGTATTAACACAAAACACACAGATTTTTCGGTCTTTGGGATACAGAAACTCTTTTGAGTGCTTTTCCAGTCAGTCAGTCAGTAAAATATTTGATCCTAGTGGGCATGAAAGAGGAAAATGAACTACATCAATATCCTGCAAAGCTGAAAAACCAGAAATCTATTTGCACAATGGTTGTCAAAAGTATAACCAACAAGCAAAGAAGGTTCCTATAGAACAGCAACAATGAAAGCCAACACTAAACACGTGGAATTACACATCTGGGCAGGTCAGGAAGCTTCTGGCTGTATCACTGTAAGATACACACGCACAAATGAATAAATCTTTTATAAACTGAGCATAAAGCAATACCACTGATGGGTGTTTCAGTTTCTGCTAGCCTAGGATTAATATGATTCACAATTTAGAAGTTCACGTCAGGCAACATTTCAGGAAGCAATGTGCAGGAAGAGGCTCTGTGGGTTAGTTGCTTTGGATCCATCCCACAGAATGACAGCACTGAGATGGGTGTTCACCATGGCACAGTGCTCTGCTTTCTCATCAGCTGTACTGCCCAGCTCAGGGGACCTGAGGGCAAGGTCAGACTTGAACTGAGTAGATAATGAGAGGCAGAAGTGGGGTCTCATGGCTGATGAGAAAAATAAACTTTGGTCAAATTAACCTTATAAACAGAGCAGGGTTCTTTGAAGGGCCAGGTGTGACTGATCAGAGAAGCAAACTTTGGGTAGAAAAACTAAAGTAATGCATGTCTGTGGTTCACTAAAAAGGAATCACAAATTACAAAGTCAACAATATGCAAATATCTTCTCCTTAGCTTACAACATTGTCCACTCTGGAGGCTTGGGACCACAGCAGGAGTCTCAAGGTGCTCAAATAGCAATAGCAATGGTGACAAGAGCAATGACAGCAACATTACCAATAGTAGAGCAGGAAGAGGAAGTTGGGCAGTGAAATAGCCAGCTGGATCCCCTGCCAGGTGGGAATCAAGTATGCAATTCCAGGAAGAATTATAATTCCCAGGGTAAAGAATATCTGGATCACTATTCCAACAGTCCGCTGATCAGAGCCAACGATCTCTGTCACTGAGCAAAGACAAAGCAAAAATTAATAACATTGAAACAAACCCAATTGGAAAAAAAATTATTAGAGGTGGAATATAAGGAAGGATATGCCATATCAGGCCACAGGTCTGTCTAGCCCAGCATCTTGTCTTCAGCAGTGTAGCCATGTCACTGAGGCTGTCCAGGGCAAACACAGGTGACACCTCACCCTCCTTCAGCCAGAGGGGTTTCTGGCTGCTTGTTTACTGCCAGTTCACACAGGGCCACAACACAGGTCTGAGACTGCACCATGATCATGCTTGGTGGAAAATTCTTAGCACTCTCCCTGGGGCATGACCCAGGCACATGCCCCAGACAAGAGGAACCTTCAGGCAGAGGCTGCTCCCAGCAGGTAATGTAGACAAAGCATCTGCAGGGAAAAGAGTTTAACCATACCATGCTGGTTGCTCTGAGGGTAAGGTATGATCCAGTCTGGTTTATTTATTAGGACAATTACAGCTTTTGCTGTTTGGGTGGGTTTATCATTATTTGGTGGATTTTTATATTTTGTGAATGCATCTAATAGCTCTGAAGCCTACGCCCGTCTTTCAGACGATATCCCATGGCCATGACATCCACAATTGAGGTGAGCAATGCATGAAAAAATGTATCCTGTTTGCTCCAAAACCATCACCACTACTACACCTTCAGACTAAAAGCAGAGGGGTTTACCTTGGTTTGTAATACACAGAAAATACTTTTTAAAAAAATTGTTTGTTTGTTTGTTTATTTTACTAAAGCAGGAACAATTTTACAAGTAACAATGGTTTGTTTTGTCTTGCAATGCAGACAGATATGACACCATGAACATTTTTATTGACTGTTCATCACATCTGCACAGCTCAGGGGCAATTCTTATTGCCTAAAGGTAGCTGCTTAACACTGTCCTCAAAAGAGTTGAGTTGGATATAAAAGCAAAGGGAGGTTATTGGGGCAGCCTGAAGCACAGATCAAGAGCTTTGGAGAAGTATGAATAGCAACCACCCTCATGGTGCAAATAAACTTACATATGAAGAAATATGAACATAAGAAATATGTTTCTTAAAAGATGTTAGGTTGGCAAACACACTGGGTGATCCCAGGAGATAAGAGTTAATCCCTGAAGGGATTTAGAAGGAATCACCCTATCCAAGAGTTCGGCACCTTGCTTAGGTCTGCAGTAATACCGTGTACCTGAGGATCTCAGGATCTCCAAATCTTTCCCTAAAGTCAGGCAGCGTGATCTGAGTGCTGAAAAACATTCCTTTCTGTTAAAGCTTGGCCATTTTAAGGGAGCCACGGGTCTGTCATAAAACATATTGCTGGTTAGAACACTTGCCAAAGTTTCAAGATAAGATCTCAGTTTAAAATTAAGCCGTGTGCATGGAAAAGCAGCTTCTGGTCCTTTCACTGGATCTTGGACATGAGCTGCTCAGCAGCATAACTTTGCCCAGAAAAGCAAGGTTCTTCTGGGCTTTAGATGCTAAAAGGGCTAGACTGGTGTGTGTGCATGTACATCACCCCCGTGCTCCCAGGTCCCACTGTAAGTGTTTACATCTGGTTGCAATTCCACTCCCATTCATCTAAATTCCACTGGGAATTTTAAACAGCTGTCACAGGCGTCACAGACAACAGCAATGATCCAAGTTTTTGCCCTAAATCCTGATGTTACACAATGTTTTGGTTTATAACAGTAGATCACCAAATGACTGGCTTTATTTTTAGGTAAATCTGACATCCCGTCTCTTGTAGGATACCTTCCTCAATGTCTGGCTTTTTCAGGCTTTATGACTGCCTTACTGAACCTGGCAGTCATTCAAGATGCCAAAACAATATCCTTTCCTTGTCAAAAGGAAGCTTTCTATGCTAGGAGCTTCATTGCTAGAGACTGATAAATTATAATGTACCAAAGATTCCATATCCCTGCTGGTTTGATGCTATTTATAACAAAGCTTCCCTTTCTTTTCCCTTTTCAGGAAAATAATAAACCTAATACGGACCCTGGTGTCCAGCCTGACACTGAGCAAAGTCTCCCAGCTAAAGAATGAAAGCAGCCAGCCAAGCTGTCCTCCCAGTGAGGAGAAGTAAACTCCTCTGAGCATCTGTAGAAGATGTTCAGACTCTGTCAAAACAAACCATGTCCCTGTGTGTGTGTCCGGTTTCTTTGGGGCCTGCTCTGTAGATTTTTATCATCCTGGTTCTCTTCTGTGTAATAACAAAACCTTTATATATGAATAATCCATTCCCTCACCTCTTAATCACTGGAGGACAAATGCATTAACCAGGATGGACTTAGGTAATACTTTTTCTGCTGACTCCAGGGCCAGTGCTTTGTTCCCAAGAAAAAGAATTATGACAAGCAGATGTAGCCAGAGCCTTTGCCCTCCAAAAACCTCTCACTTTTCCTAACCAAGAAAAAAAGAAGGTAGCATCTCTCACCAAGCACGTAGCATGTCATCCAGGTTCCCTTGCCAAACATGCCTTGGAGAAAACGGAAGATCAAAAATACAGTAAAATTTGGTGAAAATGCCACTATGACACCACATATCCCTACCCCAAGGCAGGAGAGCAGGTAGATGAGGATTCTGCCATATCTGTTGAAAAAGGAAAAGAAAGTGGGAATCATGAAAAGACACAAAGATTTTTCTTTTTTTTTTTTCCTCAACATTTCATTTTAATGCTAGATCTGAAAGTGCCTTCTTGAGACCAGCATTTTTCCAAAAGGTAGCTCTCTGAAATTTTGTAGTATTGGCCCTTGGGATATGGAACTCTTTTCCCTGTAGTGGTTATCACTGTCTTTACATCACTAATAGCAAAACTGGTGATGTCCTCACCAGCCCCCATTTTGTTTTAGAAAATCGTTTGTCTTTTTGTATCTAAACTATGGCCCATGTGTTCCAGTTCAGATGTTTGATCTCATCAGGTTTTTAATAAGGGCAATTTTTGTTGGGAATTTCTGTTTTCACAAATTAGTCTTCTAATAATAATTACAGCCAGTTCTGTGAAAGTCATTTCTGCTTTAACTAGTCTGTGTGATTTTCTAGGTTTGGTTTAGGCTTCTTTTCAAAATATGCCTAATGTATTCAGGAATCTCATTTTCCAGCAAGAAACATAATTATGTGCCCAAGATAAGCCATAATTTAAGAAAAAGTCTTCCTGGAGTTTCACAGAATTGTGTCCTTGGAACACAACTAGATCTTTTCTCGTTGTTTTAAGAAGAAACAGTGAAAAATGATGCAGCTATTTATACTACCATAAAGTTTTTGCAACAGTATTTGTTTGTTCATTTTGTTCAAAGGGTTTCATGAAAGGAACTCATACAGGACAATTTTCAACCAGCTCCATTTTTTGAGTGCTGTCAAGGAGACAAGAGTGAAATGATCTGGCTGCAGCACATTCCCCCAGTGCTGTCAATGAACAACATTCACAGTTGTACAGCAGGCTACATTGGGCTTACTGCACAGGTACTCCTAGATGCACCATTTTATTTTAATAATTGGCTGTAACATCTCTGCTCTTTCACAGTTTTGAGGTGCTGGTGTCACAATTGCCCAGCCAGACTGAGCAGAGATACTTTAAGTTAGCCAATGCCATGGCCGCTTTTTTGCCTTGCTTTTCCCCTTATTACTATATCCCTTGGGAACATGAGGTTCTCCTTGACACTACTTTAAGCCTGTAAGTATTTCTGCCTATGAAGAAGTTGTACTGTAAGTTATTATTTTTACTAGAGATACAAAAGAAAATATAAACCAGGCAGAAAGTAATTTACAAACTGCAGAAAAATGCTCTGTCATTGAACTCATCAGTGGTGCACTCCCCCAGTGCACAAGCTGACTTCTGTTAAGTAGCAGCACAAAGCACAAACCAGACTCCCTTCTTTACTCTCAGAGCAAGGTAGAGCTCATGGGAGCACCCCACTCTGGAGCAGGTTAGCTACTCAAACCTGAATATCACCCACACCTTTCCAGAATCATGGAATAAGTAAGGTTGAGAGGGACTGTTCCTTGGTTTCACCCAGCTCTTACAGAGAGGTTGGCAAGAGCTGTGACCTCAGAGGTAAGTATATGAGTACAGCCTGTGAATGGAGAGAGTTACCCCACTGAGCCCCTTCCTTCTTTCCTCAAGTAGCTGCTTTCTTCATCAGTGGTGCTTATTAACAGTGCCATCCTTAAACATCAGTCTAGAAAATTCTTCTGAATGCTTCCTTTTTGTTTCTGCCCTTCCTGGCTTCAGATGTTCACAGGAAACATTGAAAACCACAAGAAACTCATTTCATGGCATTTTGAGGTCCAAAAAGGACGAGTAAGTACAATTTCATGAAGTTTCTAGCCCAAATCAAAGATTACATTGTCTGGATTTTGCTAGCACAACTTGGGGGTGTTTATCCAAGGGGAATTAAACCTGCAAAATGTTGACACATGCCTATTGCAGGTGATACTGGAAGTGATTTCACTCCCAACAAACCAAAAGACGGCAGAGCTCATACTGTACCTGTCTGCAGCATAGCCCAGGATGAATGCACCAGCCAGGAAGCCCAGATTGAGGATGGCCTGTGAGAGATCCAGCATCCAGGCATTGGCACACACAAGATCATACTGTGGGAACAAGGGAGAGCCATAAACACCCAGGAGGGTCATTTGTCACCCTCTGGGTCAAACATTACACAACTGCATAGGTCCACATGGGAAGGGGAAAAGGAAGGGGAAAAGGAAGAGGAAGGTGAAGTTCAATCACTCTTGCTCAATAACAAGCACTGGTAGGCCCATAGCAAGCACTCTTCAAGTGGCCATGAACAGGGGGAGCTCCTCCTTGCCAAAAGGATGCTGCCTTTCATACATCAACTGCACAGATTTCGAAAGCAAATTGCTCTTCTGCAAACAACGCTGTTAAATACATAGCCAAGGCAAAGTCCTGACTTTGTTTAGTGCAGAATAAGGGTCCACAGCTATTGCCAGTGAAAACAGCATCTTATAGAAATGATTTAGTTATTCTTCTTTGTGCCTTCTAGATAAAAGCAAAAACACATAGTCTCTGAGGAAGCTGAAAACAAAGGTCAATTTCAGACACACTGAATGAATATTTTCTTGGCATAACTTTCCCAGACTTTTTTATTCCTTACAGTGCAGCATCCATATCTCCCTAGCATACTAACAGGGATGGGGATGGGGATGAGTGGAGGGAAGAGGGAAGTGGTTGAGAGTAAGGAAGGGACTAGGAACTAAAAATAGAATGAAACTAAAACCAAGTAATTCTATAGACAGCATGGCATGGGAAACCGCATAGAAGTTCCTGGAGAATAAAGAAATATTAAGCATTGCAGACTATATGGGATTCGGGAGGCTTCAATCCATGCCTGGGGTAATCATTGGAACCATGAGGCCTCAGGATGAAAGGAAGCCACAGACAGCAGCAGCTGCCACCATTTACCTAGAGAGACCCTTTTGCTTTCAGATGTGAGCTCTAAGATACCTTTTCATTGCCATCAAGGTGCTGGTTGCTGAAGCACACACAGTGTGCCACATTTGTGCTCACCAGCACATGACAACACCAATGCTCAAGCACTGTGCTCAAACAGAATGGCCACAGGGTGGGCTGGAGAGATAGCAGCCTCTTCTGTCATTCACAGGTCTCCAGACCCTAAAATTTAGTGTTTAGTGTTCCCAAGCTCCATCTCAGCCCTTTGGCACACTGTAATGCCCAGAATATTATCTGGGCCTGAGGTCTCAGAGGTGCCTGCACAGGACATACAAGGGGCACCTCACAGGTCTCTAACCTGATGGATATCCCACCTTCACTGACTTCAAACAAAGCTGTGGTTTTGATGTCAACCCCATTACTCCAGGGAGCCTGACTGGCCACCTTTCAGCCACGTCAAGCTAAGAGCACCTGGCTTCCACTTCTGCAAATCTTGAGCAAGAGCTGCAGAAACCTCTAAGAGGAATAAAACCTGCTCTCAGCTGTCATACTCGAGGGCAATTGAAATCTTTCCTAAAATAGCCCGTACATGGAGAAGCACTGTCAGACTTCAAATGCTGCTTAACCTCTTGCTTTTTCAAGCTACGAAAAGCCTGGCAAATAGTATCAAAAGGTGTATCTTTGGAAAACAATGGGGATTTATGAGAACAACCATTAAAAGAAGATTTTTAAAACAAAATGCAACTGCCTGTGCTGATGCCAGAGGCTGGGACTCTCCTTGACCCCTTTTCAAAAACTGTATTTATTTTTTAATTATTTGATCTCTCTTTATTGTAAACAGGCAAGGAATAAACTATCATGAAAGAAGGCAGGAGAACAAATGCATGCCAGAAAGGAAGGGGAAAGTATCTTCAACGGAGAGGATTGTTTCATCTGTACAGCAATTTCCTATGATTTATGCAGCAGCTGAAACTATCTCTACACTAACAATATCATCAAATATCGTATATATTCTGGGAAATAGGAACATACAGAAAACTTCTAAGGAGCTGTGGGCTCTTCCTGAAGATTAGTGACAATACACTGACTGTTCTCCTAAGTTAGTCCTGCACTTTGTCATTTTCTAAGTATTTAAATAAATTCTGGTACAGATAACCACTTCTGCTTGCTTGACGTAGCACGTAGCATTGAAATCATCACCCTGCTAATGTCTTGTTTTTCATTTGCAAACATAACCTTTAGAGGGGAATGTAACCTTTAAAAGATAATTGAACACCCCGCAGAGATCTTTTCTTTATCCGAGCTGCCTGTCAGACCCACTTCACTGCTTCAGCTGTGACCTGGCTTGGTTGGGCCTGAAAGTGATCCCTATATGCATCCCTTGGACAAAAATCATTGGCAACAGTTTACCCACGTTTTCAGACTGCCTCTGGTTAGTTCTTCGTCCTCCTGTATGACCCCCCTACCCAGCACTTCTGTGTTCCTTGCTAGCAGCCTCCACAGAAGGCAGTGGCTTGGTGCCCCCTCCCTGCTCCTGAACATTCATAGCCTGACCATGCACGGGCTGCTGTTTACACTTCTAAAAATGTTAAAGCATTTATTGCAGTACCATGGGGCCAGGGGGAGAAGGATACAAAAGAGTAAAGTAAAGCCTTAGGTTTTTCTTCCCCTGATCTGAAGGCCATTTGTTGCTCTGCACAGCGCTGGCTGCACCCTGACTCTGCTAGAAGCCAGCGAGCAGGCTCCTCACTGTGATCACCAAGCAGGTGATGGAGCCCAGCTGGCCAGCTCCAGCTAAGGGCACATCCCCTTCCTGGGGTTGCTGTGCTCTCAGCCAAGCCTCTCACTGCACTAGTGCAGGCACCCAGCACAGCCCTGCAACCCACCTCTGCATTCAGTGCTGCCCCCACCTGCAGGATTCCTATCCGCTGTAGGACACAAACCACTGTGCCCCTGAACACAGACCCTTTCCATTTAGGGAGCTGGCTGAAAAACTGCCCAGACTGGTAAACAATCCACTTCCTCACTCCTTTTCTCTTAGCCTTGACGATGAGCTGCCACTGTAAGCAGAAATGAGGTGCTGCCAGCACAGACAAGCAGCAGGAACCAGCTCCTTCCTCACATTCCTCTGTAGTGTCCGTAACAGATGGGAAAAGCAGTTCTGTGCTCCCTGCCAGCCTTGCAGCCCATGCAGCCATCCACTGCTGGTTGGAAATACATCCCTGTCATGAATGTCTGCATACCTGCTGAGGCTTGGACACCAGTGAGATGCTCAGATTTACAGAAGCAGTGGCACGACTGGAAGGAACAGTGCTGGTGTGCTTCACTGATTTATAAAGGAGCAGCAAAGCACCTGAATGAGATTTCTCTGGGAGAAGGAAGGGGCTTTGCACTGGCTCCCTGTAGCTCATTAGTGGTGTAATCACCCTAAGAAGGAGTGGCAGCTGGATGAGCTTGTACATGACTAATGGCTGGGAAATATGGGGCTGTGGAACTTCTCCTTTCTTCAGAGCTTTGGAACAAGGCAAACATTTTCCATTTGAGATTGACCTACAGACGAAGCACAAACTTGTAATTCCTGGTACTTGAGAGAGCTTTATTCACTTGAACACAACATATCCCTGTAGAAATATATTGTTTTAAATCACAACATGCCATTGGAAGCTACTCAAAATGTAGCAACCTTGGGTAGGAGTTTTGAAGAGGTTTATTGCCTTTTACAATTAAACTACAAAACAATGGATTAAACTCTATGGTCAATAAAGTTTTACAGTGATTCCCCAGCCCATTTGCAGCGGCATGTCCAGAGCCCAGACACACATTTTAAATGGCATTCATCCAAGTGACCAAAAAGTGTTTGGTTTACCCTTTCACTCCCAGTGACAAATGGTTCAGTGAAATATTCATAGTTTAAGGAAACACAGGGAGATGCTGATTGTTGCGGCATGTTCCTTATTTGTTGCTGGGCAGTTCTTCTCCTCCTGTCCACTGGCCTTTCAAACTGCTATCTTTCCTACATCCTTACTGCAACAAATTCCTCTGCAAGGGAATGCAGCGGAAAAGAAGAAACTGCCTCATTTTTGTCTCTCTGTTAAGGCTTCTATCAGAGTGCTAAGGGATGAAGCAACTGTCCTTCTCCGTATCTTGTTTCAAGCTGAGCCCTTAACAGGACAAGAGGAGTCAGTCACTACCCTGCTGCCAGGGCACTGGGGCCCAGAGCCTGAGGGACAGGTTAGCTTTGAAAGCTTTGTCTCCAGTGCATGACTGAAGGCCCATGACCTTTGTGTCCCTGCCACTTGGACCACCTCATTCGCTGAGTATCCTAGGACAAAAAACCTGTTTTGTCCTCCTCCTTTGTCTCTTCAGGGCCAAAGCAAGAGGGAGGTAGAGAAACTCTTCATCTCCTAATGGGGTAAAAGCAGCAGCTGTCCTCAAAATAATAAGAAAAAAATTGAGCCCCCAGCTAGTACCAGTGGGCTTGATGGCAGTGGAAGAAACAGCCCCACTGGCTTAACCCCTGCAAGCAACTGCTCCAGCCCCTCCCGTACAGACAAATCTCACTCAGAGCTTCATGAGAAATTCAGCAGTTGCTGTTCCCTCTGCCCTCTGTGTGCCCTTTTCCCTTTTCCCTCCTCTAATTAATATTAATCCCACCATGACAGTGAAAATAAGATGGGATATACTGCCATGCCAATAACAACAGTCACACTAGATCAACAATTTGAGGGTAAATTGAGTTGTTTATTCCCTTGGAGGAGGATAGCAGAAGGACCAGCTGTGCTTTCTCCATCCTGAGTTTGACTGACATGTTATCTCCTACTCTGAGGGACTATAAAAACCATGAGACACACATTATTTGTTTCCTTACAGGTTTCTCTGCAAATGGTATATTCTGAGATGGGTGGCAAGCTGAGAAATAAGGAGATTGATTCCCAGCGGGTGCAATAGGCTATGTTCAGATGATCATCTGTCCACCTCAGACCTCACACTTGGGCAACAAATTATTGTTAGGTCTTAAAAGGACATCATCTACAGCATGAAGACTTGCTGCAGACAGGACATATTGGGATCTGTCCCTTCTGCTCAACTCCTGCCAACAAAGGCTGAAATAAATGCTGTCTAAAATTAACCCAGCTGTGCTGTAACTGCTGATGGCCACACAGACCTCCCTGTTCCTTTCCTCCAGTGCCTCAGGCCATTTCATTGCAGTTGCAATTGTAACTCATGCCCATGCCTCAAGGAGTCACCAATGCCAAGAATGTCTGAAGAAAATGGCTCTCCCTTTGCACACTATTTCCAGCCGCCCTGTCACAAAGTGCTAGATTTGTCTCCTCAGGAATAAAAGTACACAGTGCCTAAGCCCAGCAGTGTTAAAGATCAGTGACCCCAACTTCAGCACAGTTTCCTGGAAAAGTTAGTTTATTGACTTTGATATGTCCTGGATACATGGGTCCTTCACAGGGCTCACCCAGCAGGATTTGGCAGGCAAAATACTTTTTGTTTCAAGTGCTACAGGGCTCAGGGGGTGACCTGGGCTCCCCTCCAGACCCCTGGGCCAGAGCATGAGGTTGTGTCCCCCAGTCCACTGCAGCCTCCCAGCACACCTGTTGTTTCTCCATCTCCATCCACTACACAGAAACACAGCCCTTTCCTTCACTCCTCCCTCTAAAAGAGCTGCTGCTGTCAGCAGCCCTCCCTCCTGAGCAGTGCCAGCCACCTGCTGGGACCAGCATCAATTCAGATGGCACCAGCTGGCACGAGGCAGGAAATCTATTTACCTTGGTAATTTACACTGTCAGCTTCCCTCTCCAAGAAAAATCTGAGAAGCCACTGCATTCCCATCCTGCTGCTGACGCAGTTTCACAGGGAGATGTGCAAGGCACGCTCAATTAAACCAGAGCAGGTGGCACTGAGCCAAGGTCCTCTGCACAGATCCACCACCTCGACACAGCTGTGCCTCAAAAGGATATCTTGAATCATTTATGTCAACCCAGGTGTGGTTTGCTCAACTCTAACACAGTGCAGGTCTGTGTGTGCAGCATCAGTGACAACTTCCTCAGGTCTGGATTGCCCTCACAGAAAAGCCTGACCTAAAGCAATGGAGCACATAGACCCTTGGCCATATGCCTGCAGAAGTAGGGACCTATTCTCAGAGCCCATTGGATATCAAAGGAACATTTTAAGAGGGAATCTTTAGCAATACTGTGTTGCCCATCACCAGAACAAGGTAGCTACCTTTGCCATGTGTTGCTCCTGTGATGATTTTTTAATACAATTTGCTCTTCTCCTCAAATGCTGAAGGAGGAAACTCCTGTGTGTTTTCCCAGAGCCTCACTGTACCTCAACACTGAGACTCGGGACTCCTGCAGCAGCAGGTGATGCACCCCAAGCACTATTTACAGAGAAGTGTGTGCTTTTTATCAATCCACACTCCCCTTTTTCCTTTGCTTCCTTCTGCTGGTGCTATTGTGAGCCCCTTTGCATAAGGCAGCTGTCTAAGATGAGAGAATGGCCAGTGAGCAACACGAGCAGTGAAGTCAGGTACCACAATGCCATTTGTTTCACAGCTTCTCCTAAATCAGTCCATCCAGCCACATGATCTAGCTTCAGAAGGGTGCTCAGAACTTATTGCAACAGCCTGTGGTTTGGCTGCCAGACCTGTGGTGTGATATGACATCTTCTCTCAGAGAAGGCTTTATATGCCTGCTTTTGCCCTCTTAATTCCCTGTCACACTGCAAATCCACACTGGACCTGGGCTTGCCATAGGCCTGAAAGGACTGAAGTACACTGGCTTTTTTTCCCCATCTCTTTCTCCCTGGATGTATATCCTGAGACTGTTAACTCATCCTTTCAACTTTGTCTCCCTGGTCACTTCCAGTGTTCAACAAGACACGCCAGAAATCTTTAGTTGAAAGAAACATTTGTGCACACAAGGATAAAATGAAGTATTTACAAGCAGATGGATAAGAAAAGAAGTCTTTGGTGAGCTAATTAAACAGAGCCTCAGCTGAGTCCTGGTTTGTTAGAGACTCAGCTGGGCAAAAAGCGATTAAATTAAATCTGGGATTTAAATTGTCCTTGCTGGGTATATAACTTATTAATAAGATATCAAGCCCCTTTCAGTAGCTGATGTCAGAGCCATTGAGTCAGGACATGCATGCCACAAGCTTCCTTTCTAGATGAAGAAATCAAGCCTCGTGGGATATAATTCATCCAGGAAATGTTGCAAAACTGCAAAGAGGTTCCAAGTGGCACAGGTCACAGCCCAGCAGCCTCCATCCGAGGTCAACCTGGCCAGCAAGAGTACCTCTAGGAGTCACAGTGACACCAGTGGTGGCACCTGCTGCCCTGGCCCAGGGGAGAGACAGTCCCAGCCTGTCATTCCATGCAGACACCATGCAAACCATTCCATGGTTTTCCCAATATGCACCTTTGGGGGCACAGGTGGGGAGTGCTTTCCCCAAGCACGCCTTCATCCCTCCTCCCTTCCCTGGCCCTGAAGGGTCTCCCCAGCAGAGAAGAGGAAGAAAGTGAAGATGGATGAGGTGTTTTCATGAAAACATTGAACCTTTCACTCCCATTTATTGCTGCAAGACAAATACAGGTTTCCTTTTCCCATAGCTGTACCCATTGCTGCTGGAAAATCACAGTGGCTCTGTTAGATACACCAAGTGCTGCCATAAACAGACTCTGAGCACGATGTTACAGACACAACCTACTTGCTTTCACCTACAGCAAGGCTGAAGGGGGAAAAAAAGGAAAGGAATCTCTACATTTTTAACTTTAAGGTCTAATTCCTCGCAGCCCCCCAGCAGAGGAACCTTGGAGGTGCTGGTATAAACTTCCCACCACATCCATGTCCCATGGATTGTTCCAGAGCCAGGATGCAGCTCCCAGCCACCATTTGTCCTCCTACCCACCCAGCCCTGCCTTCCACTGCCAGCATGGGTAGAGATACATCATTGTTAGGGACCAAAGTTTGACACCAGCTCCCTGCATGAGCAGCCTTGACCTCATTGATCACACACAAAAGCCAGTTCTGAACCTTTGCTCGAGAGCCAGTCAAGTGCTCTGATCTCTCCTCTCCGGAGCATGGACTCTGGCTAAAGCTGCTCAGGTTGCATGCAGGGAATGGACAGCCTGGAGTCTGCAAGTGGGTACAGCAGTCCCAGCTGGATGGGAGGAGGATGGTGAATTGAAAAGGATGGGGTAGGCATCTCATTTTAGAGTTTGCTCAGGGCTTGGCCTGCTGTGCCCTGCTCTGTGTTTCGGAGGGCACAGCTCCAGTACAAGCACCCAGCTAAAAGCACAGCGGGAGGCTCATGACACAGAGAGGAACCAGAGCCCTCAGCTGTGCTGACACATTTTGCAGTGCACCTTGATGGTTTTGAGGCAGTCCCTCTAAGCACACTCTGTATTTTTCATCACTGCATGGGTAACGACTGCTGTCAGAATGACCCTGACATACACACTTCTGGTGTGCAGACTCTATTTTAGAGCCAAACCACAGCACACCCATGGCACAATTCCACATTACACGGAGGATCTCCTAGGAAAGAATCTTCAATGGCCTTTTGCAGCCTCATTAAAAAATCACTGCATTTACCAATGCTTACCACTAGTGATAATAGCCTGCTGTTCTCTGACACTGATATTGAGGAAAAGCTGAATGTCAGCTTTGGGCAAAAATGTGTGTTTGTTTTTGTTTGTTTTTTTTTTTTTTTTTCTTAAGTAAGCACAATCACTTCTGCTGACTCCTGCCGGATCTCGGATAGGCAGTCTGCCACCTGTTGTTTTTTTATTACCTGCAAACTTAAATATCCAATACTGGAAATACTGAGAAGAGATAATCTACATTGATCCAGTTCCTTGGAGCTTACACCACCAGAGTTGCTGGCCTGAAACTGAGCAGCAGAAGCCTCAGCTGCAAAGACTTAACTTTCTGTTTTAATCTGACATTCCTCTACAAAAGGACAATATATCTTCAGGATATTTGGCTTTGCGTGGGCACCTAGCTTTGAACACCCACCTTTCATATCAGCTCACCTTTCCCTAAAAGCTCGATGCCAGCACTTGATCATACTCATTGTCCCGATTTGCTTGTGACTCAAAATGAAAAAAAAATCGGGAAAGGAAAACCAGCCAGCAAAGCAACGACCCTTGCATTGGCGATTCCATTTTACTGCTGCAATCCCACACCAGGACAGACACCAGTGCCTAGAGGATGGGTGTTTTCCTTACCTCGCTGACAATGGATGAGTGGGGCTGTTCATAGACCCAGTTACCGTGGCAAGTGGCGAGCGGCAGGTTGCCGGTGCTGCGATTGCCGGAGTGGGCGAGCGGGCTGGCGCAGCTGGCAGAGGCGTCCCAGGTGACATCCAGCCTCTCGCACTCCCCACTGACGGACTCGTTGCCCAGGTGCAGGGGCAGTACCGTGAAGTTTCGCTCCTCTTCCAGCGTCCAGCCACATCGTTCACTTAACTCGGCTGCCCCCGGGATCCTGCACCAGAAGCTGTCTGGTGCCTGCCCTAGGAAAACTACGCTGGCGAACAGGGAGGAAAAAGTTATGCCTGTCTGGCTAAGGAGGAAAAAGACCCTCTTTTGAAATCTTCCAAACTCCCCAGCCTCCTTCAAAACCTCATCAAAAGATGGCATTATGTGATGTGGTCTGTCCGCTCGCAGCAGCCCGAGAGACGGCAGAGCTTTCTTTCACACTTCGCATCGGCTGCGGGCACTTCCTACCAACGTGACGGTCTCGCCTGCCCTCGCTCCTCTCTTCTCATGAGCGCGCACAGACGCGCGGACAGACAGACAGACACACGGACAGGCGGACGGACGGGCACGGAGGAGCGCGCGGTGCTGCCGGCGGCATGAGCGGAGCCGCAGCGGGCGCGGCTGCGGGCGGACATGCGGGCGCACAGCCGGCGCACGGCCAGGCACACACGGGGACACTCGGGGCGCGACAAGTGGCACCGGGCTCGTACACAGCCGGGGAGGAGTGAGGGCTGAAGCCAACAAACAGATTGTAGGAGAGGAGGGGCGTGCGTTTCTTATTCATCCCGAATGTTAAACAGCTTATGTAATAAACCCGGTTAACTCCTTAAGGGGCGGGCCAGCTGCAAAGGCCAGCTCCCGCGGCGACTGAGATATGTTAATAGGTGCGAGGATAAAGCTGAGAGTTAAATGGGAAAGAGCACAGAAGCTGTTGCAAAAAGCATCAGTGAGTGATGCAGGCTCTCTGCAGGATAGCAGAGGCAGGAAGAAAAGTTGTTTTAAAAGACCTATAGTCTTTCCTTCCACAAATAGAAATTAATACTCTGGCAAAGTTTAATTACTTCTCCGAGGCACGACTTCAGCATCTGCACACATTTTATTCGCAAGGGTCTACTCCTTCTGTAGCATAAATAAAGTGAAGGTCACAAACTGCAACCAAAATCCAAGATTTTTTCTTGAAGTTTGATCTATCTGTTCAAGAAGGCTTTTATATAACCTTGTTAAATATAATTCCACAAAATCTCTCAGATATTTAAAAGAGAAATGACAGTGGTTCTTTATCAAAGATGAATGGAAAACAAGTTACGTCACTTCTCTAACCAGCTGTTTGAGGAGGGGGGAGAAGGGAAGAGGCAGCCGGGACCAGGCTGCGTTTTCTGTGCATGTGAGCACATCTTGTGCAGAACAGCATGAATCAAATCAGAGATGCAATAGTGGGGTTTTTTGAACCTCAGGATTATGAGGTCCCTGCCAACTCTATTCTCTTGTGAGAAGGAGCAGAGGGACAGGACCTATCTAAGATGCCTCCTGCAATGCTTTGTCTTTGGTTACTTACAGCTTTGACTATGGGTGTCTACAGTTTTGAAGCAAAATACAATTTTAAAAACAGGTGCAAATCAAGAAAAGCTTTGATTACTAAACAGGCTATCTGGCATGAAAACTGATGCTGTGGTGTGAGCTCAGCAAAGATGCAGATTTCTAGGTGGGTGCACTCCTGTGCTTGCATCAGCATATGCTTTTGAGGGAATTTGGTTTGATGCCTGGTTATGCTATTTTGTAGTACTCAAGCTTAGAGGCCATGAATGTATCACCCTTGGGTCCAGATGGAGATGGGGAACACTCTGATGGCTGGTTTCAAGCAAGAGAAGTTATTTTCTCTCAATAGGGCTAACTGGGAAGCCAATCATGCTGAGATGTCAAAGATGATATGTTTCTTCAAACAGCTTCCAGTGACTGGGAAGGAGATTGTCTGTGTAGGGATCACCATAAAGAGAAGAAATGTGGACAGAGCCTGATAATCAGGCTGTGTGCTGCTCTCAGAGATCTGATCTAGGGTGTATTAAACACCCATTGCTCTTCAAGCCTTACCCCAATAAAAAAAATATTGGTTTTATCCCCGTTGAATATTACCATAGAATCATAGAATGGTCTGGGGGAAGGGACTTCAGAGATCATCTAGTCCTAAATCCCCTGCTATGGGCAGGGACACCTTCTACTATTACATAGGGAATATCAACTCAACTCTGAATCATGAGGCTTAGTCCTTAGTCCCCTGTATGCCATGGACCAACGTAGCTGTGCCCAGCATTCCACCTGTTTCAGAAATCCATTGGTATGATTACTGTGGCCACCTCATATCTAATCAGTGGAGCTAGACCAGAATCAGTTGAGGAAGAATTCAGTCCACTGTTGAAACCTTACTTCTGGAGTTACTGTCTTTCCTAAAAGAAAGCCTGGTCTAGTAGCCCACTGTTAAAATTTCACACATCCCTGTCCATTATGCTCTGGCCATGCTCAGCACGTGCATTGCAGTCTGCCAGACCAGGAGCCAGAAAGCCTGAGAGAGACCAGGACTAAGCTCACAGCAGGGGATATCTGGGATTCTCCCAGCTACACTGCTGGTCATAGAGGCAAGGACTCATTCAGTAAAATCATTTCCACTGCCTGGCACACATGATGTCATAGCAACTTTGGTTTCTCATTGTTAACCTGTATTTTAAGTCCTCTGTCCAAAAGCAGCTTATCACTATTTGCCACCATATCAGTGTACTGCAAGACGCCAGTTTATCAAAGAAATCTAGAATATCCCAGTGACAGATGCACAAGAGTGTGCATTAGTGCATTTATTCCACAGCAAGCAATTCCTAGCTTCTGCATGGCTTTCCATGAACTTCAGCTTCACGTGCTGGGGCAGCTGAGCACATCTAAGGACAGGAAGATGATGGGTTTGTACACCAAGCCTGAAACTGTAACCTCAAGAAAGAATGCCCTTACACCTTTGAGAACAGATCCCTGGGTCATCATTTTAAACATTCTATCCTATGGATACAGTAAAAAATTATGCTCTTTGATGCCAAGGAAGATGTTGAGTGATGAGAAGGGCAGAAGCAGTAAAAATAGATGTGGAGAACAGAAAGAAGGAGGGGGAAGAGTGTAAAGAGAGCAAGCCAGGGAAAGAGCAGATGCAGAAGGGGTGATGAAAGGGGAGCAGAGAAGAAAGAGCTGTAGAAGTACAAGTAAATTACCATCACAGGCATCTTCACTTGGAGCTCTGTTTAGCAGCCCAAATGTCACAGTTATTTTGGACATGGAATGAAAATGATGTAGTCTAGAGAGGAAGGCACATACACTCTATGTACACATGCGGCACTAGACTACCATTTATACATGCCTGGATGACACCATGAGACATTTCAATCAATACCTACTCTGACCCAATCCCAGAAAGTTAAAACTTTACTGCAACACCCTGGATAACCTCTGCCAGTGCATCAGATAATCACTTATAAACCTCAAAATCCTTCGTGGAGCACTGTCAGCAGTGGGGCAGTGACATCACCCAGTTTGCAGGCAATTGAGGGCCCATCCTACATAACAGCACTGATAAAGTTCTGCAGAAAACCATGACCTAGGTTTAAGATCCATACAGACACATGACTCTTGCTAAGTAAGAGTGCCTGTGAGCAGGCTTGGGCAGCAGTCACCCACCCTGCTTTTTATCTCACCTGATGCAGCTTCATACTGTACCAAATATGTGCCCCCCAGACTAAACTGCTAAGACTAGATAGCCCTGAGCAGCAGGGGTGCAAACCAGTCAGCTTCACACCTAGGGCCAGGAGACTGCCTGCACCAGCCTTTCTTCCACTCTCCATGCCAGGAGAAGGGGTGGAGGTCTCCACAGCCCTGCATGTGTGGACTGCCTGAGCCTCTGCTCCCTGGTGACCCCACAGCACAGACTGCAATAGGAAACCAGGCAGCAGCAGCTCAAAGCACACTGCACAGATGTGAATGGCAAGGCTTGGCTCACAGCAGAAGACGGCAGGAATTAGAAAGGATACAAGAGCTCAGCTTTGGAGATTAAATAAACAGTGGATTTTTTAATATCAGAGTGAGACCTCTTTATGGGGCAATTAGAGATGCTGAGGCTTCCCTCTCCCACACATGGTACAATTACACTCCAGGTCAGGACACCAAATTACATGTAGCTTTTTCTCTGACAGTTCCCATACTTTGGCTTTTGTTGCTGTTGGCTTTTTTCCCTTCGCTTTATTGATCTTTCTTCTTCCTCCCACACCCACTTTCATCTCCTTCTTTTATCTCCCTCTTCCTCTTCTTCCAGATTTCCTCTTTTTCTTTCTAAAAGGTGGCAAATGTACTCAATGAAATTTGTCCTTTCCCAGGCCTCCAGATCAACTTAGCAAGCTGTAGGCTGAATTTGAAACATGGAAAAAGTCAATTCCAATCAACAGGGTTTCCACCTTTTGGCAATCCATTAAAGCAATGCACAGTATATTATACTCCCCTCCCTCACTATTTCCATGGACTGTAAGCTATTTTTACTATCTTGATCCCAGAAACAAATATAAATAAATGTAGTACTTGGAACTGTAGAATACAACAGCCAGGGGAGTCTGTACTCATTGCTAAGACAGCAGCTGAAACAACAGAGAAAAATAGAGATGTGGGGAAAGAAGAGAAAATTGAAATGAGGAAAAAAAAACCATGGAGAGTGAAAGGAAAAGCAAAACAGTTGCAAAGAGGTTCCTGTCTTGTTTCTCTTGTCACGGGGTAGGAAAAACCAGACCAGTAGTGGCCACTTTGAAGACTGCCTGTATCTGCCATTTTGAGGAAGCCATCCTAAATCTGCAGCCCGTGCTCATTCTCACACCCTCAGCTTTTCCTCCCTCTGCCAAGGTGCAGAAGGTGGGGTCACGTGGGGTTTAGATGCCAACAGCCCCTGGGGCTCCCCAGGCTCATCCCCTCTGCAGTCACCAGGTTTCCCTTCCTGACACCCCACACCTTTCCTTGCACAGGCTCGCTCTTGGGGTGAAGCAGTCTCTGCTCAAGGCAAATGGGATCCTGCTGGGGCTGTGCTTTATGATCCAAACCCAGTGCTGTTTCAGCCCCATGGTGGTTGCACACCACTCACCTTTGCCTGTTGGAGAAGATCAGGTACCACATGTTTGTGTGCTTGCAGAGGATGACTTCAGTGACTTCCTCAGTGACTTTCAGCATTCTGAGGGACAGCAGCAGAAACGTGTCTCTGCACACACATGTGGGAACACCTGCTGGCCAGGATTTCAGCTCAGGATCTGGGACAGGCTGGGGAGCAGAAAGGGCTCACCAGCTTCCTCAAGGCCAGCTGAACAAAAGGCAGACAGAGGATAGAGGGTTCCTACGCACCCATTCTCACAGTCTGTATGTGTCTTCCTTCAACATTTTTCTTTTCATCCGGTCACCCTGGAGGCCAGTGAAGAGGTTACACCAGGCTCTACCTTCCTGTTCAGATAAACAGCCATGATTCCACAGCATGTTTATCAGGATCCCTGCTAATGACTCAGAATAAGCAAGCATTTCAGCTGTAAGATAAGACAAGCCAAGTTCACCAGAGGATATTTTACACAATGGAACAAACAAGGTATACTTCCAGAGATGGCTGTAAATGCCTAATAAAATGAAAATGTTCCCTCTCATGTTATCAGACAGGTCTAAATCACAAGGTTGCTTCCTCTCTCAGCAGCATGTGCCTCAAGTTCTGCTTGGAAAGCCAGAAAAAATCACCTTGGTTTTGTTTGTGATTCCTCATTCTTGCACATCCCTCCCCTATGACTCAGTTTCCATTAAGCTTGGAAGCCAACATTTCTAAATGCTAAGAAAAGAACTTTGCTTTAAAGTTTCTAGATCCATTTTATGAGAATAAAGATGAAACTTTTAAATCTTATCAAGGATGGTGTCAGTGCAATGAAGAGTTCTGAGAGTGCCCCTCTCTAGCTATCTACTTCCCTAGCTATTTCTGAAGGGGGAATTCAATTAAAAAAAGGAGGAAAAAAAACCCCACATGAAATCCCTTCCAGGGTTTTTAATATTAGATTCTACTTTCATACTCTTTCTCAGTTTTACTTTTATATTCAGTATTCCCAACAAGCCTTTTTTGTGGCCTTTCTATTACTTTTTTTTTTTTTTTTCTGAGGACTCTCAGGAATGTAAAAGACCACTAAGGTGACCAGTGTAATAACAATGCCAGCATCCATAAATATGAGAAGAAAGTAACAGAGAAATCCCCCTAGACCTCTACTGTCCATCTTATGGGCAGCTTTGGGTAGAAGCAGTATGGTCTGATGCAGAAGAGAATTCAGGTTTGAAAGACCCCATCAAGTCCACATGGGAGAATTAATATACGTTTCATATTTATGTGAAAAATTATCTTATCTCAACAGATTTCTTGTTTCTGTCTTTCCAAGACAATAGAGAATTATTTTTAACACCACTGAAAAAGAACTGAGAAACAGCTTTGCAGAAACTAAAAAAAGCTGCAGGATCAGGGTGAGTTCCGAGCAGCAGCAGCAGAGACCCAGCACACTCCAAATGGACCAGTGAAAGTTCAAGTCATCCTGGAAGTATGGATGGGAACTTGTAATTCCTCAGTGCCTTTCTCTAGTCTCCCTGTCGTTGTTTTTGGAAACCCTTAGCAGTTACAGTCTATTTATAGGTCACTCTGTTTTTGTAGTTTATCTCTGCTATAACATCGTGTCCTTTATCCTGACTGCACAATACAAACCCAAAGGAATTCTTCATAGCTGGGTTCTCACCTCCTGCTTTATTAGCATGCTTTGTTAATAGGAAGAGGGACCAGGTTACTCTCATCAGCCTGCTTAGCTGGATGAACATGCTGGATCTGTTCATGATCCAGCTCTTAGCACACTACTTAAAATGGGCATTTTTGGGTATGTGGCCCTACCACAGGGTACTTCAGTTACTCAGTTGTTTTAACGTTTATTTGATTTTAAATGTCAGTGTATTTATTACACAGGATTTATTATATTTTTCCTTCCCTAGTGATGTTCCTGAGTGTACTTGAGTGTTTTTAAGCGAAAAACATAAAGATGTAAATATCTGATGTGGAGATGCAAAGCAAGAATGATCCAACAAATTGAAAAATAAAGGAATTGTTTACATTGGTCGAAGATACCCAGATCCCAAGCAAATAGATGAACTGAAACAAAGGCCATTCAAGCTGAGTGTCTCTGAAAAGGGTGCAGCAGCTGTATCCATTTTGCCATGAAAACAATTTTGCAGTGGTTGGTTGGAAAACATAACACCTGTACATTGGGGAGCTGGCCCATGTAAAATAATGTAGGTGGCAAAGGAAGTTGCTGAGGTGAATTCTGTGTTTCTAGGCTGAGCTTCCAGTCACCAAACCCAGGCCCTAACAGAGGACCCTGTGTAAGGGGAGTACAGTGACCAGGAAACTTGGAGAGGTGGTCCCTGCCAGTGTCACCAGAATGCAGCAGGCAGAAAGCTCTGGGCACTGGGAACTGGGAGGCATCATCTGCAAAAGGCTGCTCTTCCTGCTGCAAGGCTGCTCCCCTTGGCAGCTGCTCTCAGCAGAAGGAGTGCAACCCTTGCCTCAGCCCTTGCAGCCGTGCTGTAGCCAAGAGCTGGGGCTGCTGGAGGATGAAGGGACTTTATCAGCCACAGAGAAGGCATGGCACCACTGCCCCCAGCTCCATGCTGGCCAGCTGCAGTGCAGTGGGCAGTTTGGGAGGTCTTGTAAAGCCTCAGAAGGTGCCATTTGCTGCCAGGGTGGGTAGCATTCCTTGGGTGCAGGCCCACTATGCATCCTTCAAGGGAGCCAGTATTTCCAGTCCCACACATCTGCTCCTCTGCACCGAGATGAGGACATGGGGAACAGACAAATTTCAGTAAACAACAAGTTCCTGGACTCACTGCCAGCTACTTGAAACTTAGATTTAGGAGACTTATTCAGAGATGAACTTTATGAAAAGATTATTTAAGGGATTAGTTCATATGGTATTTTTAGCAAAATGATAGCTGAAGAAAAGCAAAAAGGGCTTACTTTGGGTTTGTTTAATAAATGAAAAGAGCAACGTTACCATATAATTTCCATATATGCATCAGTACAGCAGCTGGCACCATTCTGACCCCTCAAATTACTATCCTCCTCCAGTCCTGTGTACACCAGCAAGTTGCTCCTGAGCCAGAGGAGCCAAGGAGACGTTTATGTTTCATAGCAAGCGGGCACCAGCATGGACCTCATCCTCTCCCCATCTGCAGTAGGGCTGTGGACCTCACCCCCTTCCCACGGGTTGAGGGGGAGCAGAGCCTGTGCCAGACTCGCTGCCCATGCAGCACAGGCTGGCAGAGCAGGGCTGCAGGGTGTTACACAGGTTGGAGCAGGTTGTGCAGCCAAGGACAGCTGTCGGTCACACACCTGGCAGACCCTGGCTCTCACTCTCCCAGCCTTCATCCCAGCCTGGGGGACGTTTAAAGGCAACTTCACCAAACTTTTCCTGCTTCAAAATCATTCTTCTACCTTCCTTTCGGCAGCATGATTAAAATGGCAATTTGTACTAAAGGACCAGGAATGCCTCATTCTGATTCCTCCTGCTCAGACAGATGGCACTGCTAAGCAATGTGTCAGCTTTCAACAAGGAAGAGCCTTGTTTATCTTCTGGAAGTCCAAGGTGTTCCCAGCTCATCCTTCACTGATTTTTCTATATCCAGGGAAGTTTCTCTCTTGGTTTTCCCATCACATGATGTTTTGTTTTAATATTATTCTGCTCCACTTCAGTTTTCCTTCCTCTGAGAATGAACCTTCCAGGAAAGCCCTGTTTGCTTCTGGACAAAACCAGAAACTTGAAAAACTCTGTGTACAGTATGAGAAATCCCTGCTCCCACTGCTCTCCTGTTCCATAAAGCCAGCAGTGCAGGAGGAAACTCTAGCCTTGTGACCAACACAAGGAGGCCTCAGGACCTGCAACCACAGTCCCAGCTGTGATCCCTGATAGTTCATACTGTGCCAAGATTTTCTAGAGAATCATTGACTCAGGCTGTGTCCTAACTTCTGTGTACAGAGACTGCAGAGTTTTTGCCAGGAGGGGATTAAAGCACATTCTTGAGAAGCAAGTTTTAAGAGGCAGTGGGCACAGGCTGAACCACAGGATGTACCCTTTGAACACCAGGATACATCTTTCTAGCATGAGGGCGACTGAGCACTGGAACAAGTGGCCCAGAGAGGTTGTGGAGTCTCCATCCTTGGAGGTACTAAATCTGGGAGTGATCCTGGGCAGTCTGAGGTGATGGTTTGTTTGTGGAGACCTGATGAAAGACAAGGCTTGAGGCAAAGGCCCCTGGCTAGAAAAACTCGATTGTGAGGAGTGTTTGCAGAAGAAGCAGGAATGCAATGAGCTTTTATGGGAGAAAACATGTAAGCAGCATGACCCTGGGACCAAGGAGAAAAATGAGGAGATGCAGGGATGGAGAGAAACCCCAGTGAGAGTTCCTGTGCACACAAGCACCAGCCAGACTGGTACAGAGTCGCATCTTTCTAACAGCAAAACCTTCACCACGTCACACTGAATTCAAGGAGCTGCGAGGGTCAGAGCAGGGCTTTGCATCACTGGGTGTCACCATGGGGTGGTGGGAACCACCTGAGCACAGGTTCCTGGCCAGCTGCCATGCTGCAGGAGCAGGGAAGTCTTGTTCCCTGGAGGGGACTGGGGAGGTGACAGAAGTGAGGGGAAGCACAATTGCTCATCCAATGGCTGTCACTTTCAAGTACAGATAAATAATGTTGAAACTCAGCATTGCTGACTGTTACAGCAGAATTAATACTGCCACCACCTCCATACATCCTCTGTAGGGACATGGCATTCCTGTATCCTCTCATTCAGCCTGTGTCTCTGATCACTCCTGGTGCCTGCTTAGAAAACCTTGGCTTATTCCTCTGCAGCTGCTGAAAATTTTCAGACAGGTTTCAACTTCTCACTTGCTATGCAGCAGTTTCATTTAGCAGACCTAGGGGCTATTTCTTAAGATTTTTTCAAGATTTTTTTTTTATAGATTTCACTATTCCTGGGAACTCCAAGAAAATCACAGTGCAAACTGAAGTTTAAACAAAGTTGTTATGTGCTATCACATGACTTGAAAGCTTTCCTCTTAACCATTGCCACCTGTAATTATCTCAGAGCACACACAGGTGTTACAGGATGCTCTTGATAAGGCCAGAGTTTGGGAGTCTGCAGAGTATTTCTCCCTGCTCAGTAGCTGTCAGATTTATTTTGCATTGGGCATGGCTCTGCTGCCTGTTGGAAGCATGGATCAGCCCAACAGAGCACTTGTGTGTGAACAACCACAAAGTACATCCACCCTGGGGCAGGAGTTTCTGCTGAGCTCTACCTTCCCAAGCTCACTGAAACTCCTGCTGTGTGTTGTCCTTGATGGCTGTGTTTCTGTCTACTATTCCCTTTGGCCTGTGGTATTCAAGAAAACAGCAAGTTTTCAAGAAAACACAAATCCCACACACCAGAAGTGCCTGGTGCACAGCAGTGTCCATGTGCTACCAGGAGCAATACCAGGCACAGAGTCTCTGGTCAGCATGGCTGTAAGGCTGCTAGTGCTGGGTAAAAATGATGCACAAATGTGCTCAGCTGACTATGGTTTAGCCAGAAAGTATTGAAGAGACCTAATAGCACCTGTGCTGGTTGAGGTCCCTCCCTGTCTGTGGGTTGGGTAGGAACTGCTGTGTCGGGGCTGGCCTTGAAACTGAAGTGAAGGCAGAGCTGGCATAGATCCTATGCACGTGCACTCATTCTCCAGAAACCTGAGTTGGGCTCCAGGCCAGTTTTGAATGCTGCCTGAACTGGGAACCAACAGTGGTGTCACTGGTGTGGGACAATTCAGCTGCAGGTTGCAGAGGAAACATAACCTGAATTTAGGAGGGAAAGCTGAGATCACAGTATCTTCTGCTCTAGCCAAGGGGCAGATGCAGTTAAATATTAACATTGTTGTTATGTAGCTGTGACCTGGCCCAACAGTATTACCTACACTGTGTTTTACATACTTTGTTGCATGTGTGTCTGAGAATAGCCACTCACCTGGGTGATCTGCACAGGAAGGACTAAACACCCGTCCCACCCACTGCCAGCCTTAGGGACTTGGAGGTAATTTAATGACAAGTTAGGCTCACAATTTCCTGGTACACTCATAGTTCACTTACTCTTGTATTTATGGGAGCAGCCCAATAATTCAGAAGTTATCAGTAATCTCTTGTACTGAATGGGCAGCTTGCTCCATAGGAGAGTCAGGAATACGTTTTACAAGGTCACTCAGTCCAAAATACCTCCCTTGAGAGCAGCCTGTGCATTGTAAAACTGCCAGTGCTGCCAGCTCTGCTGCCTCAGCCTCGGGAAAGCAGAGTGGGACCAGTGCTGTCAGTGTGGCTGGCCATCACCTGCTGTGTAATTCCACCCTGCACACACACTGCCCCCATGTACACACACACAGGGACGTGCTGCTGTTCCACTGCTTGAATTTCTGGCTCCTTCTGTGAATGCCTCCTACACTTTGTCCTTGGTTTTATCTTTATCTAACAAGTTGAGCTTCAGCAGTCACTTAAATTGCTTGTATTCATGCCTTAGTTTCAGTCCACTGGGAATGGCTCTTCCACAGGGACCTCCCCTGCCTTCACTCAGCCAGTTCTTCCCAAATCACAAGCGGTCCTGCTCTGGCTCAGCAACATCCCCGTGCTGGGTTTATCTTTTACCCATACAAAATGCCAAGTTCAGTGATCTCATTCCACCCACTCCCTTAGCTGTAAAGTGGCTCAATTTCCCCATGGATATTTCACTTCATGAGATGCTTGTTGAAGAGCCAACCAACCCTATGATTCTCAAGGGTCACATCTCACTGAAGCATGTGGGCAGCTCCCACTCACCTACCACTGCCCCAAACAGGATATCTGATGGTGACTATCACTGTCTTGTTGCTTCTTCCACCAGCAATGTCCACCCACTGCCTCATTTCTTACCCTGGAAGCCATTATGAAGGCACTTATGGCAGCAGGGAATGGAGCACCAAAGCCCACTGGGCAGCACAGGTGGACAAGTAGCATGGGAAGACTCAACTAGAAAACATTGCTCTCTGTTTCCTATTTCACGTGGTATGCATTTGGCTTCAAACTTGCCTGCTAGCTAGTGTCCTTACCCTTGACTCCCCCCACTTCTCTGACCAGCCCCTTTTAGTGTTCTTCTAGCTAGTCCCATTGAAATTTCAGCAGGCCTGGGGCTAAAGTGAAGCAGGGCTGTCTGCATTCATGATGAGTTGGTGGAGTTCTGTCCTAATTCCCTACCAAAGGCTGACTGCTTGTCTGTGAATGCTGGATCTGTATGTTCCTTTTGGACTTAAACTACTGACACCTTCTTGTCATTGCTCCTTGATGGTTTTCTTTACCCTTGCAGACTGTGAGAAACTGCATTTATTGTGTTTGTATTACCTCATTTGCAGCTGCAAGTGGATTTGTGTCAGCAGTATATTTCATTATCTATCAGAAGTGTAGACAGATGCCCAAATGTTCACAAAACCAGCTTACAAGATATCAAAACCCAAACATTTACGACACAAGCTAAGAAATGGAAATAAAACTTGATAGCAGCAACCCTTAATTTATCCCAAAGGGAAGACTTTGGAGCACCTGCCATGAGAAGTAGTGTTGGATGCCTTCTCCTCTACTGGGGCGGCACATCACTTCCAAGCACCTGGGATGTCAGAGGCAGAAGGCTTGAACACAAAATCTCACAGACCAATGTGCAGACCAGTTTCTCAGCTACAAAAGGACTATTTTTTTCAAGCAATTTGAGCAGAAGAAATAGCTTCATTTCCTGCTGAGCAGAAAGCTCTTTTAGAAACATAAATGTCCACGCTAATAACAATTGTGCAAACAAACACTGACAAACTGCATCACAGCTGTGTGATTATGATACTTAACTCCCCAAAGATTCAAGCTTGCGAAATATATTTGAACTCCTTTTGCTTTCGGAAAAATATATTCAAACCCAGAGTCAAGAAGCCTTTCCTTAAATCTATTGCTTAATTTGGGTTGATCCCCAATTACAATTTTCCTAGGTCAGCATTAACTGCTTTATTGTTCTTTTTAGTAAGTGTTGTGTGTTTGATTCCAAGCCTTTTGTCATTTAAAAAGCAATTTATGATGCCAGGAGATATAGGTGTGTTTACTTATTTCACAGAAGTGCTAGAATGATGCTTTAGCTGAGGACCATATGGAAAATCCAAGAATATTGCTCATAATGACACTGAAGTCTTCTGGCATCGTGTAGTTGGGGGAATTCTGTAATTGCCTGTCTCTCATTAGACCACATTCACACCGTGATTCTTACAGCTGCATGGTCGTATGCAAGGAGCATGGCTGTCAGAAATTCAGAAAAATCAGTTCTCATCATGTTATATTGTGGGAAATACAAATAAAAGGGTAGAAGGGCTTCTAAAGGGTGAGAAATAAAAGCAAGTCTTGAAAATAAAGCAGAAAGATTTTAGGAAATAGCTTCAGCTGAGAAAATATTAAAGAAGATACCAATATACAACAGAGCAAGGACACTAGAACAAAGGTTTAAGTTTCTAGGCCTAGCTGAGATGGCTTTTAGAGTTGCCAAAAATATGCTTAGCAAGAGAGATAAAGTTAAGCTTAGTAATGGAATATTATGGACTGTTATATAAGGTATAAAACAAGCAAGTATTGTTTTATCGAATGTATGTGCAATATAGAAGATGGGTTAAAACAGCTGTCTGTAACTTTTAGAATATCTGCTATGGGTTGAAAAACTTTTAAGAATGCTCTGTAACCAGGAAATCCTTGGTTTTCTGCCTGCAGCATGAGCTTTTATTGTCTTTGATGTCTTAACTCTGTATATGGGATAGAATAATAAAAGCTCATGGAGCATCTGTCCTGGTTCCCCATCCTGTTTGGTTTTGGTGGCATAACACCACCTTTTACTCTGTTAGGTTTAGACAACCCAGTCCTGTGGGTAATGGCATTTTGCTGCCTCAAGTGCCAAAGAGGATTTCTGAAGGGGTTGGGACACCAAAAACAGGAGCAGCAGGAGGAGTCACAGGGACTGTCACAGATTGAGGCAGGGCAGAGAGGTGAGTTAGGGAACTTCGAAGGGGAGCTATTGGTCTCAACAGACAAGAGCAGTCTCTCCTCATGCCCTCCTGTTCCTGTCCATCTTCTCATGTCCAGGGCACTTTGTCCCAGAGCAGTCTTGTCTGATGAGACACGGGGTCACCATCTTCTTCACACAGCCACCCACCCCTCAGGGAAGCACCTTTTCTCCCCCTGCCAGTGGGACACCTCTGGGTAGCTGCCGTTCCTGCTGTGGAGGGGGAGAAAGGCATGGGCCAGGACAGAGCTCCAGAAAGCAGGGATCTGGAGCCCCCTGATGATGGAAATAGTTATGAGATGTGCTGCTCCCTTGTCACCTTCACTTTCCTCCCAAGCTGCTCACAGCAGCAGCACCGGGAGCAGAGACCTGCAGAGGTGAGAAGGGGACATCCCTGCTCTGATTGCTGCAGGCAGGACAGCCTCTACCCCTGCCACCACTTTTGCTCCTTCACTGAGCCTGGTGAGGTGCTAGGCATGGCCCCATGCCTCACATCGTGCTGTGCAGCTGTCATACCCTGTCTGAACACAGCAGTAAGGACATGATTGATATGTGTAGTCTAGGAACTTAGAAAGCAATCACACTCCCAAGACCTTGCTGCAAAATTAAATGCTTGTAATTAACTACATATTTGTCTTGGAACAGGGCCAGTTCCAAACTGCAAACCTGCTTGCTACTTGCCAGTTTCCTTTCTCCTATGTTTTTTTCCTTTCTTCCCTTTTGAATTTCCTAGCTTTCTTTGAGCTGTGCTTCGCATGAAACCTGCTGAACTTGCCTCTTCCTTCTTATCCAGGCATGAAGCAGCTCCCACTCCTGCAGAGCTGCTGGTCTAAAGAAAGCATCTACACATGGGACAGAAGGAGTCAATGTGCTTAAACCACTCAGGAGTGACCACGCCCAGGCTGAGAACAGTGAAATAGGCACCACCTGAGCCCCTGGTAGGTAGCTTTGGGTGCAGTTATCTAGTGTGTTGTGACAGCAAAGCCTGCCTTCACCACCAGCAGAAATGCATCTTATGATGCAGCCTTAGTCCCCAGTTCACCCCATCCTCGGTTGTTTATCGAGTCCTCTGAGTAGGATCCAGCCTTGTAATACCTGTACTGTTTGCACTGCTTGTCTCAGGTAGGTCCTGCTACCTTTGCAACAGGTATCAGTAGTTCAACTATGCAAAAGAAATAACAAACCTAAGGCTTAGGCTGCAAGCCCTTTGGGGATGGGGCTTGTCCTTTGCAGGCACACAGGGCTGCTCAACAGGAAGCTGAAGCCCTGGGAGCCATGGGCTTCCCAGTCTAGGTGGCTGTGGTGTCAGGCTGGGTCGAGACACAGGGATAACCATGGATGGCATGTGCTCTACCTGTGCTGTGACATCCCTGAGCTGGGAAGGCTGGTCTGGCCAGCTCCATCCCTGGCTCTGCTGATGGATGTAGTTATCCTTCCAGACAGCTCTTGGAGGAGTTTTGTGAAGTAGATGGGTGGGTGGGCTCAGGAAAATTCTCTAATCAGCATTGAAGAAAACCCATGTGTTTTCCCTGAAGTGCCTAGCACAGCCTCCAGGCTCTGTGCCAGTAGTTACAGGGCTGCCTGGACTCCTCTGCTCACTTTGGTAACCTGTTATCAGTGCACTTTTTGATAAGAGCGGCTCTACAAACCCCAAGCACACTGTGGGGTGACCTTGCCATCTCCTTGGGAAGTCACATCAAAGTAACAGGACCCGAGGGACCATGGCACAGGTTCACAACAAGCCAAGTTGCCCCAGGGCCAGCTCCTCCTCCCTGGGCAGCTCAAGCATCCTCATCGTGGCCCAAAGAGTGCTCACACAGCGCCCCAGCAGCCCATGAGGCCAAATGCCAGTGGTATGGGAGCTCAGCACATTCCTGCTCTTGGCAAAAGCCATGCCACCTCATGACTGCAGAAATGAAACCTTCAGAGAACAAACTCCAGAAACACGTCATGCTCTGTGCCACGGCAAAAGCTGAGGAGTAAGAACTGTGCACTGAGCTGTCTTTGTCACCAAGGGTTGCACAATACTAAGTGGTAATTAATGTTCAAGGAAGAAAGTAGTTCAAGCTGTGACTTTTGGATCTAGGTGCAAATTATCTTAATCTAGAGGGTTTTGCCAAATATGGTGTCATTCTCATCTAAGAAAAATGTGTCAGTAGTACATGAGCCAACCATAAAGTACACTTTGTTTCTCTCAGTTATGAAATAAGTTCTCATGGTGCAATAAATATCAAGTGCAAACACAAGCTTTTTGAAATAACTTGAGGAGCCTATAAACAAGGTGCATAGGCTCCCTCTACAGTCAGTTCTTAGATATCTAGCTCTCAGTGCTGAGATCCCATGACCCAGGCTCCAGCTGCTATTACATCTCCGGGTGCAAAGATCTGCCATTAAGCACCACTGTAGGCTCCTGTTTCACTTGTGGGTATGTTACATGCTCAGCTTTTACATGGTTGATATCAGCCCAGGTGAAATTACGCAAAACTACAAGACTGATGGTCTTTCCATCACCACAGGGACACTGCTTCTTCCCTCTTCTTTCCACCTTCCCTCTCCCAGCAGGTTGATCCATGTGGTCCTGAGCCTTCCTTTGTGCTGAATTTTCCACATCCCTTCACTGAGCCCCTGCAACTGACTACTGCAGAGAGGATCAGTCTCTGTCTACTCAGCAATTTGATTCATTCATGTACAGGACCAACAAGTGCCACCACAGGCTGTAGGAAAGAGGATGAGGCCTTTGCACCAAGAAACCAGAGTGGCTCAGCCTGGCTGAAATACCTGTACACCACTGAACAGGCAGTGCAGCTCAGTGGGTGCATGATTTGCTGTTTGTGTGGATGTGACCAGTGATTCTCCATCACCTTCCTCTGAGTCAAGCATGTGCTGCTCAGGTGCATGGTAGCATGGGATTATGACAGCATGCTCGGAGCTCCCTGTTAAAAATCTGTGTGCTTGATACATTCACAGGAGACAGAGTTAAGAGAAGGTCCAAACACACAGCTAAGTACTGAACCAAAATAATCACTAAATGGCAAGGATGAAAGAATGATTCACTAGAAGGAAATCAATGCAGGGGTGTTTAGTCATGCAAGAAGGTTTGTAGGAAAACGAGTCAGGAAGCACCTGAATGGAAAAGTCTGTCTAAGGCACCTCTAGCAAACTGTTCTAGCCTAAATTCTCAAAGATCTGAAAATCATTTTCTCTGAAGATCTAACCTGTTGGATCTCTGCCTCAGTTTCTCAGCCTTCATGAGTGATTCAATGAGAAGATGCTTTCAGGTCTTTGAACTGGGGCTATTGTTTGGCAGCCAACAGCTATTTATACAATATCAATATGCCTTTATCAGTATGCCTTTTATCTCTAATTTTTTTTACAGGAGTGTGGTAGGCTTGGCTTTGTTCACATTCCATCAACCCTTCTTGCCTACATCTAAAGCTCAGGCAGGTCAGAGTACAGGAACGTTTGCCTCAGGTTTGAAGGCTGATGTGTTTTAAAGCAATCATGGTAATGCTTCACTACTGCAGGTGAAGAGATTACTGATTATACCCAGCAAACCTGTCACACTTGACACCATTCCATGAGCCTGCCACTGCAGAGCAAGATGGGTCTTCTGCCAGGGGCACAGATGCCCTCTGCTAACAGAGCTGCTCTGGCTCTTTTCTCTTTGCTCATCTGGCTGAATTACCTGGTATATGCTGATGGTTGCTGTGCTGCATCTGTGCTTATAAATGGGTAGACTGGAGGCAATGGCTCACATCTGCATACACCATCCCCAGTCAGGGTGAGCTTTTCCCTCCTAACCACCAGAAACAGCCTGACTGACATCACCTCCCCAGACCTGCCTGGGTGTTGTGTGGTGCTGACAGGAATCAGGCAAAACAGTACTGGGGAGGGTGGTAAAGGTTAAGCACTGTGGGCATGGGGCAATGCTGGAGCCCATACAGAGTCATGTTGAGTTTTTCAGTACAGATGTCACCCTGGCAAGATCTCATGCTGCCTCCATTCACATGCAGTCAGATCCACCAGCAGAACCACATGCATGCTCACTGCCTGCTCTCTCCCCCACAAAGTGGGAAAAAACCACACTAAAAACATCTTAAAGACATCATACCCAGGTGTGTCAAGGTGACAAGAGGCACCTGCCTTTATATTGGTGGGATGGACCACTCAGTTCCCTGAAAACTGGTGTGACCATACACAGGAGAGAGTCTGGTCAGGATTATTCAAGGGCAGCTTGGATGACAGTAGGGAAAGCCTCTGGGCTTCATGCAATATGTAAAGCTACTAGTGGTCACTCCCACTGCAGGACAACACTTTGCTTCCTGGCAATAAAAGAGAATACTCAAGTGACAGTGGAGGTTTTTCAGAAGAAATAACATTAATCATAATCAGAGATACAACCTTCTGCCAGCACAACTGGCATGTGAACCCTGTACTGGCCGCTTTCTTCTTGCTTTTTCCAGCATGAAACTACAGTAGGCAGGAAAGGGAGTAAAGCAGATTTCTAGAGTTTATGCACTTCTTGTTGCACTTAATTCAGTTTTGGCTGAGACTGGCTTTAGCTGTTAACCACTGCATCAAATACGTGCACTGCTGAGTAGCCTGTGTGCAGGAGGGTGCAAGGTTTACAAGCTGCTGGAGCAGTGAGCTCCTTGAGCATTAACAGGGGGAATAGTCCATTCTCTGCTTCTAATGAAACCAGACTGAACAGAGATACCTAAACTCTTCAGTTGAACACAGTCAAAGGGCTGGTCTTTTCTTAGCTGCAAAAGATATTTATTGCAAAGGAGCAGTCCCATTTGTGATTCTTGACATTTCCTGGAATGCTGGTCATTGTAACTCAAGAGCACTTGCTTTTATTTGCCCTTTAAAATATTACATTACTTATCACCTCTGTTTTCCTCATTATTTAGTTTGGTGCTTCGTAAAACTCAGGTCACTGAGTGCTTCTCAGGGGAAAATTAACCCAGGGCAGCAGTCTGCTCAAAAGTTCCCTTCAGAAGCACTAACCAAACTACAGAGTCTTTGTCTGGCTTAGAAAGATTTGCAGATGATAGAAAGATGGCAGAACATACTCAGGCAGAAATCATTGCCCATAGATTTTTTTTGTCCATATCCACACTTTTGATGTTCAGCCACATCATTCTTCCAGTCCTCCATCACTGAAGGAAATGGGGAACGACATGAAAGGACCTTACGCAACCATGGCCATGGGAACACATTAATCACCCCCTCTAGTAAAGAAGGCTGAGGATGTCTCTATTGCTTGATCACACATTTACATGTTAGCATTGTCTAACAAATTCTCATTAAATAGCTGTGAAGTGTTTGTGAGATGGAGCTGCAGCTCACAGCAGCCTCTGCCCTCTGCCTCCCCAGGGTTCAAGGCACGTCAGGAGGCGGAGGGCAGGATGGGCGTGCAAGGGCTGGTGACGGGTCTCAGAGGCAACTGCAGGTGAACCCCTGCAAGTTCAGTTTGACCACCTCTGGCTCAGAAGTCCCAACTCACACTGCAGTGACTGGACTGCCTCCCATTTGAGGCACAGGACCATTCTTCAGCCACTAAGTGCCTAAAAGAAATCCGTCCTGTTGGGTTTTTGCTGCATTGTTTTCGTCTAGTCCCTCAAAGGAGCATACAGGCAGTCACCTGTGTCCCTTGTAATTTTAAGTACAAGGTTCTTCAGTTTATATGAGGAAGAGGATCATATTACTTTCATAGTATTTATGGCCTCTGAAAACACTGGACAGAGACCTGCCCAACACTGTGCACTGACAGACTGAAATGGCCATAAGCTAAGACTCCAGATCCTGCATTTTAAGTATGTCATATATAAAACAAATTAACCACAGAAGTCAAAAAGAAGAGCCAAAGCGTGTTTAGAAATGGCATTTAGGAAACAGAGGTTGAGAGGCATGACTTGACAATTGACAAAGTTAATTATTTGTTTGTGAGCTTTAAGCAAACACCTCAGCTCTTATTCAAGCATGCAGTGAAGCCCAAAGCCCTGGAAAGCAGCTGAGTTACACACTTTCATGATCTGTGACACACAAAGATGCCAACCTTGGATGACATTTTAGAGCAGGTCGGAGAATTTGACTTCTTTCAGAAGAAAGCCCTCTTTCTCTTATGCCTGCTTTCTGCTACTTTTGCTCCCATTTATGTGGGGATTTTTTTCCTGGGATTCATCCCTGAGCATTGCTGCTTCAGCCCCGGCGTGGTTGAGCTGAGCCAGCGGTGTGGCTGGAGCCTGGAGGAGCAGCTGAACCACACAGTTCCCGAGTGGGATGGCCACGGGGCCAGCTTTGGCAGCCGCTGCAGGAGGTACGAGGTGGACTGGAACGCGACAGGCGTCAGCTGCACCGACCCCCTGGGCAGCCTGGTGGGCAACAGGAGCAGCGTCCCCCTCGCTCCCTGCCGGGATGGCTGGCTCTACAACTCCCCAGGGAGCTCTCTCGTCACCGAGGTAAGACGTGGCTTGGCCAGAAAAGCTTAAAGATGCAATATGCTGGATTAATAAAGTTTGCTTTTGGTGTACAGTTGGAGTCTGACTGCTATTAAACACTCAATATCAGAACCTGCTAGGCACTTAGATCAAAGATTCCTATACATAAAAAGGGGAAATGATTGCTTTTCCTGGCAGCATAGTACTGCAATCTTGTCATCAGTGGCTATTCTCACAATTATTTCCATCTCCAAACTGAGGGAAGCACCCCCGTAGCCCAAACTACAGAACTGCACTTTTGGGTGGTAATCCAGATACTCATCTGTCATGAACAAGAAGCAGAGGATAGGTCTACATTTCTCACATAATGCTTTAGCAACAGCACTGCTCCTTTATCTAAATTTACAATATCTAAACCAGATAATCTAGAATATAAAAACTATGCAAACCAGTACTAATAGTCTTAAAGCCATGTAGAGACCTGAAGTATAGGAACGACCTCCAAACAGATCTCTTCTACTTCCCCCCTACTGCCAAATCTGTATTAGCTATACCTAAACCATGCCTAGCAGATGTCTGTGTAGCTCGATCTTTATAAAGTGCATCACTGGATGCTTCACAGCTTCTGTGGGCAGGGCATTCATATATCCTTGCTTCACTATCGTTACAAAGCAAGTCCATCCCATTTTCCCTTGGGACAGATGGGCTGGGGCAGAGAAGAGCACTCCAGCTGTCCTCCACACCCGGGAAACTGCGCTGAGGTGTTTGGCATGGTCCCAGCAAACTTGTCTGGGTTAGAAACAGATTAAATAAGCAGCCAAATACATCCATGCTTCTTTCTGGGCTGAAGGCTAATTATACTTGGGTGAATATTTCCAGCTGTAGAGAAGTTGTTACCAATTTGCCCTCCTCCCTTTGTTGGGTGTGCCCTGACAACCTATTAATTGTCAATCAAAAGCAAGTACCCATTCATGGCAGGGAAAAGTCAGCTCAATCCTGGGTCTTCTGCCAGTGCTAATGAAGTGAGGGGCACCCCAGCTCCTGGCTCCATCCCAGCAGGGCTCACGGCAGCACCTCCATCTCTCTCGCCTGGCACTGCTTTCGTGCAGTGAGGAAACACAGGGTATGAAATAGGTCTTGGCATCTGGGAAGGAGACAATGCTCCAAGCCTCCTCTAAATTTCAAGCAGATGGGTGAGGACAAGAGAAGATTTTTCTGAACTTTTTTATTTGTTCTTGCAGAGTTTTCCTCCCTTTCTCACTTTCCATATGTGTCATTATGCAATAATTTTCCGGGGTGTAACTTTTTCACAAGTTTGGGAAAATCCAAACAAGATGCATTGCAGATGTCAGCTTAAGAGGTTAGAGGGTTTCTTTCCTGGCGTCTATTTTCTAGTTGATGCCATTGGTTTCCTTTCCTCTCAAACAGCCATGGTTTGTAGGGAATGTCCCAGTGCTTCTAACTGTGTTTGCCCTTACAGTTTAATCTGGTGTGTGAAGACTCCTGGAAGCTGGACCTCTTCCAGTCGTGTGTGAATGCTGGGTTTTTTATTGGCTCCATGAGCATTGGCTACGTAGCAGACAGGTGGGTGGTGTGTAGACAGGCATGGGATGAACTGTACTCTGGTTATTTGCTTTCTGATGTTGTTGAACAACATTCACAATTCAGAAAGAAAATGAATGCAACCAAAACCTGATTGAGAAGGTCTGTGTGTCACTTAAAAGGGAGGTGGGTGGTGGTTTCTAAGGTCCTGCTTTCAAAGGCTGCTGTGCCCCAAGAATCCACAGAAATGCCAAGGTATCCCTCCCCTTTTACAGCCCTGAGGAATTCACACAAGTGAGGAGATTTTGTTTTCTCTCACAGGTGCAAACTGCAACGCAAGCTCAGAGTCCAAGATGAAATTTTAACTCTTGCACCAAGAACTATTTGCTTATCTTTGCGATAAATTTCCTTCACATTAATTTTAACAGTATCCAGATGGCCATAAATCAGTTTCAAAATAGGAGAGTTTTTCTCAGATACAGAAATAAAAGTAGTTGTTTATTTCTAAATTTTATTTGATTCTCCTTTTTCTCAGCTGAGTCTGTGTTTAGCCAGTTGTAGACCTTATTTTCCCTCATTTCCTCTTTCCCATCACAATTAACATTGTGCCATATATCTGCCCAGTGGATTTTTTTTTTTTTTTAGGTTAAACTCTGAACAAATTTAGTGCTTTGTAGCTGATCTTCCTCTGCATATTTACCAGATTTTTCAGTAAAATAACAAGAGAGGATGGGACTGGAATTTGAAGAAATGGAGGTAACAGGGAGTGAACAATCCTGGAGATCCGGTCTGTCTTGAATTTTATCTATTTTTTTCTACCTTGTATTCTCAATAGCCTTTTCCTCCCAAGATTGGCCCCAAGATTGTCTCTGTTGAACAGATATTGCTACTGTTCCCTTCTTTTCACTGTCCCACTCCCTTAGTGGGGAAGGGGCACAGCCATCCCCTGCAGTGACACTTCTGCAGTGTCACAAAATTAGGATGGGCCTGCCTGTGTTTGTCTCATTGCTCCCTAATTTCAGTGCAGGCAAACACACCATCAGTTAGGTTGTGCAGACAGATCTGCTTGTAAAGAAGCTCATCTATGCACATCTTGGACAGATTACTTTCCCATCCTCATTAAACCAGACCAGCTGTTTTATAAGCTTTCTGCTTAAATGGATTTTTCATCAGTAGATAGTGATTTACCAAAGTAGCCCTTTGTGGCCACATCTTGTGTGTGGCTACACCTCTGGCAAAAGACATTCTCAGGTGAAAGACATCAAATGGCTACAGCAGTACTGCAAAAATCCTACATCCAGTCTTCAGTCCTGGGAGGGAGTCCTCTCTCTGATTTCGACAAAAGTGGACAAACTTATGACAATTTCAGCTTTTCTTTGCATGCATTTTGGAAGACCTTTGTTTCTTTTTTCTTCTTTTTAATCAGAAACATTTGTCACTTCCCTCTACCTCTCTTTCCCTTAAATCCATGTTCTTGTTTTCTGACTAATCTAGTAATTTTGAAAGCATTCTCTCCTTTTTCCCAGAACTGAGGCTTGGATGGTGATGCACACTCCTACAGGCACAACAGGACATGAAAAAGCAGTGAGCACATTCCATGAGCATCAGAAGCACCACATTTCAGATCACCTTTCCAAGCCATCATGCTCACTAGCAAAGACATTTCTTGCCACCATATGATGCTGAGAGCCAACAAAAGCCAGAGCTTCCAAACTCATAGCCATTTATACCTGAAATACTCTCTCTCTCTGCCAAAATACTGAAGGATCTTTTTACCAAGGCTTTTTTTTAAGCAGAAGTATGAAAAGACATGAGGGAGGAGGATATAATTCCTCTTAAGATAAAACACACAGTGTTAAGGGGTCTTCACCCTGCTCACACCACTCTGTCCCAGCTCACTGCTGCTCCTGCACTGCGAGCACCCGAGAGCAACACAAATTACCGTAACCAGAATGTATTGTGCTCTGGGTAAAAACAAAACCAGAAGTCACAAATGTGGTCTGATGAGGTTTTCTTGGGCTGAACTTTCAGGCAAGTAAAAAATGTCTGTTTGTCAGGCTCATGAGAGGAGGAAGTTTGAGTGATGGGATCTGCTGATGTTACTGTGGAGAACAAAAGACATGTATTTTGGCTGGCACTTATTTTTGTGCTGTTTTATTAGTGGATATTGACTAATTCAATGGCTTTTGTAGTTCATACTTCTAACTGAATATGCATCTCTTGTCAGCTAGAAAACAAATGCCTTTCCAGTGTTCCAGCCAACTTGTTTCTTTTGAAAACCTTCTATTTCTGACCATCAGTGAGTCATGGTGATAGAGGGAAGGACAAATAGCAGGGATGTACAAAACCCTATTCAAGAAGAGCTCAGAAGTCAGCTGAGGTTGATAAAACATGTAAAGATCACAGTTAGCAAACAAACCCCCATTAAAAAGCTATGGCAGCTTTGAAAGATGGGCTGGGGAGCCGTATCAGAGCAATTTTGAATTAATTGCCTTAGTCATTAGCCAAAAGTGAGCAATGACCTGAAAACACAAAACCAGGGCAGTATCCTGAACTTCCATTGGGATGAACAATGTTGCAAGGGGAAAAACATGAGCAGAGACCCCCTCCAGCCTCTCCAAACCCTTCAGTTTGCCACCCCACCCTTCCAGAAGCTGAGCTCCTTTCTTTTTTTTTTTCCCTCTGCAGGTTTGGGCGCAAACCCTGCCTTCTGGTCACAGTCCTCGTCAGTGCTGTTTCAGGGGCTCTGATGGCCTTGGCACCGAGCTACTCCTGGGCGGTGGCGCTGCGCCTGCTCCAGGGGCTGGTCAGCAAGGGAGGCTGGCTCACGGGCTACGTGCTCAGTTACGTGGTTTGCAATTGCACCTTCTGTGGTTTGCAATTGCACCTTCTGGGCAGCCACCCCTCGTCAGCAGCAGGGCTGACCCCACTAGGGCCACCTGATTTCCTGAGCGCTGTGTGTGACGAGAGCAGGCAGTGGCGCCGGGCTGTTTGCTGCCAAACTGCACCTCTGTGCTTAACTGCAGGTGCCTGGGACCCGAGCTCGCACCAGCTCACAGACATAAATGGAATAATTAGGAGGCAGCTCTGAAAACTAAGAAACATTCATACCTGGAGAGCACGTGCCAAAATGATGGGCAAGGTCTAGAGGCACAAACAAACTGAAAATACTGTGAAGGTGTGTGGCACCTTTCTGGGAAAGGCAGGAAGCAGTGGTGTGAAAGACAACAGTCGTGTTTCACAGCCTTGGTGCCAAAATTTCTTTTGCCATGCTGCTTCAGCTGCTTAGTGGGTAGGGAGGTTCTGTTCCCAAGCCATATGGGAGGAGGGAGATGGAGGCAAACAAGTCACATCTGTCCATTTTATTTTGCCATTTATTTTTTAGCATGAAGGAGCGGGTTGAAGAGAGCAGCCTTTGCCCTGTGTTGATGGGTGAGGGCTTGACACACTCGAAGGAAGGGGCAAAGTCTGCAGCTGACCAGGGTTGGGACTTGTCCTGTGACCGAGACCAGCTCTGCTCTCCCACCCAAACCCATGGCCATGTGCCATGATCCAAGGACACAGCTGAGCACAGGGGCTACACGTGGTCTCAGCTGGCAGGAGTTATGCTCCCCTGGCTCTCCAATCCCACGTTTGCTCATATGACTTGCCTTTGCAGTTGCAGAATTTGTTGGCTCAGACTATCGGAGGGCGACAGGCATCATTTACCAACTTGCCTTCACCCTGGGCCTCCTCATCCTCACTGCCCTGGCTTATGCACTTCCACATTGGAGGTGGCTCCAGCTTGCGGTCACGCTGCCCAGTTTCTTACTCCTGCTCTACTATTGGTGAGTGCCTGCTCTTGCACCACACTGACAGGATCAGGGGACAGTGGCTGAGAGCTGAAGGTTCTCCTTAGAGACTGGCTGCAGTGCTATACATAGGATTTCCAAGATGATATCAGATGAGATTTGGCATTTTTCTGTTCCCTCTGCCCAAAATTTTACTCTGACTCACCTAAGAGCAAGGGGCTACCTGCAATATGGTGTAATGCTTCTGTGTTTGGAGTCCTTGCCACACATCACAAAATAATATGTCATTATTTCTTGACCAGTCCTTGAACTACTGCGGGAAAGGAGTTTTCTAATCGTGGGTTATAATTGGTGTTGGTTGTTTGGGTTTTTTAATGCAATTGGCACAGGGTTGTTTGTTTGGGGTTTTTTTAATTGATTAAAAATGCTTCTTAGAATATAACTAGGTCAGGGAAAATAATTGGGATGTGATCTCTTTTTGAAAAGTTATTTTTGTCATGGTAGAAATTAAGGATCAGGTTTTGAGCTATTCTTTTTTATATCCACAGACTATTATCTACTTCTACAACTTGTCAAGAGAATTTATCTCAGACTAATGTTTCTGAACTATAATAAACTGGGTTTAGATTTAAATATATATATATAAATTCAGGCTACCTTGCCACTCAAATGGGCCACAAATCAGAGCGAAATCACTGGCAGCCACGGCTACCACTGAGTTCAATTTCACCTGTGAATCCTCAAAGCACCATAGGATCCTAGCCTGAGCAACTCAGTTCCATGCTCATTTTCCAGGTACCAGTAACGTGCATTTTCCTTCTGTGTAGCTGTCATGCTGATGTGTGTTGCAGGTGTCTGCCTGAGTCTCCCAGGTGGCTCATAGCTCAAAAGCAGAATGAGAAAGCCATGCAAGTTATTAAGCGCATCGCCAAGGGAAACAGGAGGAAGCCACCTCTTTCTTTCCAGGTGACTGCACTGCATTTGCTGCCAACTTCAAGACAAATAATGTTATGAGTTTAGGATTGTGTTTATTTTAGAGAAGTGAGCAGTCAAAATCACTTCAGTTTCCTAAAGTAAAGGCAAATGAGTTCCCTTTTACTGCCTAGGAGCCTCACAGAGCATATTTGGGAAATCTCACTACTTTAAACTGCACAACATCCTTATTCATTACTTTTTTTTAAGTGTTGCTTCATGCCATACACAACTACAACAGATATGAAGATTGTCTGTATAAATTTTCATATTTCTGTTACCCAAAGTACTCTGGAGAAGTTATTTTGCCCTCAGTTACTTAACTGGCAAATGAAAACCCTCATCCTCCCCAATCAATCTAAAGGAAAATATTCATTGTAGTGCTCACCACCTTCTCCCCTTCCCACTGTAACCTGTTGTCCTGTCCCTTATGTTCCCAGAATCTCAGCTCTGAAGATGAAGATGGAGAAAAGTTCAAACCTTCATTCTTAGACCTGGTCAGGACACCTCAGATCAGAAAATACACATTCATTTTGATGTACAGTTGGTAAGGATGGGAAGGCTTTTGCAGCCCAGATGGAGGTGTGTGATTTGGGGCCATTAAATCATTGTCATTGATTTAAGCCTGTTTTGCTCCTGACCAGCTGCAAATCTCAGTTCTTTGCACAAACTGTCTCCTAGGGGGGTCAGCTTCATTTGCACCCTCTTCTCTGCCCAGGTTCACGAGCTCTGTCCTCTACCAGGGGCTCATCATGCACATGGGACTAGCTGCTGGAAACATGTATCTGGATTTCCTCTATTCTGCACTTGTGGAGTTCCCCGCCGCCTTCATCCTCCTGCTGACGCTGGATCGCATCAGCCGCCGCCACACCTGGGCTGCAGCCGGTGTGATGACAGGGGCTGCTTGCCTCACTGCAGCACTCCTGCCCGACAGTGAGTTCTGCAAACCTCCTCTGACAAGGAATTCTCTCCCCATCTCTTGGTTGTTGCCCTGGAAAATAGAAACAGGTCCTTGATAACCTGGCCCATGTCAGTACTGTGATCCAGTGCAGTTAAATACCATAAAAGCTAATTTATATCCCAGCAGCATTTATACCTGCTAATGAGAGGCTGTGGAAGTGGGGCAAATCAGATTTCCCAAATGGCATCAAATCAGATCATAAGTCTGCAGGTGCTTGGTCATGAAGAATGCCATGTTCACATGTCCATGGTTTTTATCTGGCCAGAAGTTTGTATTTTAATGCACAATTCAGGGATTTCATCCAAAAATGCCCACATTTTCTGTTCCTAAAAAGGAAAAATGTATAGGCACATGAACACACTGAAACAATGTCTGGGTACAGTAAGTGCTTTCTGCCATCAGTGCTACTGCCATGAATGTAGGGTGTCAAACAACCACGGTGACAGACACTTGGCTTTGGTTTAGCTGAGCACCTGCCCTAAGGTCATTGTCTCAAAGCAGTGCATCACTTAAGGGCCACCAAATTAAATTCCTTTCCCTTTGTTTTATGGAATATAAGCAGACTGAAACTGCAGACATTACAGTGCCACACAACTGTGAGTTCACTGTGGGTACAAGAACAAACACACAAAATGTTATAATAAAATGTTATATGCAAAAACCCCAGAAAAAAACATTTTAGGAAGCTACTGGGGAGCGCAGTGGCTGTGCAAGGTGCAGCTGGGCCCTGCTGGGGGAGTGCAGGAGAGGGAGTCCTGTGGCCCCACAGCTGCTGCCTGTGCCAGGTCATGGGGCACAGTAGTGCCTGAGAGAGCACCTCACTCTGAGGACAGGTGTGGATGATTTGGGACCTAAAACCCCCCAGAGGTGTCCTGGGCTGACTCTCTGTGTCGGGCTAGTACATTCATTTATTTGCAGCAGACGTCTGCAGGTGTGAAAGCAATTATAGATCACCCTCTGAGGTGGGGAGGCAAGCATAAACTTGTCCCATCTTGAAAGGCATCACAAGCCTCTGTGCAAAAGTACAGAGTGCCTTCCCGATAAGCAGAGTTCAACTACCAAACAGTGCAGCTGCCCTCTGTTAAGTTTTATTGCAAGCAAAAAGTAGTGTCCTGCGTAAGCTTTTGGTTAATGCACTGGATAACCCAAACTACTTTGTTTCATGGATTTCTCCTCTCTGTGACAGCAGCCTAGCAAAGTCTCAAGGCTTGGTTATTTGCTTGAATCAAAAGACAATTGCATTATAAATTCTTTGTTGAGTGAAACAACAGCATCATGCTTTACTGTTTCCTTAAATTAAATATTTAATACTGTTTTATGTCAAGAGCAGAAGAAAACCATAGTTTTGTATTCAAACCTCAATGTGCACAATGTCTTTTCCAGGTCTTTATTGGCTTAAAATGGCTGCAGCTTGCTTGGGCAGGATGGGAATTACCATGTGCTATGAAATTATATGCATGGTGAATCCTGAGCTGTATCCAACATTTCTCAGGTAAGTGCACCACCTTCTGTCAGCAGGTAAAAGCACTGGGTGTTTGTTTCCCTGTGACAGACCAAGAGACTTGCTTACAGCTAAGGATGTCATGGAAGAGGAATTTGCTTGTATAAAGCACACCTTGAAACAGAGGAGGAGGGATGCTGAGTGATGCAGCAGAAACCCACCTCCTTCTGTGGCCAAAGCCCCTTCCCCTCTTCTGAGCCCAGCACTGAGGCAGCAGTTTTCTGAGGGAACGTGTAGGGAGCCTTCCCAGACACCCTTCATGCTCCCTGCCCAGTGCAGCTCAGTGAACCAGCAGAAGCCAGATGCTCATTGACCTCTCCAATACAGGGCTGGTCTAAATGTCTTACCTTGTCTAACTCTCCTCCCCTCACCCAATGCATCTTGTGGTCTGTCTCCCTGTGAGAATGCTCTGCCTGTGCTCTCTTCTGATTATATTCACCATGACAGGGGCCAGGCCTTTCCAAGTCTCTTCCTAAGCCCCAGGGTGTTATCTGTTGTCTCCTCCCAGGGCTCAAGGCCCATCTCTTTTCCCATCAGCTGCAAATCCCAGACAGGGTGCTGACCTGCTCATCTGGCAGCAGGGCTGGATGAGCCCTTGTGTGTCCTGTGGGGGCACTGGGGTGCAGAGCAGCCCCAGGCAGAGCTGGTGATGTGTGTGTTTATGTGTGTGTGCATTTGCATGGGCACTGCAGGAACCTGGGAGTCCTTGTCTGCTCCTCCCTGTGTGACCTCGGTGGGATCATAACGCCCTTCCTTGTGTACAGACTGGCAGACCTCTGGCATGAACTGCCCCTGGTCATCTTTGGTAAGAGCTGCAACAGGGGTTGGTTGGCCAAAGCTGAGATTAATTAGTTTGGTGACTTATTTTCTGTCTTTAAAAAAACCATGGAGAGATGCATGAACGTGTGTACATGTGTAAGATACAGCTTGGCGAGTCTGTTCCATCTGGGTCTTTGGAAGTGGTAGCAAAGTCACTCCTTAGCCCCTTCTGCAGTGAAGGGGACCCCATGCTTTTGGGACAGCCCTTTCAAGCTTTGACTTTCTCCTGCTGAGCCCTCTTCAAGGGAGGAAAAACTTTGGGTTCTGTCCCTCTCACAGGCAGCGTAGTTACCTGAGCTGAGGTCCCAGCAGCATGGCCTTGTCTCCCTGAAGAAGAAGTTACCCTTCATCTCAGGGTGGCCAGCCTGTCAAGGATGCCCTGTCAATTGAGGATGGCAAAGGAGCACGTCAGCACTAATGCCAAAGTTTCTGTCCTAAAAAAGGGCTGCCTTGAATGTCAGCTACTGCACACACTCAAACCTGTGTGCCTGCAGGAACTACCTGCCCTCAGTAGGGTCACAGAGGGTCTAAAACTAATCAGAAGGTGAAATTGGCCAGGTGGACTGGTAGTAACCTTTAGTGCATGTCCTAATCTAGCCTAAAGTAGAGATGGCAGCCAGCCAATGTCACCTCAGTCCCATGCCAGCTGGACAATCATAGGCAAAACCTGCTTCCTCTGCACTGTGTGCCTGAAGCAAGGAAGCCAGGCTCCCTCTGGGTCTGTGCCCCAGGACAGCTTTCCAGGGCTCAGATGCACCTCAGAAATGCCAGCAATTACTCTGACAAATAAGAATCATGCAGATAAAAATCCAAATGTTATTATCACTTCGAGGTGCCCTTACTCTGTCATTTGGGCAGAGATTGTCTGTCCACTGTGGCATTAATTAGTGACTTGGAATTAAATGTGAACATGACCACTGCACTGCATTTGTGATCCTTGTTCTGTGCTCGCAGCTGTGATCGTTCTAATTGACAGTGGCTTAGTTTTGCTCTTACCTGAAATGAAGGGAAAGGCTCTGCCTGAGACCATTGAGGATGCTGAAAATCTGCACAGGTATGGCATTAAGCAGTGTCCTCTAAAGCAACTCACCTTTACAACTGCAAAATTTGCTTTAAAATCTCCACTTATTGTACATAGCTGGGGATTTGTTGGGTTTTGTTGTACCCATATAAATACAGTGGGTGGCTGGAGGGTGACCCATCCCTGATGGCAATATCAGGCTCTGGGCTCTCCTGTGTGATCTGACTGGGATCCACAAACACCTTACCTGTGAGCCAGACATTGGGAAAAGGTGTGGAAGGTAGTTCCATGGGCCACCTGAAAAGCATTGATCAGTGAGGGGACTGTTGATATCCCCAGAGATGCTCTCACTTGGCAAGGACAAAGCTGGCTGAGATGGGGGTTTAAATCTGGGAAGCAATTCAGTGAATGTCCTGTGGTTTCAGTGCTCTTGCCTTTTGACACAACCTGCAGCTTCTGGAGCAACTCCCAGGGTGAGGGTAGAGCTCCACAAACACTGGAAGGTTGCTTAAATTTACTGAAGCTCCTGTGAAGCCAAAAAAATACTTGGCCTGGTAAAATTGGGTGTGGGAAGAAAAGGACCTAACAGGGCCAGATAGAGATGGCAATGTAGCACAGCATAGAGCAGGGAGAACTTGCCTCTAGGAAACATTAGGAAAATCATACATGCAACAGCACACCCAGATGTTACTTTAAAACCACTTAGAATAAGGGTTTTTACAGCAGGAAACGCCAGAGTTGAAGTTTCTAAATGTACCATTGGGATATGACTTCCAGACAGCAGCACAGTTGCAATGAGGCCACAGAAAGTCTCAAATTTACTCCTTATTCTGCTGCTCTTCAAAATAGCCTAACCTCATTTGAGCAATTGCCAGTGGCAAGATAACAGTCAAGCCTAGTTTTGTTGAAAGAATGCAAAAATGTGGATTATGTGGTGGATCATGCTGTCAAACACTAGGAACATCATCTGTTTTTTCCCTTTTTCTTCCACAGGCAGGAGAGAAATAAAGGAAAAAGCATTTATCTTCATGTTCTGACTTCCGAAGCTGCCCCAAAATAAGGGCCCATTTTGTCCTGGATCTGCCTTTGCTGGGGCAGGGAGGCAGAAGGGGGCCAGCAGGGCAGCCACAAGCCCAGACCTCATCCCACATCCAGGGGATGAACCATCCCACTGTGGTGATCTTTTCCCTGTGGCACTCCCCCAGCTGCCACCCCTCTGAGGCTTGGGGATTCTGGAGCCAGAAGCATTTCTGCTTCACTCCCTCATGGACCACGTTGCAATTTTTTTCTATTTGCCTCCTGAACACTTTCATGTCTCTGGTGTCCCAGGCCATCTGGCAGCAGCACCTCATATGTCATGAGTGGGAAATTAATAAAGGAACACTTTCTTCTGCTTCTTATAAAACTAAAAATCTCTTTGGGCTGCTCACCCACAGCTCATTTCTGTAGCAAGCAGCAGTGCAGTCGTGAGCCCAATTCATTTCCTTCAAGCTGCACCTGACTGCACAGAAGTAAGACAGTCAGTATCTGATTTACTGTCACAATTCCCTCTACATCCCTTAAAATCTTGGTGCTGTCGGTTGGTCTGTGGCTCCTGCTTCCCAGACCAGCTCTGGGATTCAGCTCCTGCTGCCCAGGCAGCAAGCACTGCCACTGTAGAGCCCACTGTGGGAGCCTGAGGCATCCACAAGCCCCTTTCCCTTCCTAGTTTTGCTCTTCTTCTTCCACAGAAATAATTACAAAAAATAAGCACTTCTAAGCTCAAGCTGACTTTTGAGATTTGGCAGTCTGGAATTTGACTGGATATTAGGCAAGCTGGAAAATTAAAAGGAGAAAATGAGGAGTTGGAGGCAGTGAAGCCTCAGGATGTGGTGAGCCACATACAACTGCATCAACATTTGGGATCAGTGACAGGGAAAGGGCAGAAAACCCCATCAGAGTCACCCTCTGGGACCAGCACAAACAATAACAGGACACTGTGCCCCGCATATTAAAACATATTAAAGTCTGTGTTTGTGCATGAACATCTTCCTAATGCTTGGAGTTTGATTATTTATGTGGCCAAACTCCCAAACATCTGTCAGAAATAAGGACTGAGGCAGGGGGGAAAGATAAGCCAAAAAAAGGATATGGCTTTTAAAGTAGATCTCCCTCCATACCACGGTGGAAAATCACTGCTGTAGTGCCATTGAAAGTTGAAGAGTCCTCTCCACAGCTTTTGGGAAGCTGTGATTCACATTATATCCATCAGCTTGTATACATTCTCTGGATTTGCATTTGCCTCCTGACCATTTCTAGTTGTGGGGAAAGGCCCAATTTCTTAATAGTTTAAAATATTAAGAAACACAGTGGTGTAGCGTAGGGATGGGATAGGAGCACCAAAGTGTCTGAACAACAGCCATGCTCGTGTGTTGGCATTTGGATTTAGGTGCTCACAGCAACAGCAGAGGACAAGAACAGTGCTTAGAAAGGTGCAGCCCTTGGCCACAAGATCATCTGCCCATCAGATGATGCCACAGAGAACACCAGAAACTTTATAAAAGTAAAGAGCAATTCTGCCCAAAACCCAGCTGGTGGGTGGGTACCCCGAAACATGGAGCTTTTATGATCTCTTCAGGAATGGTTTATATAAAGTCCAGGTTAAGTAATCAGGTGAGGGACAGGGTCTTCTTAAGGGGCCAGTCCCTCTTTCATTAACCTGGCCCTGTTTACGTGTTCCCAGGCTCCTAGCCAGAGCCAGATGGTGCTTGGTCCTGAAGTGCTTTTTCCCAAGCTCCAAGGACAGCCCTGCCACTGAGCTGGTTATGCTCCAGCAGCCTCAGGAGCAGACAGCAGACAGGCTTCAGCAGCTCTTAAGGGGAAGGGAAGCTGTCCAACTGTGTTACTTGAGGCAGGACGTGAGTTTCAGTCATGGTCTGTGGGAGTCCCACTGCTGCCACCCTGCCAGGACACAATGCTGCTGCTCCACGTTTTGAGAGCAGCCATGTGCAGCTGGACCAGCTTTTACATCTCTTTGACTTCCCAACTCCAGCAAGCAATCCATGAATGGACAAAGGTCACCAGCAAGGAAATCAATGAAGGACATTTGCCCTTGTACTCCTTAAGCTGCCACCAGAAGCAGATGTCACTGTCACTTGTAGGTGACTGCAAAGCAAGGCACGTCAGAGCCTGCCACCTCTGTAGCTCCTGCTGTGGCAGTAGCACTGCTTATGGAAATGAATTCCAGTGTGATGGGTAAGGGTCTTGGGACTCAGCTTTTGTAGTTACTCATTTATGCATCTCAGTATTTGCTTTGCTTGACTTGTTGCTACCTCCCCCATTTTCTATCTGCAGAGTTTTCAACAGGTTTTATGTCAAAGAACTGTAAGTTGGAAGTTCTGACAGATTTCTATTGGTGCAGAGCAGAGACATGTCTGCAACTACAGCAGGACATCTGCTCTACCAGACAGATAATTGCACCCCACCTGTCCCTCTTGCCCTCTCAGCACAAGCTTGTTGCTCCCTGATCCTGAAGCAAATACTAGTTTTTCAACTACCCAGGCCAAAGTCACGTCATTCCTGATCTGTCCCTACCCTTCTCAGGGCAGCCTTGGCGCTGCCTTGCTGAACAACATGCTTCCCTGCCTTGGAGGCCCTCACAGCAGCACTGAACATTAACTGAGGCTCAGATCAGCTGAAAGCCTGCACAAGGTCACTGGGGTGCAATCCTGGGGGAATTTCACCCTGCCTGCTTGAGTCCAGCAGTGCCTTGCTCAGCTGGGAGTTCTCTCCCTGCAGCTGATTATCAATGGCCAGAGGTATCTTGTACCCTGCTTACAGTATCCTTATGGAAAACCAGTGTTTCCCAGCAGGGATAGGGACCAGCAGCACTAACAGGGAGGGGGAACCACAAAACAATTGTCCCTGTTTTGCTCTGCAGCCACAGGTCTGTTACAGCTGCTCAATCAGATGGACTAGGAAATTTGTGAAGGTGCTGGATATCTCCTGGAAGACCCAGTGCTGCCCCTGATGCTCCCTGAGGCACAGGACCCTTGGTTAGGGTTCTGCAAGTCCCCAGGCCTGATCCCAGCTCATTCCAAAGAATGCCCCTACAGGACACATGTATAATGCTATTACTTTATGAAGAAAATCAGTCTTTCTCCTATGCGCTCTTTTTGGTGCTCTGGAGTTGCCGCATGCCCATCCTTGTGAGTAGCCAATAAAATAGGAGAAATTAAAATCAAGTTTTAAAAAACTCTGTGCAAGTTGTCACATGACTGAACCAGATTTGTAGTTACCTTGATTCTACAACGGAGATAAATCTCTGTTATATTGTGCTGCCCCTTCATAAGAAAAACCAACAAAATCGGACTTCATGAAGGCTTACAAAGTTTTGTTGGGATGGAGCACACCATAATCAAGTTAAGATCTCTTGAAGTCCATTTTGAAGTCCACACAGCTGACACAAAAATTTCCCAGCCCTAAAATATGTTTCTCTTGGTGTACAGAGGAGGAAGCAGCTATGCAGCAATAGGGACAATCCCATCAGAAAACCCTAAACGTTGTAAATAAAGGATATGTAGAGAAATTGAAATAAGAGAGGCAAGACTTTTGAGGGGTTATTTATTCCAAGTGGCATTTCTGTGCTACTGCCCTAAAGCAGACTGCCCAGCAAGAGTTACGCCTTCTTCAGCCATGGGCTGCTTCTGATCCTTGGACATGGAGATAGATTTTTTTGGCCTTTGGAGCACTTTGCCTGCAAGAGTAAAAAGACATGAACATCAACCAGGAATGAAGGTGTTCAGTGAGCACCTATCTTCAAGTTCTTTACCTGCTCTGCCTTGGCCCCAGGAAAATGATCATATATTCCCTTAGGTTTGCTCTGGCTCCTCAGCAGATACTGGTGCTCCACGCATCACATGTGAATCTGCTATCAATACTGTCCTTTTTCTGTTCAATTGTTAAGGGTTTTTTTAACACAAATACCATTTATAATGGTGCTGCAGCACGTTGGAGAGGCAAGTGCAGCTATTCACAGGCCAGTAAAGGCCTAGGCTACTTGTTTTCAAGACACCTGGGTAGATGTGTGCTAAAAGGAGTCCAGAATCTGTCCAGTGAGAGTCTGGAAATGAGCAACTTCTTGGAAACAAAGAAGGCAACCCCCCAGCTTCCCTCTGGACAGGAATTTTTCCCAGTTTCAATTGAAAGCTGCTAAAAGTTCATCATCATGACTTACCTGTGAAAGTTTTCAACATCCTCCACAGTCTCAGGCAAAACTCTTCCTTTAGTTTCAGGCAGAAGCAGCACCAATCCACCCGCAATCAAACCAAGAACAGCTTCGAAACAGAGGCACAAAGAGCTTGTAAGCATTTATCAAGCACTTTCTGCTGCCAGACAGAAAGGCCTCGTCACTGGCACTTTGTTTTGTTCCTCATGCAAGATGTGGAAGGCTCTGTATGCAAAACTGCCATGCTGGTACAAAAATGGAGAGTGTGGCTGCCCTGTGGAGTCAGCACCGAGCCAAATCCTCCTGTGTTACACACTGAACCAGGACACCTCAAACAGGGCAGACAATCCTTCCTTTGTAGGGGAAAGAAGTCTTTTTGGTGCTAGAGCAAGCAAGGAAATATATTCCATTTTTACGCTATTCACGTAAGGTTAGAAAATGTATGCAGAATGTATTATCTCCTAAAAAATGTGATCAACTTCTCCACTGATAATTTCTTTTATCCAGTTTGTACATGTTTGGTATAAATATTTTTAATCTACTAAGTGCCCTTCTAGATGTCCTGTCTGTTAAAATCTGCATATTGCCATTCAAGTTGTTTTTCTATAAATAATGTGCTGATCTAAAGACTCATAAAAATGTTGAAGGCCTTGACCTGAGAGTTCAGGTCACTAGTCTGCAAAACTTATCTTGCATTTATTTACCAGCTGCTTCCCAAATAGCTGGAGAAGAGCCAGTTAAAGTGTTGGAAAAGCTGAAGCGTAACAGCCATGCCTGTACTCAATTAAATAGGCAATCATGTGAAATTCTGGGGTTTTACTGCTGGACAGACAATATAATTCACAGAAGAGCTGTAAATCAGCTTTAAAGCCATCAAATATTAATCTCATCAAAATTTTTCTGAGCCCTTTGCCATCTGCCAAATGTTTATTCAGCTCTAGCTTCTTTTAAAAAACAAGGAGAAATCACAGGGCAAGGAAGACATGAATGCATAAACAAGTTCCAGCTTGTCTTAAACTGAAGGCTAAGGCCTTGTAGAGAGCAATGGGCTTCTGCTGAACTTACAGCAGCTGCCTTGGTGGCTTCTCCCTCCCTTTGGAACTTGGGTCCCCCTGCTGCACCCCGGGAGTGGTCGGCAAGGGGGTGAGGTGGCACTTACTGAAGACAATCAGCGGCAGATCGTGCCAGATCTCCACCAGTCTGTAGACAATGAAGGGGACGATGACTCCACCAATATCACACAAAGAGGAGCAAACCATCACCCCGAGATTCCTGGTTTGGCAGCAAAGGAATCATGTTAGTGTCAGAGTACTGCAGTTGGAAAGGGATGGATCACAACTCTCACCCATGCACAGGATAGATCCAGGCACTGTGTGGAACTTCAAATCCCTCACCCACCCTGGTTCTCCCAAGTTTTCCCTTTATTTTGTTCATGTGAGTTTCCCCTTGTCTAAATGTACATTTCTTTTCTTTATTAAGCTACATTTTTAAAGCATTTTAGTTGTGCTTCACCTACGTTATGTTCAACAGTACCTGTGTAGTTCTGACACATTTGAGGATAACTTAATTTAGCATAAAACATAAAATACACATCAGCCTCAACTATTTGTTTCCAGGCTGATAGCCAGGTGGGGAGAGGATGCACCTACCTGATATAAGTTGGATACAGTTCAGTGTTTACAAAGCAAACCATTTCAAAAGCCATTGTAATTCCCATTCTCCCAATGCAAGCAGCAATCACTTTTAACCAATGTATGTCTGCAGAGAAAATACATTCAGCACATTTAAAAACAGTGGTTTAGCAGGTGTCAATTAATACAGCAGTGTTATTTTGTGGGACCTCTGATCCTGTGTCAGTCAATGTTCTCAAGGGACGTTGTTTCACCCGTGTGAGTGAGGGAAGGGGAGCAGTCAGCACCACACGAGCCGTGGCACAGGGACCCTCACCAAGCAGCCTGGGGGCTCCAGATGGCAGGGTGGGAAGCCCCCAGAGGGGTTCTCTCAGGTGACTTACCCTCTGGGATGAGAGCTGTGGCAAGGCAGGCAGCCCCAGCCACCAGGTTTGACACGGCCCAGGGGTAGCGCCGCCCAACACGGTCAATCGTGACGATGATGAAGAAGGCGGCTGGGAACTCCACAAGTGCAGAATAGAGGAAATCCAGATACATGTTCTCAGAAGCCATTCCCATGTGCATGATGAGCCCCTGGTAGAGGACAGAGCTTGTGAACCTGGGCAGAGAAGAGCATCCTGGATTTGTTAGTCGGTCGGAGAAGAGAGATCTGAGTCCTTATGGAGTTTTCAAATACAAAACCAGCTCTCTAGCATTGTATTCTTACCAGTTGTACATCAAAATGAGTGTGTTTTTTCTTATCTGTGGTGTCCTGAAAAGGTCCATCAGTGAGGGATTCTGCTTTCCACAGTCTTCTTCTTCAAACTGAATATCCTATGGAAGAGCCAGTACACAGCACATCAAATTTCTTCTGAGAGGATCTGATGGAAGGTACTGTCACACGATGCTTACTTACATGCACAAGTAAACCCTGAGCTCACCTTAATATGGGAAGGCATCTTTTTCTGATTTTTTTTAGCCATATGACTGACAATTTTCATAGCTTTGTCATTTTTTCCTTGAGATATCAGCCACCTGGGAGACTCTGGGAGGCACCTACAATGCGAGTAGATGCCATTATACAACAAAACAAAAAGCCTACCTGTTCTCCCATGCATGGAGACTTTGGTGGGACTAAATAGAGGCGGATGGATTTTTTTGTTTGTTTGTTTGTTTTGGTGGGTTTTGTGTGCTACTTCCCACTCCCCCAATATAGTAAAAGGCTGAGACTGGAAGAGGAACAGCTGAGGCAGTGGCTTTGGTCAAAGAGAAGTTTACTAAAGATATGTCAGGGAGGAGCTTTGAGTAAGAGTGGTGCTCTCATCTTACCTAGCCCATTCACCACAAACCAGCTCCTCTTAGGGAGCCATTTTTCACTTCTGCCATTACAGGTTAAGAAATAGTAAACAAGTTAGAACTGACTTACCAATTCAAAAATATGGATGAAGGAAGGCAACAAATTTCCTTATACTATTCCTAAACCATCCAGACAATTTCTCAAATCCAAGGCACTCAGACCAAAAGGTATCAATTAAAAAGAGAGGAGAGAAACTAAAATGAAGGAGTACCCTTGGACTGCAAAAATCTGCACCTTTTTTCCTTAAAAGAACATACTAAAAACCTGTTACAGTTATGTTAGCATTACACAATCTCTCAGTAACCATATTTTCAATGTAAGGCAAACTAAGTTATGCCAAGGCACATATTTTCTTTTATGAAATGCTTAAAAAAAATAACAAATTATATTAGCCAGGTGGGGTGCCCAGGCTGGGATTTAACAAGATCTCAGTTGCTGAGGGGTCCTATTTCCCTCTCCTTTTTGCCGCGAGCCTCCTCTTTGCACCAAGGGTTGTGCACGACCAAAAAGCAGCGCCCAGTCTGTGTCAGTGTCAAGCCTTGGGAAGCAGGGGAAGCTGGTGGGTTTTGGGCGGTGGGCAGAGGTACAGCAGAAGGGCGCTTACCAGTAGTAGAGCAGGAGGAAGCAGGTGGGCAGGGTGACGGTGAGCTGCAGCCACCGCCAGTGGGGGATGGCGTAGGCGATGGCATCGAAGAGCAGGAGCCCCACGGAGAAGGCCGTCTGGTAGAGGATGCCCACGGTCCTGCGGTACTGCGGGCCCACCACTTCGGTCACTGCGGACGGACACACGGACGGGTGAGCGCCGTGGCTGCTCCACGCAGGAGGAACCTGCTATGGGGCTGCTGGGAGACCTGCTCTGCAGCAACTCCTTGGGGGAACCTTGGTAATCGTGGGCTTCCCAGCATCATGCTGCCAGATAAAACCCCCTGGTTTGCTTTTCTGGCACCCCAAGCCCAGCAGGGAAGAAAACACTGCTGCTGGCAGTACACTGCCCTAAGACATCCAGGAACATCTTCTGCTGTGGAGAACTCAGAGTAAATCAAGCATTCTTACAGGCGGGTTTTGTTGTGAAATCCAATGCCAACAAACATAATGTCTCCGTGTCTCCAACCCAACAAGAAAGCTGAATATTTGGTTTTCTAAGTGCAGCATTTCAGCCTGCATCTCATTCCAAGGGCATGAGGAAAACCTGTTTCACAGGATGGCACAGCGCTCCCAGGCCAGGCTGGCATCATGATGCATCTGCACTTTGCAGCTCCGCATCACAGAATCCCACCACACATTAACTCTTGTTAGTACAGAGTTAAAAGTAACTGTTCCAGCCAGCAGGCACAGGAACACTCAACATTCTGCATGCACTTGTGTGATTCCAAGAAAGGAAGCTCATTAGAGAAAGAACATTAAGGAAATAATTAGCAGCCAAAGGAACTGCTGAGTTTTGGAACGGCAGATTAGCTAATGCTGCTCAGCCAAGTGATGCACAAAGACATCTCCTCAGGCTCAGCAGAGCTAAGCCAGAAGCAGCTGAAGGGCAGACAAGTGCCCCAGCAGAGCAGGATAACAAGGTTGTTCTTTCCTTGTATCCTTCCCTTGACATTCAGTATTGGCCACCCTTAGGGAGAAGATGAAAGTTTAACGGAGCTTTGGGGCTGCTTCTGGATAGCATCTTTTTCATGAGATAGTTTCAAGAAAATCCATGAGCAACAAGATGTAACAGAGAAAATATCAGGATAGAGAAAATCATTGTCCTGAAAAGGACTTCATGCTCTAAAATGGCTTTGAGGAAATTCTTTGAGAAAATGGCATATCCCCAGAAGAGGGCATGAAGATTTTGTATGTGCCAGGAAAATATTTAAGAGGCCAAGCGACCATCCAGAAATGCACAGGAAGGAATATCATGTCTTAGCAGAAGACAGTCTGGACTGTGGGATAGGTACTTTTATTTTATTTATATCAGACATCTGGATAACTGCATTAGCAAGATGTCCCCACAGAAAGACTTAATGAAAGTCACTTAGGGTCACTGACTTTTACATTTTTACCACTATCACAATGAACTGCATCTCTCAGAGACATTTGGTAGAGCCACCTGACAACCTAACCCAGTTAAGGTTCTATCAGTCAGCTTTCAAAATACTTAATCTGCTGTTTCAGTGATTGCTTGCAGTTCAGTATTTTGGACAAGAGACTGAACACCGCTCCAGAAAAATCAGAGAAGTCCCAGGCAGCTCTACCTTGCACCAGAAAATTGTCCTGGGATGGCCACCCAGCCGTGCCTCACCAGCAGACACAGCTGGTGCAGGGCACTGGGAGAGGCACCCACACAGGCTGGCTCACCACAGCTTGGCTTCTGCTCAGACCAGTGGATACACACAGCTACACAAACACCTTGTCTTTTTATCAGCAAGTACGTGCTGTTCTTCAGTTATTTTTAGGTTCTGAAGCCTCTGTTTGCCCTTTAATGCTCTTCATGTCATAAAAATGCCATAAGTTTTCCCCACCCTCTGCCTGCTTCTTTAATGTCCTCCTCTGTCACCACCCTGTCACTACCCATGCGGGAGGAGCTGTGGTCAGCTGGGTCACCTTCCCCAGCCAGAGCCTGATGGGAGGAAGAAGAGCCATGGGGCCCAGACAGATCTGCAAAGGTGAGCTGCACTATAGGGGGAAGCCTATCTCTACCCAAGAGCCCTAATATACCACCACTTGCTCCAGCTTTGAAGGCCACTGTTACTTCTCCCTAATGACAGTGCTTGAAGACATCCTGAGAAGTCAAAGAGGGAGAAAACTCCTTGATAAAACACTATGGGAGGCATTTTTTAAATGGCTTTTTTTCAAGTATTTTGGAGTTGAGTTTATTTCCTTCACCTTCTGCAGCTAGTCTTGCCCCTGGGAGAAGGTGCTGAACTCACCCAGGATGTAGCCTGCAGTCCAGCAGCCCTTGCTGACCAGCCCTTGCAAGAACCGGATGATGACTATCCACAGGTAGGTGGGCACAAAGACCAGAAGGATTCCACACACAACGTTGGCAAGAATTGTCGTTAAAAGGCAAAATTTGCGGCCAAACCTGGATTGGAAAATAATAGGCATGAAGCAAACCACTGGTCATGGAAGCATTCTAAACTAGTAAGAGCTCTGTGTATCTTTGGGGAAAAAATCCAATTTTGCTATGCAAAATAGAGACATGTTTTTTATTCTTCACCCATTAGTCACTTATCTGCTCTTCTATGAAAAGAAAAGTTCCATGAAAAGTTACTCTGTGCCAGTTGCTCTGCAATTCCACAAAAACTTTCAGAAAAAAAAATAGTCCCATGTTTGCATATATTACATTGGGAGTGAAAAATAAGTATGGGTTAATATTATGATTCTGATATTTCCACATGTACCAGATTTATAAAGGATTTATTTAGCACAACCTTAACCTTTAAAACCTTAAGTCCTTAATGGATCGCCTTGTGAGTGGGCTGCATTTCACACCTGGAGCAACTCAGAAACTGCTGTACTAACAGTGCAAAGGCAAAGGGCCCTCAAGTGCTGGCACTTGTTTCTCTTTAACTCCAGGTGCCTGAGACGGGGACTCTGGCTCTGCTGGCTCTGAACAGGGAGCCAAAGGGATTATCTGCCTTTTCGCAGGGACTGCTGCTGCTGCACACATCTGGCACTCTGTGCCAACTCTTTCGCAGCTTCTCCAGAAGAAGCAAGATGTTTCCCAGCTGCAGCCACACAGAATGTGACAGATTAAGCAGGAGCTCCAAACCAGCGTTTCCTGGCTTTGGTTAACACCCGAGGGTTCTGATGTGGCACAGTAGGAAATTTGGGGTGTACAGTTCTAAAATAATCCTCGTGGGCTCTGCAGGACTTGCTGAGCAGATCTGTGCTAACCAGCAGGTATAACCTAAAAGGCAGGATACTGGCTCATGCTGCAACTGAATATCCACAGGGACATCCTTCTTTTCAGAAGGGCAGAGATGGTATCAGTTGCACAACCTTTATCTAAGTTTGGCTGCTGTACATGGATAAGCGAGGTCAGAGGGTTTTGCTGTCAGCCCACACATACCTGTCTGCAATGTAGCCAATGTTTATGGAGCCAATAAAAAACCCAGCATTCACAGAAGACTGAAAGAGATCCAACTTCCATGAGTCCTCACACACCAGGTCAAACTAAAGGAGCAACGACAGGCAGAGACAAAAGAGTGAAATGAGGAGCTGGCTCACATCCACAAGTCTCCTTCACTTCAGTTAAAGATTTAAACTTGTTTCTGGGTCAATGCCTGTTCTGTCAGCACACAGAAATCCTACTAACTTAACTAATTGTCCAACATTAAAAACTGAAACAAGCCCTTAAGCAGTTTACTGGCATTTCCCATTCACATCTCATTTCTCTTTTCTGGCAAGAACATGAGTAAGTTACTGTCTGTCAAAACTGGCACCCTAACCTGTGTTGGCTCTCATTGATCAAACAAAGCACTGAGTTTTTCAAACAGGTTTTTTTTTTGGTTTTTCTTTTTTTTTGTTGTTTTTTTTTTTGTTTGTTTTTTTGTTTTTGTTTGGGTTTTTTTTTTGTGTGTGTCTGATGGGGAACATTTCTAAGCAGTTCTTTTTGCCTCATACCCGCAGACCACTCGGGACTAAGTGTGATGCCTTTACTAGAAGTATCCAAGATGCCTCCAGAAGCTTGCCTTGTCCCACTTCCCATGGAGCACCGGCCTCCTGGAGGAGGGTGGGAGTATCTGCATCTGCCCCGAGGCACAGATTGTACCTGTTTCTGTGCTTGTTAGACATACAGGGAAAAGAATACTGACTACCACCACCTCTGCAGCATTGGTGGAAACATTTAGTGGAACTTCCTATGATGAAATCAAGCTTGTCATCACAGTTACTGGTTTAGTCTTAAAGCACCTAAACTGCTAAAGTACACCAAATAGCTTAAGTACAATTTTCACTTCATTCGCTCCTTCCGAGAACACAAAAGTCATTGGCTTGTCTACAGTTTATTCCTGACTAATGCTGTTTAATTGTGGGAACCAATTACCTCTCCCCCACATTGACTTTCATTTTTATTTGAAACCAACTTTAAAAGACTTTATTCTTTAAAAAAAAAAGAAAAAAAAAAGAAAAAAGAGAGGGAAAAAAGGAAAAACATAGAAAAAAGGAAAAAAAGGAAAAAACTAAAAAATAAAAAAAAAGGGGAGGAAAAAGAAGCGGGGTGGGGAAAGAAATTAAGATCTTTGCATTGGCCAGTTTTGTTTGCAGCACTGCAAGCTGCACTGTTTACACACCTTCACAAATCGGACCTCTCATGTGACAGGAATATCATTCAGAACTGGACTTTATCTACCTGGGGATTTATTTGCTGAAACATGCTTTGCTCCCCAGCTGGAGATATAAGCCTCCTGAGCAGCCAAGGCAGCACTCCACAGCAAGGACAGAGGGAAGGTGACTCATGAAGCCCCTGGCGCAAGTTCACAGTGAGAGGCAATCCCTTCTCGAGGTAAGCAGGCGATATTCTAACACAGCCGAGGCTCCACCAACCCTCTCCCCCACCTCTCACCTTGTCTGAAACAGAGGGGACAGGGCAGAGGGGGCTGTTTTTACCTCGGTGACGAGAGAGCTCCCTGGGGAGTCGTAGAGCCAGCCATCCCGGCAGGGAGCGAGGGGGACGCTGCTCCCGTTGCCCACCAGGCTGCCCAGGGGGTCGGTGCAGCTGACGCCTGTCGCGTTCCAGTCCACCTCGTACCTCCTGCAGCGGCTGCCAAAGCTGGCCCCGTGGCCATCCCACTCGGGAACTGTGTGGTTCAGCTGCTCCTCCAGGCTCCAGCCACACCGCTGGCTCAGCTCAGCCACGCCGGGGCTGAAGCAGCGATGCTCAGGGATGAACCCGAAGAAGACGACCCCCACGTACACTGGGGTGAAGGAAGCAGATAACAAGCACAGGACAAAAAAAGTTTGCTTCTGGAACCTGTCAAACTCTCCAACGTGCTCTAAAATGTCATCTAGGGTTGGCATTTTGGCATCAAAACCACCTCAAAAACCTCAACTAGATCCTCTCTGCAGCACTGATATATTTAGTTGGCAGCAAAGGTACTTAAGTAACAAAGATATTTGACCAAAAGTCAAGACTAACTCTATAAATTATTAAACGACATGTTGCAAGCTTTATTTTTTAGGTTTCATCTGAAATCAGACCTTAATTCACCCAGGGAGAATTTGCATTTAACCCCCAATCAGAGCACTTGTATGTTTCTGTTCTCTGGAAAAGCTCCTATGGGCCACAGCCCTTCAGTTTTCGTGGGAGAGTTTGGGGTTATATTTTAAATTAGGCAAGTCAACTCCTCAAATAATAGGCATTTTTAAGGAGCAAACATAGATAGAAAATTCTACCAACATACAAGCAACAAATGGGTTTAGTGCAGAATGGCTGGGGACTACATGTGAGCAAAGCTTCTTAACCAGAATCTGTAAAAAAGAGGTGGGTACACTCTGAAAAAGAGGTGTCTCTATGTTGAGCCACACAGCACTGAAGGAAGAGCTTTCCTGAAAACTCCTGTATCATGTGTGTCTCACCCCTCACCCTTCCACACTTCCATTCCCAAGAAAAACCTCTCCCCATCTGTATCAGGGAACACAATTTTCACCTGACCATATTTTTGCAGTGATACAAAGGAGAAAAAGCATTCACCACAGAATTATGCACTGGGAATAGCTGTGGGAAGCCACAATATGCAGTATCTATGGCCAAAACACTTTTTTTTTTTTTTTCCACAGAAGACCTGTAAAACTTAGGTAGACTGCATTGCAGGCACCTCAAATAAATGCAGTTACATCAGGTTCCAGTGGTACGTTGTCCTGCCTATGGATAGATACCAGCTCCTCCTGCATCTTTTGTTCATAACAGCAGCCTTCCACCAGAAAGAAAAGCGTAAGTGAAGGTAACATTTAAAAGACACTTAAAAAAGCTAAAAACTGCCTGGAAAACAATTTGAATAGCTTAGGTAACAATGAAAAAAAAATTTCAAGACACACTACACTTCAAAGAAAAAAAAAAAATCAGCTTAGAAGGCCATCCTGGCCCCAGCATTGAAACAGAACTTGGTCTCATTGCTCATCAGCTACAGACCAACAGTGGCCTGAGCAGCTGAGGAAGCTGGTTTGCAGACCAGCACTTCAGGATCATTCCTCACATCACACGGATGTAGTTTCTCCTCTCTTGCTTCATCCTATTCTCCGGCAGGAACATCCACACCAAGTTAACAAGAGCTCCTCTCCTGGCTGCTCACAGCTGTGTCAGCCAAGCACAGCACCACCCCACGAGAGACCTTTGCCTTCCTGGCTGCAGGAGCTCCGTGTGGAGCTGGGGAGGGGAACAGCGGCACTAAAGTGCACAGCAGTCACCACGCTGAGAGCCAGTCCCTGCAAGCCTTCCTCAGCAGAAGAATGTGTGCCCTCAGCTGGGGCCAAGGGAACTAAAGTCAAAGCTTTCCTGGGAAGTGCGTGCATTAAGCTAAGGCTGCATCTTAAAAACATACCCAAAAAGCCCTCACATAACTTCTTTTCCAAGCAGTTTTGTTTAAACAGTTGGTAACGGTGTGTAAAAGTTTCCCTTGAAGTACAAAAGTTCAATCCACACTGGGCCAGTTTTCCCCTTTTCCCACCATTCTCTCTGCAGCCAGCCCAGAGGAGGCAGGGTGGGAGTGTGCCAAGCAGGTGGGTTTCTTAGGGACACTTCCCAAGGAGTTGTGCTGCTGACTGGCAGGGTTTCTGCTCCTGGCCCATCCATTTGTACAGACTCATCTGGGCCCTGCTATTATCATAACCCTTCCCTCCCTACAGGTAAGTAGAGTATTCTCCTGGGAAAAACAATCTGGTGAAGCTGGTTATGCATCCAGCTCTCTATGAGGTAAGATTCAGCCAGCCCACCTACAAATGCCCAGGTAAAAAGTGGGCAACAGTTCCAAGGCCAGGCACTGAAGTCACTCACTGCTGTCAGATGCAAATTCTGTCACTGATATTGCTCAAATAAGCACCTCCAGACAGAGCAGCTCTGTTCTACCTAAGCCTCAGGCACAGCCCAAAGAAAGAGACCACGTGACTTCACACAGGAGAAACAATTTCACGCAGGGGGTTCATGGATCAAACAATTCCAAAATGCCAGCTTTGATGACTTGGGGAAGGGAAGCAGAACTCTCCACCATGGACTGACAGAACTGTGTAATGATAACTGACAGTATTAAAAATACACTATCAGGCCTCTCATTTCTCCAAGCTCACCTAATTCTAAACATGAAAAATGCTGATTTAAGTTTGACAAGATGAAGCTTAAGCCAAACTGATTTACAGCTCCACTGCTGACAATATGAGAGGAAGAAACCCCAGTCTGATAAAAGAAAGAACACACCACCAGGCCCTACCTCTCTATTCTGATCTTCATCATCAAACAGTGGTTCTCATTTTGAGTGACACAATTGAGGTATAAACCATCACAGCAGGAAAGGGTCCCACTAGGCTGGTGAGCAGCATACAGAATAGTGTAAGAAGGATTCCAGACTTGAGATGTGGGATTTGGAATACCCACTTCATATCTTTTATTGAAATTGAGTACTTTATATTACACTATTTTGATTCAAAATGGAGTTTTTATAAAAAGAAACCATTGTTGAAACTGAATAAGCCAGCCAAAAGGAACAACAAAAAGTTTCAAAAAATTCTGACCAATGCATGTTCTTGCACAATGCTTTGAAACCCCATCATTGTCCATAATTTTATTTAGGAAACACCTGGAGAAGAGCAAGACTGCTAAAGAAAAAATGACTTGCATTCATTACCAGCAACATTTCAAATCAATGACCATGGCCAGGATCATAGCATATGGACTAGAAATTAGGCTATGAGGAAACATTGGCCCAAATTTATTTTCTTTAAATTAATACCAGAGAGAGGCATTACGCAGACTAAGGCTCCTCTAGTCCTTTTCTTGGTGATGACAAACTGAGTAGTACAGATTGTATTACAGAAACTCTGCCTCTACATCCTTGACAACTCTGGTTGTCTGTGCAGTTGGCCTAGTCCAGCCATAATCAAGGAAAAAAAAGTCTTTGGGTGCTTGTCAGCTGCTTAGGCAAATACTGATGAAGTCAGTCATATGACCAGTACCAAAAAAAACACCCCAAAACTACCATGCGAAGAACAGCAACATTTCAGGCTAAAGCTATACAGAATTGTACCTTTCCGTCCACACCTTTGAACCAATGATCTGCTTAAATTAGAATGGCTATTCAAATTTACAGGATAAATTAGACCAGTTCCAAAATTTACATCAAATCATCCCAACACACAAAAGTTATACTTTTCCTTGTCTCACAATGGGTGAACCCATAGAGTAATACCCTGCCGGCAGGAAGAACATGTTACTATTAAGCAAACCTGAGTAGTGAGGATCAATAAATACAAGGAGTTAAAACAACAGTAGTCAGGTAACTTGAATCTCAGAAGCCAGGGGCTTCATTGAGCCTTAATCCTTTCCTTTCAAAGGTTTCTCTTTTTTAAGCAAGCATTTAACATCTATGCTGAGACTTAAAAAAAAAAAAAAAAGTGTCCTGGCTAGAGAGAGTCAACTAACTCAGCCAACTGGATGTCAGAAGTCCAGTCATTACTGAACAGATCATTGTAAACAATCACAAAATCGTTCTCTTCTTCCCTTTTCAATGGTTTCTTGTTAAAGGCAAAATTCAGAAAAATCTTTCAGGCTGAAGTCCTCATATTTGGTTGGAAATGTTGTCCCATTATATATAATCTCTCTATATATATTTGATTAGGCACAAGAAGGGTTATTAAATATTCAACAAGTCCTCATCACTATCATCATGAAACGATACTGTATTTGTAGAGTTCTGTGCCTGCTGCTGGCCTGGCTTGGCTATTGCTTTGCTTTCCTTTCCTCCATTCAGTAAATAAGATTTGTTATCACTGCCAAGACTGTGTGGCTTCTTTTGTGGGTGCTTGCTCTTGTCTAGTCCTCTTCCTGTTTGAATCTTTACATCTGGAATGGTTAACACTTCATCCTCACTGTCCAGGTCATCCACATGGAGAGAGGTAAGGGCTTCAGATGTAACAGACTTGGTAGCAATGTGACCATTCTCCTGCCCTCCTTTTGCCATTCTTGGATTTGGTGCTGCGACTTCCTCCATAAGCCACTCTGTCTCATTCTCATTAGCTTCTTCTTCACTGTTTATCTGCAAGAAAAGAAAAGAGGAGACTGCATCTGCCACCCCAGACTGACACCCACTGATCTTCCCAGTTGTCAGACCCCACAGCACACACGGTCTTGGTTTAACGTAGCTGTGACAGTAACACTGCAAGAGCATCACTTCTCAGTGAGCTGAAACAGACTTTGTTTTCTTCTTGTACATATACATTATGGTGATTTATATTGTTATATTTGGTGATTGACTGTCCTTCATCTCCTCAACTTTATCTTCCTTTCCCATTTCACAATATAAATATATATGTATCTCAGCTATGTGGCTTTCCTGATGTCACACAGTACAGTAAAGGAACTAGAAACTAAGGGGGTTATTAATTTATCAAAAAAACCTTCATATTAAAAAAACTTGACAAGAAACAAATTTGATTTTGTTACTTTATTACCTTTGTGTATTTGTAGGAAACACCAGAAGATCTTCTGCAGCAGTTTGTTATCTTGTTTATCACAATTTCCCTAAAGAAAGGGAAGAATACTACATTAGGAAGACTATATCCATTTATTAGCCCTCACTTTTCTTCACTGGATTTTTACCATCAACACAAAGCATGTCAACAAATGAGCTGCAAACTATCACATTGACCCTGAACCACTCTAACAAAATCAGTCCGGCTGACCATTCTGAAACCCCTCTGGCTTTCATGTCTAAGGAAAATACACCCCAAAAGTTGTCTGGAAAGCAGAGGAACAGCAGGGCCTGCACTTGTTCCTTGACGCTGTTGCATGGATCTAGCCTGACTCCATGAAAGGGGAGGGATATCAAATGCTAACAATATTGTCATGCTGCTTTATGCTCCTTAATTAGCAGTTGCCCACAACATAGGCTAGACAACTCAGTTGTACATCCCAGCCCTCTTTATATGGGCCTTCAGACAGAAATGGAGCATTTAAAGGAACCAGCAGTTTGACAGTTCATGCTGCCAACTAAAAAACCAGAACTCAAATCTCTAAAGTTTACTATTTCCCTTTCACTTTTGGCAGAAAACCAAGTCCTGACGAAGAAACTTCTAAAGCCTCTTAATAATTTCTTACCTCCTCTCTTTTTTGTAGAACAGCAAGATTATGAGACACGCAGTGAGAACAACCAGGAGGACACTCAGCACAGCACCAACAGCCTGGCTTCTCCTTGAAAGACCTTTATGTGTTTGGGTCTCCTCATCTGTCTGGTGCTGATTGTTTCCTGGATCACTGGTTGATCTAGCAATGTAAATTGAAACGATCTAGTGATAAATTCTCTTAAACTGGATTAGAAATAGCAGATTACAACAAGACATGCCACACCATCCTATCAGTCCAATCTAAGAGCTGCACAAACTGAATTTAAGGGATTTCATCTAAGTAAAAAACAACTTGAAAAACACAAATATATGTACTGTGCCTACATCCCAGTATGCTATCAAATAGTGCACGAAACTACAGTCAAGACTGTAGAGCACAATTAAGCACTCCAGAGCTTATACAGCAGCAGTTGTCCACACAAAGCTGCTGTTTTAGAACCAAATCTGCACTTGCATAAGCTGCAACAGCAACAGAATGTATCTTTCATCTGACTACAGCACTATACAGACCTAACTCCCTCAATAGGTTTAAATCAGAATCAAGAGTTTCCCCCTGTGCTTTCAAGCCAGCAGCCAGAAAATAAACACTCCCAGAAGTAGTCACTCCATTTTTCACAGTGAGGCTGCCCACCTGTCAGGAATGTTGTAAGCAACTACATACAGACATTCTGCTTTTAACACTGTCCCCTCACTAATCAGGGGATTAGCTGATCATATTTAATTGCAGAAATACTTCATTGTTCCTTTAAGACCTGTAATGATTTTCCATTCCAGGCTAAAGAAGTGGGCAGATAGAGGGAAAGGACAGTCTTTGTCACAGCTTCTAAGTTTTCCAGACAGTAAGAGAAGAGGGACCAAACATCTCTCCCATACACTGCTCCTCTCAGTAACATGTAACAGCATGTTCTGTCAGCTACAGGGGATTTTACTTAGAGAAGACAATGATATTAATTCCACTGTGCCTCTCCAGCTTTAGGTCTAGATCAGTTTAGCAAGCTTTAATTTAGTGGTCATGTGCCAAACACTGCATACACAATCATCAATTTATCTATGAGCCTGCTGCTTTTTTAGCTTTTCCCCTTTTATTAATCACTGTGATGAACAAATACAAAGAAGCCTTTGGCTCAGAAGTGATGTCAAAAGCTGCTTTCAGAAAATGGTTAACTACTCACATTAATGGACACACAGCCGATGTGTACCAGGTAAATAAATACTGGCAATCTGCTGTCTCATGAAGGAATTCAGGGATGCCTTCCTTTGCTTGTGGATTGCAGTGGAAGAAAATAGTTGAAGACACAAACTTTGATTTATCTTTACCACATCTGGAGTCAGATGAAAATATGACATCCAAATCATCATCTACAATGAGAAGAAAACCTTGTCGTTTACTACTTCCTTGAGAACAGTCTGTTAACACTAGACCCTGAAAAGTAGCTAGCTAAAGGAAATCATTGCTTATGAAGCAGCACAGAGGGAAACAGGAGACCAGAGTCTTCTGTCTTGCATTGTTTTTAACAAAGTCTTTCAGTCTTCAAGTGTCCAACCCTAACCCCTATGAAGGCTACTGAGCTTACACAGCAAAGAAAAGCAATCTAAATTACGCTAGATAGACTTTGGATAGCTCTACAGAAACAGATTAGCATAGATGTTGTGAACCAAGAACCATTTTCTGATGAAGCAATTCACAGAACATCAAGCAATTCTGTCTGGTGGGCAAGTACTTACCATCAACATAATATTTGGCATTTCTGGCAGAACCAACTCTCCGAACGCGCCGCTCATTGGTTTTCACCTGGCAGATGTTTGCTCCAAAGCATTCTGGGAAACTTGAGTTTATTATACCAGAAAGCTGAATTTGATACACATATTTATCACCATTTGTCCGTTCATCACCAGAAGCTGTGTACAACCTGAGGAAACAGAGGACAAGTCTGTTCTCAAGTCTAAGCACACAGGCTGGAGTTATTCCCAAAACTGGCAACAGTGGTAGATGCTATCACTGGCTGATTGAAGAGCAAGCTGAGTGACCAATTCAGCAACCAGAAAAGATGTAGGACTGTGGCTTCCTCCCTGAACAGTAGAAGTAAGGATTATATTTACCATAAATATAATCCTTAGCAAGCACAGAAAGCCAACTTTTCCAGCTATACCTCCCTCACTGTGTGAGTGAACATGTAAATACCTCCAAAGGTTTAAAATAAACTGAAGACAAAAGCATGATTCAGTGGCTCATACCCAGTCCTGACTGTGAGAACCATATGGTGTGATCTGCAGCTAGGATAAATGGCACAGCTCAGCAATCTTCTCCAGAAAGGTAACTAGTTCTACCATTCTGTCGTTTTGGGGTTTTTTTGGGTTTTTTTTTTACTCACTTGTAATAAACATCCCCTAAAGAAAAGTTTTTCCCAGTTGCAGGATTAATGACTGTTCCGTTCACCACCTCCACCTCCTGCTGCTTCACAGCACAAGCTGCACGTGTATCCCATGTGATGTAGTAAGCACAGTTTTCTTCATCAAACCTACCAAAATAAAAGATAGAGCTGATGATTCCAGGAAAGAGTAACAAGTTTTTAGCATCTTGAGAAGAGGAAAAGACAAATGCTAACCCACATGTCACAACATTCTGCCTGAGCATCACACCGAGAGTAAGCTAAAATAGACAAGTAGCACTCAAAAAAAGCCACCTGAAGAATTGCACTGGATTTTTCTATACATTCATGGTTTTAGAAGACATGGCTGCACCTGAAATTCCTACTGAAAATTCCAGAATTCCCACAGTGTATCAAAGGGTTTTATTGATATATTTTAGCTAGCAAACATATCAGGCTGCTTTTTTGCAGCATGCTAAACCTGCCTTTTATTTAAGCAGGACAATAGGTATAAGCTAGTGTCCTGGTTCTGGCCAGGACAGCATTAATTTTTGCAGTAGCCAGGAAAGCTCATGGCCAGCACCCAGAGGTTATTCTGTACCACCTCACATCATTGCTACGAACAGGGGGAAGGACATCTTCTCTAGGGAGAAGGGGTTCCTCCTGGGCCAGCACCAGCACAGCAGAGCAACCTCAGTTATGTATTGCTGTCTCATTCAAATCATTCAGCTCCTTCTTGTATCCTCCCTCATTGGTATTGACATTGTTACTGTTTCTTTTCTTAGTTCATTTCTGTTTCAGTAAATTGTTCTTATCTTAAGCCATGATCTTTGCCTTTTGTGCCTCTACTTCTCCTCTCCAGCCCTCTGAAGGGGAAAGGGGGAACGAGCAGCATGTAGTTTCAGTGGGGGCACTGAATTAGAGAACACCATTCCTAAACCATGACAGCCAGTCAGACTTTACTGCCTCATTCTGTGACTCATACAGAGCATTTTGTTCAGTTTTCCAATTCTACAAGCAATATGGAGTTAATATTGAGACTAAGCAAAAATTTCTCAAGCTTTCTTAGTATTTGTGATCATGCATATATACCTCACTTCAGACAGATTCTGGTTAAATACAATATATTGAGGCAGAAATAAACCATGCTTTATTAGCTCACTCACCTACAGTAAATGTTCTTTAATAAGCAGATTTTGAACAGAGTTAATAGTGGTTGTACAATGACATTGGCTATGCACACTGAAAACGACAGCATCCAAGCCATTGTCAGACGTCATTTGGAAGCAGAATGTTTAATCTTTTTCCCAGAAATTTTAAGATAAACACAAAATACAATGTTTATGGAAATTAACAATTGCACAAACTCCCGAAGACCCCCAAGTACAGACCACAGATCATTTTAGGGACTGTCCAACAGAGCAGACAGTCCCTGTCCTGAGATTTAAGGGTTTACTAGAAAGGTGCAAAGGAATCAGCCATGAAGATCAGTGGTGTGTATATTTATTACTCACCTCTGCAGCATGGGCATGCCAACTGTTCTTGCACATTTCAGTTCTATAATTGTTGTTACTTTCTTATTTTTCCTACATTCTTGCCCACTGGAATAACTAATATACACTGTATCACCTAGAAGAAAAAAGTGGTGATAAAAGGTTTTTGTAAGCAGCTATCAGAAATTTCCTTTGCTTATTCCCTAGACTTTCTTACTTCTAGCATTCTCTTCCCCTGCATAGACCATATATCAATTACAGTACTTCATAATTCGAGGCATTCACACTTGTGATCATTTATAAACCACTCCTAAAAAACACCTTTGTCTTTACATTGTACCCTGTGTCCACATCACCAGTATGGCCATAACAAATGTTTAGATTTAAAATAACTTTTTTAAAACATAAGAGTAAATGAAGATATCCATTTATAAATGAACTCAGGCAATAAACACAGGCAGTACATGTCATTGCTTTTGTAAATGGATGGAAAGTTTTCCTGAGCACCAATTTGAAAAATACTCCTTAAACTAGAAGCTTGAGTAAAGTTGACATTATTGGTTTGCATTTGTTTTCCTAAGAGTAAAGCCAATAATCATCCTTCACATGCTGCTTTAACTGAAGAAGTTAGAAGATGCAGAATATGTCTTTTCAAACTGGATGAACAAAAATTACTTCCCCTCTCACAATTACAGAATCACAGATTGGCTGAGGTTGGAAGGGACACCTGGAGGTTGTCTGGTGCAAACCCCCTGCTCAAAGTGGGGTCACTTAGAGCCAGATGTCCAGGACTACATCCAGACAGCCTTTGAATACCTTCAAGGCAGGAAACTCCACAACCTCTTTAGACAACCTGTGCCAGTGTTTGGGTATCCTAACTGTAATAAAAGGGTTTCTTGATGTTCAAATAGATAATTCATTTCTTACGGTTTTAATGACAACACTGTTTATTTGCTTCAATGTTTTCTCATGGCCTAAACATCCCATCCTGTTTTCATTTTTAAACAGAAGATTCACTGATAAAAATATTTCAAAGTAAAGGCTTCAGCATAATTTAAGAACTACTATAGCCAGGCTGTAAGATTTAATCTTTTAATCTCTATCTCTCTACAGGAACAAAACAAAACTGTACCTGTCACATTCAGCTTCTGTGTATGAACAAGTCCAAGAACTTGAACATCTCCATTGTAGCTTCTCCTGCAAATACTGGCTCTTTCAGGGCAGCCTGTGGGTCCCTCGTGTACCCTCTGACAGAGGTTCACATAATACCTATACAGAACATGGTAGACAAAACTTCTTTAAAATTCATTTAGGCTAAACTGAAGAAGTGATACACAAACTTGAGAATCTTCACAGGAAGCTAGACAAGTTGCAAGAAACTGAATCTCAAATTAGCTGACAGAATAAAGGATGTACTGAGGTTTGGCAGATTATTCCTAACTGTCATTTTCAAGTAAAAGACTGTGCAAAAAAAAAAATTGATCATTTACCAGATGAGGTCACTAGTTAATGTTGACCGAGGTCCAAACTAGAAATTGGAACAGAGTCAAGAAATATCCAAAAGTTTTTTCATTTATAAAGATTATAGTACTACCCTAAATTCAGCATCTCCTCAGAGCTATACAAGCTCAGATATGCTAGAGCAGAGAACTGCTAGCAAGGTGGTACATGAAGTGTTTTGTTACCCCACAGCCTATCATTAAGTTTAGAATTAGATGCTGTCATCCTTGCCAGTTCATTTCTATTTCCTAACTGGAGGAGGGAGGCTGGAGAGGTCAATGACTTCCTGACATCCATATTTTCCACTATGCTAACACATTGAGAAATATGGGTGAAAAGCCCCGGTTAAAATTTAGACAACAACTTATACATTTGAGTCAAAAGAAAGCAACTAAGTAACTATGATTTTTCTTCAACACGATTATGAATTAAAAAAAAAGCATTTAAACAGCAAAGTTACATTTTTAAGATAGCAGTTTAAACAGAAAGCTTTTAAATAGCTTTTAGTTTAGATGTATTCATCCTTTTAAAAGGGTTACCAATAGAGGGAAAGGGTGAGAATGAAGAATGCGATTACTCAGTCCCTTCAGATAGAATGGGTTCCTTTCTGAGTTTTTTTTATTTATATGAAGTGTTAAGCATTGACAGTTTTAAGACACTGAGCGGGGATCAAACAGAAATACCTTGCCCCATTACAACTGTACTAATAAGCAAGCTGCTCTCTGTGAGTTGCTCATTACTCACGAGTTCCCATTGTGGAAAAAGATCCATGATCCTGTCAGGGAAGAGAGCATTCTCAAGTCGTAAGTTCTGTGTTTTTGGACAAACTTGCACTCCATTTTCTTGGGAGGACAAACAGCCTGAGTCTTCCATTCAAATGTCACAGCACAGCCAAGAGTCTCACTGAGAAGGTATGGGCTCCCAACACCAGCATTTTCATCACATGTAAAGATAATGGTAGATTCCTTTCTTGCAGTTGCTATAAAGGAAAAGGTTGTAAAAAAAGAAAAAGCATATTTTACATGAGGCTTTCAGGCATGTATGGATTTTACTGCAGCTAAATCTCTGTGTTAGCTAAGACCCTTGTACATGAAGCATAGGAAGTACTTACTGCTACTACAGAATCCCCACTTTTCATCTCCCTGGTAGTTTTCAGTTGTAGCACACCACGGCCTGTTCTTCCCTTCTGTAGTACATTCCTCATAGGTCTTCCCTTTGTACTTGAAGGGGAATACACAGAGCTCTCCCTTTTCAGTCACTAAGAAGGAAAGGTATAATCTCTTAACTACACAAAGCAGAATAGGAGTTGTATTCATATTTGGAACCTTATTAAAAGCCTGTACTTCAATACAATATCTCTTCTTTAAGAAAGGTCAGTGACAGACAACAGAAATACTGAAATGTTGAATTTAAACCCAAATAGAAAACTAGATGTAGCCCACAATTAGCTACAATCATCCATACAGAAAAGTTGCACTGTGTCTTCTAGAGAGATACATGTTGACCTTGCAGATTAGTACGACACTTGTGATTTAGCAAAACTACGTGCTTCTATTGCTATATGTAAAATCTATGTAGCTTCCTCCTGTCACAACAAAACCTCATATTTTAAGGGAAAATATTCTGACAAGTTTTGAACATAAAGAATGGGTCTGCTCCAATCTCACCTGGAGGGCACCGATCACCTCCTGTATATTGCAAGATGACTTTTTCATCCTGGTGGCTGTAGTCCATTCTCATTTCCCTTATGTTTCCAAAAGATGATACGCCACTTTTAGATGTCAGACACACTGCTCCATCTCTGCATTTTCCCTGGGGCAAGCCTACACTGCACACACCAATGTGGTAATTGTTGGATCCAGAAAATACCTGTGTAGAGAATCAGAAGCATCACAGCAAGTCTAGAGTCAATACTTACAAAATCACACAAATGTTTCACAAAACAAGTCTCAGGCATCATTTGCATAATGCAGGAGAAAAAGAGAACTAAATTTTCCAAGTCTAGTCTTTCTTAATATGACAAAACTGCAGAGAAAGAACACAGGATCACATATAAAAGCTGTTCAGCAGACCTGCTCTCTCATTCAAGACACTGTCAAAAGTGAAGATTTCTCATTCCTTTACCCACCATTGTGTCACTCTCAAAAACACTAAAATATTATACCCTCTAATATTATTTCCTCTGCCAGAAGCCAAACAAGTATCGATACTGACCACAACACATTTCAGCCTTTTCTCACACCCCAGAATGCTTAAAAGAAATCCTTCCTGCAGTTTTAAAATGTTGATAGCAATAGTCAATTACAAATAAATAAGTAAATAAACAAACAAACAAATAAATGTCACACCACCAGAAGGCATTACCTCAAATGATCTTCCAGAAAGGCTGGTCAGGTTAAAAGTATAGTGCAGCTGTTCATCAATCACAGAACAGCCTAAAGTTTTCACTTTATCAGGACACACAGCTGGAGTTTCCCACTCAAACACAAAAGTGCAGTCAACTTTCCTTATCATCTTTGGCTTACCCTGTTACCAAAGAACACAGGAAGATGCACTTAATTTTTGTAGAGTTTATTGCTGTCTCTGCATTTCCCCCTTCCCCAATAGTTAACCTCCTCAGTTACTACCATGGCTAGACTTCATTGATTGTAGGACAAACACCATATTATAACCAGTATCAAAAAAACTTAAAAGGGAAGTGCATTCTACCTAGCTCCAGAAAACGATCAAAGTACACAAGCTTTCTTCTTAATTAGGGCTGAGATTTTGATGTTCAGCTCAGCTGCAAACAGCAAAAGTGTGAGAGCTGTGCTTCTTGACGGCAAAGAGCATTAAGAAATTTCACTGAGTTAGGGTTTAGAGAGAATACTGTTTACTTTATCATGTTTTAAACTGAAGTATCAATATGGTCTGTGTAATATTCAGAGCTGCCTCAGGTTTCAGCTCATGCCCAACGTTGATGGAAAATGGTTTCATGATCTTCAGCAAGCTCTAGTTTGACAAACATTGCATCTAAGTGCTTCTCTACAGGTTGTTGAAGTATTAAAAAAGAAGTGTTAGATTCACATCACCATGCAAACTCAATTTAGTGTTCAGGTGTTGACACAAAAATGTAAGCAACTAAATGCAAATTTTTTAAGTTGTTTGTGATTATGGAAAACGTTACAGCAGAGGGAGAATACTTCACAGTAATACCTGTACAGTTACTCTGGGCCTTGTTTTAGCTTGAGGGACAAGTACAAACTTTAGGATATGAACAAGGTGCAATACAGCAAAAAGTTTAATGTCAGCAATAAGTTATCATTACATTACTTCCATGGAATCTGATCCTTTAAATCATCAGAACCTGTTACTCTCAAGCTTAAAGTTCATGCAGTCAATAAAATTTTGGCCAGTTAAGAATACAAATATGATACTTCTTGAAACAAGTCCATCCATACATTCTAGAAACAAATCCTTGACTTAGTTTTAAACACAGCTAACATTGGTTACTACCCACTTTTCATTACCCTCCAAGATCAAAGTAACTTTAATAGATATCTCACCAGACTAGTTCCTTGGCTGCAGTGAAATACAATAACAGAAGTATAGTTCAATCTGTTGCTTATCTGACAAGGAGTAGTGCTGTTGTAAGTGATGTAAACTTCATTTGCTGCCTTATTGAACTGGGGAGGTTCAGTAACACGACCAATATCCTACACAAGCAAAAATACATATTAATAGAAGCACAGGACAAACCTAGATTCCAGATCAGTTCAGATTCATCTGTTTGGTTTACACGGGAACACAACTACTGCACTTTTGAAAACTGCATTCTGTACTCAAGGAACAGCCATTACATTTCCATCCTAAAAAAACACAAGTTGAGCAACTCAAGACAGTGTTTGACTTAACTTGACAAAAGCCAGAGAGGTTCTGCATCTTAGAGGTAGAGTCTTCCTTATATTAATGTGCCAAATTACCAACACATCACTTAAAAATAGCATTAACAATGGAGTAGGGTCCCTAGATTAATATGGAAATTCACGGAAAACAATCTCAGCTTTTCATGTCTGTCTTCTAGAGCTTGCAAGCCAAGTCCGCAAAAGCCTAGATCTCTCAAGGTCATAAAACAGACAGGTTAATCAATCCTCTGTAACAGGCCTCTGTTTATGCAGCTGTCAAGTTCTTACACGAAAGACCTAAGTGCATTTTGAAGCATGCTAGTATCTAGACTGCTTCCAATTGCAACAGGCTATCACAAGATCAATGAAGCCACAGAGTAGCTAACAGTGCTTCACAGTGGCTGTATTTGGCACACAACACTTTGGAACACAGAATTTTTTTCACTATGTGAAAAAAGCTCTCTGTCGCAATTTTTCATATTTATCACTGTATTGAATCTTCTGACATCCAAAAAAATCACTGGGGTTCAGAATAGGAAAATACTTATTCATAGGGAAAAGCAATAAAAGGGAACTTTGCAGAGGAGATTTTAATTCTGCATTCCATTTCTTTAATCCATTGTCAAGCCTCTGGTTCAAATAGGGTCTCTAGGCAGGGATACTATATTAAGCTATTAGGGAAATGCACATTTCAGTGATTCCTGGCATAGAACTTACTATTGGCAATCCATTAACAGGAACCATGCAAACAGCAGCTCCAGGTGGGCAACTGACATCTTTGATAGGATTGAGAGGCTCACAAATGTTGATGTAGAAGTCTGGAGAAACATCTGTATCATCTTCATCCACAAATGCCTCATAATACCCAGTGCGATGGATCAGAGGAGACAGGTCAATAACAGAGCTGCCATTCATTACTGAGCACTTCACCTACAAGAAGGCACATTTATTGCTCTTATTCTTTCATTACTTGCTTTGATTAATTGACAATCCTTCTTAGGGCGAGAAGCATGGTTACATTCAGAAGTTTCAAATATAAATAAAGCAGCATTTGTTTTAATTTTTTCTTGTCTACAGATACTAAACACCTACAAGCAGCATATGAAAAACCTTGATAGTTTAAACATTCTTATGCAATGGAGTCCCTATCAGAACAATACCAAGACAAAGCTCTGGCACACATACTCCAGCATACATAGTCACTATGGCTTCGTAAGATTGGGCCTCATCCCTTCCTCTCCTTATCGCCCACACATCATTGGACCACCTCCAACAAACAAGGGGGGTTATAACAATATTATAACAATATAAAGTTAGTGTATTGCAAGTTGATGGCTTGAGAACTACGTTTCCTCAGAACCAATTTCATACACTCTTAATGTGCATAAACCTACTGACAGTCGTGGAATTTGAGAAATTTAGTCTTGTTTAGATATTGGATAAGGAGTAACTAACAAAATTACCACTTAATTTCAGGACAAAAAATCATTGTTGCTACCTAGATATCATCATACTGAAATAGCTCGGGTCACTGTGAAAAAAGTGATCAGAAGTGCACTAAGGATCACCCCATGGAACTAACAGGCTAGAAAACACAGTGGGGTTGGGTATTGTTGATTTGTATTGCAGCATGGTACACACTACTGAAGGGAAAAGCAGAACTGTGTGTAGCTGAAAGAAGGGACATGTGACAGTTCCTGCTGGGGAAAGAAAAACTGGAAGGTGTTTGCCTAAATGGAAGCAAGAGCTATTGTAGTACTGAGACAGTGATGAGGAGGAAAAACAACTTATTGCAGGGAATGATGGTCACATTAGAGGTAATCAAAGTAGCAAAAAGAATGATTAGGCAGATTCACAAAAGGAAACATTCAGGTATTAAGAAAGGGTCTAAATTCATCCAACAGTTCATTTAGCCTTCTATTCCTAGTGCTGGTTTTTACTCCATGCACCCACCAACTACTGGTCATTTTTAATTAGATAAAATTAACTACAGACTACCTCAAAGCATTCTCTGGAGCACAAGTTCAACTAAACTGACAAATGATGTTATAGCACATGTTGTACATCAGAGGCAGATTCATGCTATGAAGGTTTATCAGGTTTTGCATTGAGCAAACTGATCAAACACTTGCCTGGCCTCTAGTCACCTGCCTGGAAACAAAGACTATCCCCATGCACAGAGGGGCTATCCATCCCTCAAGCACTGGAGTATCATAACCATCACTTCCCAACACGACACTCTATGGCTTTCATTTGAACTGTACAGAAAAGCAGCTAACTAGGTTCCACAAAGGGGTTACCTCAAGTGTTAGAAGCTTTAACTTGGCTCACAACACATGAACCAGGAGTTTGCCAAGTACTGCTCACCCATGTTGAAAATGTCAGTACAGAAAGCATTCAAGAACTCCTGTATGAATTTGGCTTCTGTACTACAGGAAGAAACCTTTCCCCCAAAGAATTTAAAATATACTGCTATTATATCTAATTCTCCCCAGAAATTTTAAATCCCACCAGTGTTTTTTGCAAAAATGATTCTCACCTCTTCTTCACAAGCCAAGGAAGTATGCCAAGAGAAGTAACTAGTGCATGTCTGCTCATCAAAAGACACAAAAACAGGCCGGCTCTCATCTCCAGCTTCAGATTTGCATACAAAGCTAAAATAGCTTTTATGCCTCAGTGCAGGATCTGCAGGGCAAGGATCTCCATCTTCATAGACAAGCTTTAACACCTGATCTTCGTAACTTAAAGTTTTACTCTGTTTTCCAGCATTAACTGGTTTTTGGCCACCTGTGATGCAGACAGCTAAAGCAAAAAAGGAAAAATAAAGAAAATAGATCAAGTCTGATGTAACTGCCCTGAAAAACTGCACCCTAAAGCATAAACAGCAAGAAACTCAAGATTTTAACATCACTTTAATTTTCCTAAGAAGGATAGGCTTTGCCATACCATCCAGAGTTGCCATTAAACTGAGTTGAACTGCACTGATGCAAAGACCAAATATTGCCTTTAATACTTCATTAACCAGCTGACTGTGCTGCATCTATACATGCTTAAGCAACCACAGAGCAGTGTTTGGTTATTGCTTCTCTGAAAACCAACCGATTAACACAAAATGTCAGACAGATTAGATGTAATTTTATTAAGATGCCTCTTAAAAACCAAATCAATCCAATATTTTCTTCTAACTACACAAAAATAATTTTCACAACAAGCCATATTCCTATTTTAGCATCTCAGATGCTTAAGTATTATTTCATACTCACTTTCACAGAAGAGCTAGCAATTCAATTTAAGCTGAAATTAAGTAGTTAATAAAAGCCCGTTAATTAAGCAGAAAGTTGACTTCTACTGATGTTTCAGAAGCACCCACATCAGAACAGGTCTCTAGAAAGAGGACTGGTAAAGGTTTGAAGAGCAGACACAAAGGCTAGTGCAGATGTATTACAGCAATGCATCACAGAGTTCACTCCAGCTGGAAGCTTGTAATGTCTCCATTTCGAGAGCATTAAAGACATGCAGTAGAAGCACCTACATTCCTGCCCTCATGTCCAAAAGAATACCCATTCATTAGGAACAAAAGGGACTGGGACTTGAAGTGAGTCCGTGCAAATGGTGTTTGGTGGAAATACATGGCCTCACTTTCTAAAACAGTTTTAGGTTCTTTTACTAGTCAATACAGCCACACAGCTGTTCCCTTCACTCCTTCTGCATTTGCAGTAAAACATCACATTTTACGGTAAACTTGAGCATCAGCATTTCTTTTGGTTACTCTATAGTCAATGATTACAGTACCAGAGAGGATAAGATGCTTACCAGCTCCATTAGCACATGAACTTCTAACTTCAGCACAAACATTCAATTCAATTATTCTGTTGTGTGAATCACTGATGGTATAGCCAGACTCTCGCTTTAATGATGTCAAATCAAAGAGATGGCCTATAGAGAGATCAGGGAAAAACTTAATCTCTTTTTCAGATTCAAACCCAAGACATTTCTTCATATTATAAGCTTTCAGGAACTTAATTTAGTAGAAAGGTTAACCAGACCCTTTTTGCCTGCTAGCTTAGAAAGGCAAACAGTTACTTATTCACATTAACAGAGGAAAAACTAGCTTTGAACTATAGACTATTTATGTTCCAAGGGATACTGCAGTACAAGGTATTTCTACTGGCAGTAAGCTTGTTAGTCGCTATCCAGAGAATGTGTCACACTGCCCTTTTCTAACAAAGTCCCTCAAGAACACAAACACAGTAGTGCTGCTTCCAGCAGCCTCTTCCACATACAAAATCCTGAGGCCTCCTCCTTACCTGTTGCAGGATTGGTTACCCGACAGTCATTCTGCACATTGCTTTTAAGAGGACATGCAGCAGCAGTGAACCATAAGAAGGTATATTCACAGTCTTCAATGGCAGTTATAAGCTCTGGCTTTGATTCCTAAACACAAAACAGTGGAGAGATGACATCTCTATAGAGTGATAGTGCAAGATTCCATGAAAACGGGTTTTATCCCTGCAGTCTGTAGCTGACCTCAATTCAAACACACCAGTCCTAGAAACTAACACATCATCATAGTCCAGTGAATTAATACAAAGTCAGAGTATTTTACTGTGATTATTTCAAATACACAACAGTACAGAATCAGTATCAGGAGAAATAAAATTAATGAGAGGAGAGCTAAAGGTAGCCTAGGCCAACAGAAAATCCAAAAGGCAATTCAAATCTCATCAAATGGAAGAGTACTTAATGGCAAGGCATACAGATGTGCGAGCGTTAAGAACTACACAGCCAAGAGCATTATTTACTAATTGAAACACTTCCCAACCTGCACTACATTCATCTTCAAAATGTAAGCAGATGATCTGACACTATTACAGATTACAAATTTGTGCCAACAGACTGTTCAAAATGATCTCTTAAAAATTGCTCAGCATCTAAAATACAAGTACTTGTAAGTCCATCTGCTTGCATGAACACATAAAATCCCAGCAGAAGGAACCCACTTACAATTTTGCTTTCGTCACACTTGAGGCGCAGTACTGTTGTTTTCTTCCGAATTTTATCTGGACACTGATCTCCATTAATGTATTTCAGGACAGAAGTGACATTTTCCCAACGAGGACCATCAGCGACTTCCCCAAGACTGGTACATTTTGTACCCTCAATGAGGGAGGCAGCAGCATCAGAAGGGCAGGAACCTAAACAAATAAATAAAAACTGCATTATCTCTCCAAACGTTAGTAAGGTGTACTTGCCTGGAATAAAACTCCACTACTCTACTTTCAGGCGTATCACGGCTGATCTGTCTCCAAGCCATTGTCCAAACCATACTCGTAGGGGGTGTATTTTCCCCAAAAATCACAACTAGCAGCAATTGTCTCACTTCAATTAAGGTCATGCAACAAGTAGTGGCAGCTACCACAGTGGAAGTAGACTGCTACAGAGTGGAAGGCTACAGTCTAGCCTTACATTGCACAAAACTGAGTCTATCAGAAGATGCTATAGAGAAATTCTGAATTGATTATTTTAATCTTTAAGAGCTACATCATACTTTGGATAAGGTAAGAAGAGTCAAAGTGACAAAGTTATCAAGGGAAGGTAAGAGCTGCTAGTGAATCTCACCCACTAAGATGGAAATCAGGCCCATATTCTACCTTTCCCTCTGGTGCTGAAATCACACCACTGTCTCCACGCACTCTGCTTTGTGATTTTTCTCACTCAGAACAGCCACCAGCAGTGCTGTCCTACCACTTGCCTTCCCTAGCTATAGGAAGAATATATCTTTCTTTCTCACTTACGTGTAGCACTGTATGGCACTAAGGGCTTGCAGACATTAATGTAGTATTTCTGAGTAGTAGCAGATATAGCAATTGCCTCCCAGTTCTCTCTATGTCGTGTCAGGGATGAAAAGTCATAGAAGTTTCCTTCATCATCCCTGTACAAAAGATTAAAGGCATGTACAACAATTAAGTATTTTAAAGTTGCAGTTCTTCAGTTACTACAGTAATTGTGACCTGACAACTCTAAGCAGAGTATTATGCTGGAAAAGTAGTCTGCATCAGACTCAGGGCTCCCCAGAAACTTCAAATTCAGTAGAGAGATATATCACTGCACTGGCTATCTCCACAGAAACTGTCCACGTGCAAACAGCTCTCAGCTAATGCAAGAGTAATTCCAGCTTTTAATTCAAGCATGTTGGCTTTCAGTGCACGGCATGCACACACACAGTTACAGTGCACTGTTTTTACCTTAGGGTAGTGACCTATAATGAGGCCAGATGTTCAAACTCTGAGCCAATTATTAGCCTAATTTGACCCCATTAACCCAATCTTAATGAGCTAATACTTGGTTGTGACAGATAAAAATGACATTTTTCCTGAAGCGTTTTTTCGTAGACGTTTCAAACAGACAGTTGTAGTCTACTCAAATTAGCTATTGTTAAATAATAACTAGACACTTGCAACAACCTAACATACTCAGCATTCAGCCATCAATAAATACATACCAAACAGTTCCCTTTTATTATTCCCCAGAAGAATGTCAAAGTATTTTTTTTTAAATTATATTAGTTTTTGGAAGCCCAGGTTGCAAAAGTTATTTAAAATATTACACATTGGCACTGAATGTTACATTAGCTGGTTAAAACACAATAGCTAAAGGAGCAGTGTTGCACTGAATTGCAAGAAGGCTGTATTTGTCTCTCACAACATACAGCTACATTTTAGTTTTGTGGAAACAACTTACTTGTAGGAGCACTCAGTAGATTTAAGAGGTGGGCAAGCATATTGAGTATGCCATTCAAACAGGTAGGTGCAGTCTGGAGTTTCCTTCAAAAATACAGGCTGAAAGAACACAATACAAAAGTAATTTGCTTTCTCAATTAGACACCAATTGAAACCGAAATGTCTCAGTCGTGCTTCAGGAAGATCCAGGAACACAAATATTATGTTAGAGCCACGCTATGCCTCTGACCAGCTGAAAAGCAAGGCTTCTCCCTAACCTGAGTTTATCCACATGCACACTTCTGATAAAAGGGCAGCCATTCTGATAAAAGAGAGCCAAGGAATTGTTGCCTCTCCCATGAAATAAGAAGAGGGAAAGTAATTCTAGACACCATTGTTTAAGAACAGGAAGAGAAGCACAAATACAGACAGACACTAAAAGCAAGTAACCAGCTTATTTCAGTCTGGCCATGTAACCTGCTCTGCTGCACATTAAGCATTCTATCTTTTATTTCTGACAAAGAAACAGCTGTTATTTATGGAAGAACATCCCTTCCTAACTTCTCCAAGAGCTTTGGTAATGGTAGATGTCCCTTAAAAGAACATGCCCTGATTTTCCTGGGCAATGATAAAGGTACCATCCATAAACAGGAAATTCAAAACATTCTTCATTTTTCTGCCCCCTCACAGGACCTTTGAATCGCCTGTCTAACATGTAAATGATTAGGCACATTCATGTTCTTTACCCTACCCTTTCACACTTTAAAAAAAGAGGGCAACTCTGGAAGACAGTATGTACAGGAAGCATGTTTTGAAACTAACCTCAGATGTAGTCTTGTCACAATAGAATAATATGGCAGTTGATCGTTCATATATTTTATGACACTTTTCTCCACTGGTGTAATTAACCATTATTAAACCATTTTTGAAAGTCAGTTTGTCTGTACGTAAGCCTAGAAGCAAAGAGTTGAGAAAAGTCAACAGCTACCGTAAACACACATCTGCAGTAATGCCTCTGGCAACAGGGTCACATAAACAGCAATAACATGCACAATTAAAGAATTGACAGACAGACCTCAATCTTCCTCTAAAACTTGCAGTCTAGTTATTGAGTGACTACCACTCCAGTACAGTAAGGTTGAGCTCATTCATAACTGAGTGCCAAGGTAGCTACATGTATGACATTTTATCTGTACATTGAATAGAAGCAGTGAGGTGCTTTATCTCATTAGATGTACAAGATTAGCAAGAGCCCTTCTATTACACCCCGGCTGATCTTCCCATTCCCCAGGTTTGTTCTGCTAAGTGCAGTACCTGCTACTTTTCTGTAAGTACTGTCCATCTTCTTTACTTGACAGGATGCAACACTGTGACCCTCTGCGCCGCAAGGTTCTGTTATTTCTCCACAAACTCTGAAGTAGTAGTCATACTCATCTGTACTCACTTTTATGTCTTTTTCAGAAAGCGGCTTCAGGTTAAAAACGTGACCATACCTTGGATCTTTCACCTGGCAGTCCTTTCCTTTAAAGAGAAGTTAAGAATTTAAAATACAACTTAAGATCTACCAGCCTTGCCAAATACACTGGGGATAATTAGGGCTTACTAAGACAAATAAGGCCACAGAAATGAGTAGTTACTTTAGGGCAGTAACACTGAAGAACCATCTTAGTTCAGCTAAGCAACTCATTTCGTGAAGTCACCAGTATCTAGAACTATGTGACTATATACAAATGGCACATTTCTTTTATAACTGTCACTAAAGCAAGATGCAAAAGTCACACTGTAGTTCAAAAACTACCTCAAAGTGGTCTCAAGTGCTTCCTTCAGCTATGCTAAAGGTTAAGTACAGAATCAGAGACACTAAGTCCACAACTTGCTTAATTATCTGGAAAGAACAGCAAGGTCACAAGATCAAAGAAAAAGGTGTCCTAGATGTCAGTCCTGCATCTTGTTTTAATAGCTCTGAATTTTGCTGAGTTAAGAAAATAATAGGTCATAGGAAATATTTACTCCAGCTTACAAACCTACAAAGATGTATATAAAAGAAGGTTTAGGAAAATTCTCATTTCCCGAGTCTCATTAGTGTATATATGTCAGTGACTTTGCTGTTGATCAAGTACTCAGTTTTAAAGGGATCCTTTACTAAATATTCTGAAGCTTTTAAAAAAGCATCAGATTGTATCACATGAACATTATGCTCTTCTCAATCATACAAGTTGGTACCAAGCTAAAGACATCAGTTTTCCTCCCATAGTTTGTGAATATTCCTCACACCACGTGAGATCATTGCCAGTTTCAATTATGTCCAGGACAATTGCAATAGATCCTTTACAGGAAGTCCAGATGTTTTATAAGGATTATCTACAAGCTGCAGAAACAAGCCTGCAAAGGCAAAGGTGCCTACACACTTAACCTTCCATCTGAGAGAGAATCAAGCACCAGGGCCAAGTTTAAAGCCTTGCTTCCCATCTTTAGTGAGGGACAAGGGAATGACTTGCCTAGCATAGAATCAACTCTGGTCTCATGAAACCTGATGCTTTAATATTTACTAGAAAGTTTGTCTGTGATTTAACAAGGCAGTACAATGCTTTCTTAAAACAGCATTATTACACTATCTTCTTTCCCTAGATAAGCAAGTACATTTGCCTGCCATTCGAATTGTACTTTTAACACTACATAGGATTTGTAGGTAGTTTAAAGCTCAGAATAGACATCCCTCCACAAGCAAACACTTTTTACAGAAAGATTCACAGGGCAAGAAACCAACACAGCTTCTTAAGTATTTACTACTTGTAGTTTGATATTTTAAAGCTCAAATAACTACACTTACCTTCTGCTTTGTGAACAGGACATGCTGCCAAGGTCCTCCAAACAAAGACAAACTCACAGTCATTCTCTTGCTCCAACACTGGTGATCCCTGCAGAAAAGAGCCATATGAAGGAGGCTTACTAATAATTATGCTGCAGGTCTCAAAACATACATGCATGGCTTTGTTTTTTACTGCAGTTGCACAGTCTAAGATCCCCACTATCAAATTTCAGTACTCATGTTCAGCAAAGAGCTGCTTTTGGTGGCTCACAGGATTCCAGTAGTTCACTGTTGTGTTCTACTGGTTCAGTAAAGCAGACAGAGCTTTCGTAAGAAGAGACAAGGAAAAACCCGGTATGTAAGTTTTTACTTTTTAGAACCAGTCTCTCCATTTTAAGAGGAGTAAACTTGGTCTGTTCTGTTACCAGCACTAAAACCCTCATTACTAGCAAGCAGAACGGAAAACTACCGTTGTTTGATCACACTGGAAGATGATACGTGTAGAATAACGCTGATTGTCTTTGCATGTGTCACCATTCAAGTAGATAATGCTTAACGACCCATCAGTAGCAGCCTGGGGGTTTATCTGAATGACTCCAAGGTTCTTGCTTTTATCAGTGTATTTCACACAAGATCCTATGGCACCACCTACAGGAAAAGAACGGGGTTTCAGTTCAAAGCTTTGACAACTAGAGTTAAATTTATTGTAAAATAATATAACAGGGTAGCTTTAAGAGAGCTTTGAAGTAAACTGTCTCAAACTCCTGAAATAGAACACAACACACACATATTCATGAATACTGATAGAGAGGTTGTGTACCTAACATCTTTGAGGAATAGAACAAGTTACTGTCCTGCACACACCAAAATCTTTCAAACTGCACTAATTACCTGGTTCCACAGACTAGTTAAAGACTACAGTAGTGTTAAATACATTAAACTGGCTAGAAATGCAGTAAGACATGGCATAAGCTTCTCATTCTGACATCATTTAGTTCGGAGGCTTCAACAACATTTGACTTTCTGTACAAGTTTCAAATGGGTAGAGTTCATTTTCTTCACAGTGGTGAGTATGGGGCTGTGTTTGGATTTGTGCTGAACACAGGTTTGATAACAGATGTTTTTGTTATTGCTGAGCAGGGTTTACACAGAGCCAAGGCCTTTTCTGCTTTCATACTGCCATGTGGCAAGGGAAGCTGGAAAGAGACACAGTGGGGACAGATGACCCTTCCTGACCACAGGGATATTCCAGACCATATGACATCATGCTTAGAATATACAGTGGGGGGAAGAAGGAGGAAGGGGGGATATTTGGAGCGATGGTGTTTGTCTTTCCAAGTCACCGTTACACATGATGCAGCCCTGCCCTCCTGCAGATGGCTGAACATCTGCCTGCCCATGGGAAGCAAGGAATGAATGCTTTGGTTTGCTTTGCTTGTATGCACAGGTTATGCTTTGCCCATTAAACTGTCTTTACTTGAAACTGTAAGCTCTCACCTTCACCCTTCTGATTTTCTCCCCAGCCCTGCTGGTGGGGAAGTGAGCATGCAGCTGCATGGGGCTTGATTGCTGGCTGGGGTTAAACTATGACACTTTTTCCTATCTTCTTTAAAAAATAATAATAAAATCACAGATCCCAGCAATCCTGCCCTCAATGCAATTTTCCCAAATGCATTTGCATACATCCCAATGCAAGAGTCCTGGTAAGCATTAAGACTGCTCTCAGTTTGCAAGTCTGTTTATTAATACTCCCAACATACATCACCCAGGTCTATGCTATTTCTGTGATTAAATGGACAGGACTCAATAAACCCTACTAAAATACCCAGGAACATCATTCTGACTATAAGGTCTTGCATCAGAAGCCACAAGGCAAGAAGTGCTTGCCACTTGGCTTACCGGGACATCCAGTCACGTAGGGCAAGGGTTTGCAGACATTCAAGAAAAACGTTCTCTTTTTTGCTTTCTCTGAAGTGTCTATAGCCACCCACGGCTCACCCTCTTTGCTCAAGTCACTTAAGTCATACTCATTGCCAGCAGCATCTGGAAGAAATGCAGTAAGCTGAGAGAACTTACAGCAGAACTGGGTTTGAAATTATACCAGTTTCACCAACAAATATAAAATTCAAAATAATTTTCAGAATCACATTAGATATATATTAAGAGAATGTACTGTGCCAGAATCACTATGCCAAATGCAGAACATAAGTTCCCCTGACAGTCACTTCCCAAATGTAACTTCTCCACAATTCACAGGTGCATTTTTACAATGTCAATATTAAATTAACCCATTTGCTTCAGAGTTGGGCTGAAGCAGCATCAGTCTCAATAAGGATCACTTAGTTTTCAAAGTAATCATCAGCTTTCTTGTGTATACCACAATGTTTTAAAGTAACTTAAAAAAACAGGGAAAGAAGCTAAGCCTGCTTCAATTTGCCTCCTCTCCCACCCTACAACTTCTATAAAGATTTTAAATCTTTCAAATGTCTTCACCATAGGTATTCTTAAAGCCCTCCACTGAGCAGAAGTTTGCTGTTCAGTTAATCCTTCCAACACAGGACAGAGTCCACTCAAATTCCAGGTACGTACCTGTGACCTGACAATCTACAGGAGCAGGAGCACAAGCCAGAGCTGTGTGAAACTCAAAAAAAGTATCATGGACATCCAGCACTGTGTTTATCTCCTCACGCACAAACTTAAGCTCTCCAGGATATGAATCATTACAAATGAAAGTCACTCTGAACATGTCTGATGTTCCTGTAAAACAAACATTTATCTCCTGATGGTTCTGTTTGGAACATGTGAATTTAAGTTCAAGCTGATAGTTCAGAATTTTCTAAGTTTCTTATTACTAACTGCTTCAAGGATAACACTACCTTACTGCTTATGGGTCTTAGCTGTAAATATGCAAACCTTCTTTAGAGGGCTATGAAAAATTGCCTAGGAGCCACAACTACCTCTACAAATAAGAGACCAAAATACCTTGACACATTTCAAGAACATAATTACCTTCACTGACCTGTGTTCCCTATGTTCTTTGACATATATGAAGAAACAGAAAAGCTTTAAAATATCATCAGTGGGAACAGCTGCTTTTAAATTACATCACACAACGTTCTGGGTTTGGGGATTCTGTTTGCTTGTAATTAGTTCAGTGTAATGACTGCAGAACAAATAATACTGATCTTATCAAAGCAGTATATTTTAAGCTCTGCTTAGTCCTCAAGAAATGACAGAAATATGTCAGGGAGTAGTATTTGTCATCAAAATGCTTAGCAGTGTTATAAAAATTGTAGAACCTCTCAAAGCAAAATACATAAGACCTCAATCACTGCTACATATTATGTACAAAAATGTCACAACTGAGAAAATAAGAGATGTCTCCCCAGCAATTTTGTACAGAGGACAAGCACACAGAAGCATCTGTGGGTCTTGGATCCAAAACCCAGTTTTCCCAGAGTCTTTTGTTGTTAAAATGTCATATTCCTTTCTGTGAAGCTCAGTTTCAGTATAACTGGAGAGAATGTAGTATCAAAAAACTAGATACACATTTTTTCATTCGTTTTATCTGCAAAAGAGACTTAAATTCATGAAGTAGTTGTACATGAAGTATTAGAGCACTAATTCAAAAAATTCCATACAGGAGACTCTAAGCTTACTGAAAACTGGCCTTTCAGATGTTTTTAAACAACTTCAGAGAGCATTATCCATGAAACTGAAGATAAAAGCTACTACTTCACTTAGAAAAAGAGCCAGAGTTCATTTTATTTGTTTTCCCAATTTGACTATCCATTTCTCCGTGCAAGGACCAATATTTTTTATCTGCTACGAAATAAACCCTATACTGTATTGAGTAACTTTCCTGGAGTTTTGAAATGCACATGTATTACTGAAAACCAAGCCTTTACCATTCTGCTTAACTTTATTTCTTCCTGAAATTTCCACATGAGCCAAGTTGTTTAAGTAATTAATGCCAAACCGAATAGACTTCAGTACATGAACAAAAGAAGGAATGGAGACCACTCACACTAAGTTCTTACAACACAGGCATCCATTTCCACTGTTTATTTCCTGAACTCACCTGATTCCACACGAAGAGGACCTCTGTAGGTAAGAGTGAGAAACCCTTCACTGGACAGAGAGAGGGTTTTGTCCAATTCCACCTGCCTCACGGGTGTCAGGTTTTCTCTTTCACACCCAGCAGCTGTTCTGCCATCAATTTTACCACAATATGGCAAGTGTCCACAGATGTTTAGCTAGAAGTTTTGAAAACATGTAGATGTACATAATATTAATTGCACCAGAAACACAAAGATCACGTAACCATTTCTACATCAGTAAAACTCCCTTGTTGAGAACTATTTCAAACAACATAGTTGTCTTGCAGTCTGAAAACAACAGACATTTCAACTATAATACAGTAACAGTATCCTCAATCTTCAGATTACAGGGCCCACAAATTCTCCCCACTAGAAGTACAGGATGTGGTTCAACAAATTTATTCTTGGCCTAAGATACTACTACAGTATTATCTGTGACAGCCTAGGACTACTGACACATGCAGATTACATTAAAAACACTGATATGGACATATTAATCTCTTTCTAGGCTTTCCCTGTCAATTTCTTCAGAATCAGCAGATAAATTGGTAGTACACAACAGAGTTCATAAGGGGAAAATCATCTCAAAAAGATAGCCTCAAAAGTGTGGCAACCTTATGTTCAGCAAGAACCAGAAGTTTAACGCTTTAAACACCATCTAAGATGAATGAAGTTATCCTTCATTCCTTCTCTCAATCACAGTGCTTTCCTGCCAACTCTTATTTCCAAGGAGGACTGAGTGAAAGCTCTACTAGACAAAAAATGCAACAACAGTGCTCATAAACAACAGACTGTGCAGTCAAAATCCTTACCGAGAAATGCTTCCCATTACCAGTAGCTGTATAGCCCTCCTCAGAAGCTAATGGCTGCAGGTTGAACAGAAAGCCAGTGTTTGGATCTTGCACAGAGCAGGACTGGGAAAAAAAAATTACAACAGAATTATTTTCTCCTTCTGCATTTCTTCTGTTTAGGTTTTACCTCTAACTTGATTCAAGAGCCAAAGCAGTGATTTAGACACATTCCTAGCCTGCCTACCAGAACACCAGAAAACAGCTCTGGCAGTAGCTTCATTCAATTCTTTTGTACATTTATCATATTTTTTGTCCTCTGACATCAGACACACCAACATATCAAAGTGGAATTTAACAGACAGCCTCTATCATATTAGCTAAGAGCAAAGAAATTTTAATTGAGGGCTGTCTTCACACTAATGTGTTTATGCTGAGACCTGTAAAGTAGAAGCAACTGAGCAGATGTCACAGAATATTCTGCATTGGAAGGGACCCATAAGGATCACTGAGCCCAGCTCTTTAATATATGGCTCATATGGGGATCGAACAGGGATCAAATCCTCAACCTTGGTGTTATTAGCACCATGCTCCAACCAACTGAGCTAATCTGAGGGTTTAGAGTAGAAAAAGAAAAGTTTCACTTGATGATCTGCACAAAACAAGGACAATACATATCCTTACATATAAACTCAGTTTTACAAGCAACATAGCAAGGGAATGAAACATTCAATTTCAAGATCAAGTAAACTATTGTCAAGAGAAAGCACCTGAATATTTTGGTCAGAAGTTAGACATTTCAGAAACACTTCAAAAATAAAGCAATAAGATATCACAAGACTCCATCATGACCAATTTAAGACTTCACTTTAGTTAGTTATCTTCAAGAGCCATTTAAACACAGCAACCAAGAGTGCTAGAAAAGAAGAATAGTACATTGAGACTACAAATACAATTTACATTCTCCTTTCTCACCTGAGAATCATCTTTTGTTTCCTTGATTGGGCAAGCAGCCTCAGTTTCCCATAAGAAGGTGGCCACGCAATCCAGAATAGCTATAAACCGTGGGCTGCTGCTCTGGAAACAGATTGCAGAGGAAGACCAGAGTAAGTGTAATAGCTATCACTTTCTCATGCTTGAGATTCCACCTTACAAGAAACTGTCAGGTTCTTCTAAAAGACTTCACTACAAAGGCACACAATTCCCACCCAATGCCCCTCTCCCCGATTTACTTTGAAGGTCCATCACTGAAAACACTGTCTAGTTAAACACTTATCATGTCACCAAGCATTAGCCAAGAACTGAATCTGACATCCAAATATTCAGATTAAATTCAATAATCTAGACATGTGCAACTGGATCTTGTCTCAGTCTAAACTTTGGTGAGTTTAGAAGTGTAATACATAGTCCATAATTTGAAGAAAAAAAAAAAAAAGCAAAAGTAAAGCAACATAAGCCTGTTAGGTGAGATAACAAGGTAACAGGAATATTAATTATATACACTTCATGAAATTGTTTTCAGACAAAAGCAAAGCAGTTCATAACTGCTCCATGTCACAGGTTTTTTACCACACCTCTTAGGCTAAAGATCATGTGGGTGATGAGAGTAAGACCTGCAGATTCACAAAACCAGGAAGAACAAGTCTGTGCAAGCTTAAACCTTAAATCTAATAAACCCCTCAGTCTAAACTTCAGCATGTGGAGTTGTATCACTGAAAACTCCACAGATATAAGAATTCTAGAATTAACAGTCTATGGAGGATGCAGAACCTAAGCCTGAAGATACACTTTGTAATATTCTTCCTCTTAGGAGGGTCCATAATATTTGCAGCTTTAAGTCCTCATGTACTTTTTCATGCTAATTAGACTACTCTGAAGTATTACTGTCCATCAAAGCTGCTAATTTTTATCTAGTTCTTGTTTATGATAAAATACTCAGACATGTGCTTTACACATATGCTATCATCTAAATCAGCTTTGTTTTTATATCTCTGTTTTAACACCTCAAGAAGTCTCCCTTGGTCACAAATCTGCTATACAGTACACATCTTCATGTGGCTTCATGTTACAGGATGAGAAACCTACTATGATGAAATAACAACTGGAAGATCATTTGTCCTTACAAGAGTGCCCCTGGAACAGACAAAGTGGATGGTGGTGGTATAAGTAGTTGTCTTTCCATCAGCATTGATGCACACAGAGCCATTTGCATAGGTTAGAGAAACATGTCCAGGTCTTTCAATTACTAGTTCTTTGCTGGCAACACCAAGATTACTGATAGAGGTGACTTCAGAATAAGAAGCCTAGAAACAAAGAAAAGCATGTCAGCAATATTTAAAAAAATAGATACAACCAAAAAGAAAATACCTACTAAAATACTCTTGTATACAGGTTATCTTGAGAGTTTTGAAGATAACAAAGGTATGGAGATACCTCTACATTTCTCTCGCACTCTGTTTCACATATTTAACAGGCCACCTCCACAAACAGGGTTGGGAGGCAACAATATCTTTAAACAAATTTTTTCCACAGTTGAATCTAAAACAAGCCAGAAGCATGACAAAATATCCAGGACAGCTTGTTCCTAAAAAAATGTGTATTCCTAGCAGTCTCTGAGACTCCAGCAATTCATACAGAGAAGCAGTTTGTCTGCCTTTGAAACAGAGGGCAAAAAATCCTAAGTGTCAAACATGACACTGGTTATGCAACCAGTATGGGTACACAGAACATTCCTTTGCACAAGGAGTCAGAATTCACATGGCTGTCTTAATCTCACTCGTGTCTGTTTCAATCTCACTCATGGCAAACCAGCTCTGAGTTGGGATGGAGAGGGTACTCACAGAAACAAGCCTGTATTCCTTCTGGCAGACAGATGCTCGCCGGTCACACCCTGGGACAGCAATCAGGGGTCGACAGACATTTATGTAGTACTTCTTGCGCTCACTTCGTCTTGAATTATCCATGGCATACCAGTTTTCACCTCTCTTCTCAGATTTTGCTAATCTGAGCAGAAGGAGAAAGTTCTAGTCTAAGAACACAGATTCTTCACAGACTCTCTCTAGTCTTCTCAGTCTCAAGAAACAGAGCCAACCTTAAGGCATTCCAGAGTAACTTTTCCCCCTCATTTTTAAGTGCTACAATTAGAAAGAATACTCCTGGGACACAGAGCACAGTTGACAAGGTAGTAAGTCTTTATATGCAAAACCATCCCAAAAAGTCAGTTTGCATCCTAGGAGGCAAGTCAACATACAAGAGGGATTTCAACACACTTGCAGTCAAGACTGTCGCAACAGGTGAAGCTTCTGGTGCTGTCTACACAGGAACTCAACTTCAGCCAGAACTATCAGCCAGAACACCAAATCAGAATAGCTAAGTTACACTGCATATATCACTTTCCTACCTTGACAAGTCATACTGGTCCATGGTGTTGCGATCAGTCACAACACATTCCAGTGGAATTTCTGGACAAGCATGTTCAGTGTACCACCTGAAGTTGTAGGTATAGCTATCTTCTTTCTACAAATGAGCAGAAGAGGTCAGAGAGGGTTTCCACACAGACAATTCAGTGACTCACAGCTAATCTTTTATATGTCAAGCTTGCCATCTCCCCTTGGTTTTGGGATATACTTTCTCAGACTGATTTGAATTGGTCTGTCCTGTTATAGATCTTATAATTCCCTGTGTCACCAGGAATGCTCTTGCCAAAAAAACCTGCTCTGTTCTGTTAAACTGCTGTCTGCTATGTTACAGGACACAGTCCTACTGTTTGTTACTTCTCAGCCAGTTTGGATTTTTCCCAGCTAGAAATACAAGATGATCAAAAGTGCTAATAATTACATGGCTCAGGGACTAGAGGAGAGTGAGGTAAGAATCTGGATCCAGGTAAACAGCTTACTGTTCACTCGTCAAAGTAAGCTTTATGGCTGCAACAAGAGTCAAATATACCAAGAGAAGTAACTATTTATTTTAGTCTGCTTTATAGATACTGGATATTTCCACATATAACACTCTGCTTGTACTGACCTAGTGGTTACTCTTGTCAGTATTTTAGGATGGCAATCCTTCCTTTTTTCATATAGAACTTCTTACCTGATATTCAGGCTGACCTATTCCAGCATCATGGTCACACAGGAAAGTTATAAGGGTAGATCGCTCTGTTTTATTCTCATCGTTGTATGCTGTACCATTTTTGTAGGTCAACTGAATCAGGCCATCATAATATGAAAGTTTAGAACTGGGCAGTCCAAGACTCCAAGACTGATCCTTACTAGAAAAGAAAAAGTGAGTTTTGAGAGTGAACAGAATGCAGAATTAATTCTGCCTCTTAGAGAAGTCTTACAAATAGTAACCATGCAAGTACACTTATACAAGACACCATAGTAAGATGTAATAATAGAGTAAGACTGATTAGACCTCAGTGAGCTGGGATAAAAAGTATGCTACCAAAAGGAAACTTAAAACATGAACAGATGTCTTCCTTTGAAAAGGAAAGGAAGTTACACATCACTTAGGTATCTAGAAAACTTCAATACTCCCTTCTCTAAAAGAGTGACAATACCATCAAGCTCTCATTCTCCAACACAGAAGTCAAACTGCAGACACCCTCATCATGGGGTCAAACTGGCCTCATCCGATTACATATGGGCAGTCAAAACCTAGCACTGCACAAGAGGCCTAGGTATCAGCTTTGGGTCAGGAGTGTTTCTTCACTCTGACTTAACATTGACTATCAGACCTAGCTGGGCCATCTTGCCCTGAAGAACATGTTTAGGGTCTGTAGTGAACTGTCCTTGGCTGGAAGTAACTCAGACAGAGCCAGCTCACATACAGCTGCAAGTGTTTGCACTGCACCCCATCTCTGGTAGCAGGCTGACCTGGAACCTGAACTGCAGAGATACGACCTCAGACACATTCTGTAGAAGGCAAAAGCAATGATGCTGTCAGAGTAGCAGTACACACTGGGACTATGCCTGCACAGCACATTTAGTAATGGAGATCATAAAATTGTTAAGGTTGAAAAACACCTCTCAGATCATCAAGTCCAATCACCATCGACTTAGCACCACCATCAAATCTTTATTATTAGACTATGTCCTCAAGTCCATACCCACACATTTTTTGAACACTTCCAGGAATGGCAATTTTACCACTTCCTTGGGCAGCCTGTTTCAATGCCTGATAACCCTTTCCATGAAGACATCTTTCCTACTGTCTAATCTAAACCTCAACTGGCCCAACCTGAGGCCGTATGGTGCAACACCCAAACTCTGGGCTTCACCTCTGCCTAAGGCAGCCACTGCTCATTCCAAGTGCAGCAAGCTCACATTCTTTAGGCCAGCTCTTGGAATACAGCTGACCCTCAAACTATGGATTGTAGGTTGCCTTAATACAGCTGCAGCAGTTAATCTACAGTCCCTATGAATAACAAAAGGGAGAGCAATGGGCACATTCCATCTCACAAGTTAGCTGTAAGTAAGATTACATGCATGTGCATTTGGCTTGAAACAGCTGGCAGTGTAATTACTGCAAATTATATGCAAATTACCTGAGTCTATTGCAGGTAGCCCAGTAATTACTTTACATGCAAATTGTTCATTGTTGCACAGAGACAACAATGTATCACGCAACAAGAGACCTCTAACAGACAACAGAATTAGTTACTCACCTTTGCATTACTTGGCAAGCTGCCGATTTCGTGTGACACAGGTCATCAGGCAGACTGCCACAGACACTTATGTGAAACAAGTACTCCACAGTATCAACTGTATAGTAATTTTTTGCCTTGGCCAGAGGTGATAAATCAAAAGAGAAGCCTAATCAGAAAGAATAAACTTTATCAGTTCAATTTTTTCCCAATGTCTCTCACAGGTTTTGATTCACTCAGTCACATGGCTAGTTCATCTCCCCCTGAATAAGTCTCCTTCTACATAATTACTGTTCCAGAAACAAAATGGACAAACTAAAAGCATGGTCTCCCATACAGAGAGATTTACTTCAGTAAAATATACATTACATCTGTTTTCCTACATTCACTAGCAGAGTATTAAGCTCTTGCTGTTCTGATCTTCCATATGCATGTACTTAAAACTGTTGGTGCTTACAGCATTAGGCTAAACTCACTTTGCTCTTGAGTATGACAAGGATTCACTTGTTGTGGCACAAGTTCTATCCCTAAAGACCTTTCAATTTGCTGAACAGAAATACATACCTGCCTGAGGATCAGAGACTTGACAGTCATCTCCTTCAGTTTTAGACAGGACACAGGCAGCAGCAGTATACCAGTCAAATGCATATGAACACTCCTGCTCGGCCATCAGAATTGGAGCACTTTCTAGATCACCTGGTATCACAAGAGCAACATGTTATTCATACAGACAGCCAGGCTGCCAACAGGAACTAGGAATCTACACCCAAGAACAATAATTTCTCCTGAAAAGCAGACCAAGATAATTGTTCAATACCTCTTCTTTGAAAATTGAACCAAAATGCAGCCTCCTCCCCAAAATAAAAGTTTAGCCCAGAAGTAAAGGTGCAGGGCTCAATCTGCTCTTGAGAACTAACACTATATTTGAAAAAATATCTACTTTGACACACAAAACTGGTGTTTTACTAAGAAGCAACAGCTGTATTAGGAAATAGTGCATAATCTGATCCTAACAGCCAGCATATTTGGAAGTTTCAACTTCCTAAGGCTGAGGTAGAAGAACACAGGTTTTCTATTTCCCTGGAAGACAGTTAGCTATCAGGCTATCATAATGAACATGAACAATATTAAGTTCTGCAAGTGTTTCTGCTTTTCATAGACTGCCAGCAATTTAGATACAAACCATACTTATTGGAAAAGAAGGCTAAAGTATCTGATCTCAGTTGAGAACCACTCTTTCCCATCAAGACAATCTAGGGAAAGAATGTGCTTCATATAGCTTCCAGATATTTGTGGAGTTTAAAACACTTAAACATACTTCACTCATGTCTGGAAGAATCTTATTTCAAGAGACCTACTCAAGGGTTTTTAAAGAGTACTTGTATAAAAGGTAAACAGAACTCAATACCTACAATTACATTGCCATCATTCTAGTAAACAAACCACAATGCTTCAAGCTTTTTCATAGAAAAAGACAAAATCACATGCTAATATTTAGCACTCATGTCTGGGCGTATTAGATGACTTTCAGTTTTTAACTGTATCAATGAACAGGGTGTTGATGTTCTCACCTGGTCTGCATATTAGGGTGAGGACCGTTTGGATTTTTCCTTTAGAACCACAGCTGTCGCCATTCAAATAGATAAGTTGAATATTTTCTCCAACCTTTTTAGGAGAAGATACAAATGTTCCAAGATTCTTACTGTTGTTTTGCTTATCTGTAAGGACAATAAATACAGAACTTTTGTTTCTCTGAAAAGAAGTTAAGCTTGTGTTAGATACTAAGACTTTCCATTTGTCTAGTTAATGAGAAAACATTGATTTTACCTTGCCAAACCATGATACAAAGCCTACGGCTCTTTAGTTAGAAAAAGCTACTTGGATTATTTTTCAGGCATATTTGAGATCACAAGAGAAACAAGCTCCTAACTTCTGTTTCCTCAAATAAATTAAGGCACTCAGGACAACCAACCCCAAGTGCACAGAAAGTGCCAAGCCTTCAGAAGCTTCAAAAAAACAATGAACAAAAAAAACCTCCAGAAACACCATGAACAAAAACCCCTGACTCACCTACAGAGCAAATAGCAGCACCATCTGAACAGCTGGAAGCTCCTCCTCTCTTCCACACTTTATGGCAGACATTGATGTAGTAATGTTTCCGTTCTACGTCTGAAAAGCTACTGTCCACAGCTTCCCAGTTCTGGGCTGACTCTGAAATACAGATGGTCATTAAGAACAAGTCATCTGGATAAATTGTTCCAGCGTCTCCATGCCAAAATGCCTTTTATTATAGAGGACCTCCCATTGGTGTGATGACCTCTCCTTCAGAGCAGCCCCCAGCACATAGAAGCCCTAACCTCAGCTCCATTCCCCCACCAGCTGAGATTACACCTGCACCTGTCCTATGAAGCCATAGCTGCCAAATCCTGCCATTTCTGGAGGGGTCCAAAGGTACTCCCTTTGCACAAACCACTGGGTGGAAGCTGCTGAGTCTTGGTGGATTCTAACTAGCACTGGTTGCCCAGAGAGATGGTGGATGCCCCATCCCTGGAGGTGTTCATGGTCAGATTGGATGGGGCTTTGAGCAAACTGGTCTAGTGGAAAGTTTGCCTGCCCATGACAAAGGTGTTGGGCTAGATGATGTTTAATGGTCCCTTCCAACCCAAACTGTGATTTAAAACCACTCAAGATGGCAGCAATCAAGGCAGTCATGGACATGGCTACTTTCATAAGGTGCTCAGTCTGTTTGGAATGAGGGAAGCAAACACCAGCATCCCAGACATTCACTAGAAACAGCAAAAGCTGACTAATATTCAGCTAAAGAATAGCACTAGAGATGGCATGTAAACTCAGAACAAAAGTAACTGAAAACTGGTTTTTATTGCCATACCTGAAGTGCGGATAAGAGGTGACAAGTCATAGTGTTTTCTCTTATCAGTAACTCTGCAAAGGAGATCTTTTTTCTCCTCAACGCATGCATATTTTGTATCCCAAGTGAAAAAATAGGTGCAGTCAACTTCACCGGTGAATACTGGAGTTCCTTTACCATCATTACCTTAACACGGAAAGCAGATGAACAGATATTAGGTCTCTATCAGGGAAGGAGAAAAAAGCAAGGAGACTTGAGGACTAGCAATGAGCAAGGAAGACAAAAAATCCTTTTGCTGCAGAGGACTTGCATCTCTGGGTTTTTTTTACTGTTGGCTAAGAAAAAAGGCTCTTTTATACTTCCATCTTCTCAATCATCAGTGTAAATTTAGACTAGCAGTGCTACTACAGAGCACATCCTGCCAGCCATTGAAATTACTGCTTACTGTAACAATATTTATTTCTCGTGTTAGCTGTGGCTCAAAGCAAGCATTCATTTGAGCATAAGATCTACTAGCAAGCACAAAAGTCAAACCCTGAGCAGAGCTTTCACAGCTTGTTAAACTCACCTGCTGTTTCATTGCACTCAAAGTTTATGACAGTCATTCTTTGAAAGCCGGAACTACATGCATCCCCGTTCGGATAAATTAAAGTGAGATCCCCATCAGAGTATCTGAGTAAGAAGTCAGTTTTAGATATAAATGTGGGGTCAGACAATCACACAGTGTTCTTCACATAACAGAAGTCACATTCTTTTCATTTATTAATTGCCTCACTCCATAGGAAAACAAATGCTAGCTCAACATCAATACTGACATTTCTACAGCAACAACAGCTTGCATCCCCTGATTTTTCTGATCACTTTTTATTAATTTCTATAGAGTTTAAAGAATGCTCTAAAGCTCCTCTAGGTATGGTGGAATATCTTTTCCCATTAGTTTATTGCATGGCTGTTTTTGAAAGTGGAGGAAGTCATACTTCCTGGAAGATCACTGTAACAAATCTGTCACAGACAAAATGGAAGACTGTATCTACAAGAATTAATTTCTGCTTTACAGTCTCATGAAAACTATTGTCCCTATATGCCACATGGGAATCAGCTTCTTCTGATACTGCTTTACATGTAGAACATGAATAAAGGAGGAAAACAGGCAGTACAGCACAATCTGCAGTAGGGACAACTAAGTCAGTGGAAGTCTTCCTGTCTAGACAATGGCCTCTACCAACCTCACCTGCTCCTCTGCTTGCTAATGCTATCCTGTTATACTGCTACAGTTTTTCTAACAAAAAGTGAGCAAAAATGCTTGCATTTTGTATCAACTATTGATTACATGATAAATAAGTAAGTACCAAAGCAGGAAACAAAGACCAGTCAGACCAGTTAGCAGGGCTAAAGAGCACTTACACACCTTAGGGTCTGGTTCGCAAATCTTCCTGCCACTTTTCTCTGGTTATTTGAACGTTTTACTTGGCAAGATGAAATATATTCTGTACCATCCTTGCAGTCACCTGCAGTGGTTTTCCCACATACATTCAAGTAATAGTAATACTCCTCTTTGTCATCTTTGGCAAAATAGGGTGAGACATATTCTGAATGAATAATAAACAAAAAAGTGTTTTAACACACATCAGGACAGACATGAAACTCCAAATATCTACACAGGACACTTTTTCTGTCCCTAAATATGGAAATACAAAACCAGCTAGTAACAACCACAAACACAAAAGAAAAATAGTGAGCTTACCTGAAAACTGATTCAGTGGTCTTAAATCAATGGAGATATCATGCTGCTCATTAGTCAGAAGACAGTCCTTACTCTCCAGGTAATCCCTGTGACAGGCATACTCAGTAACCCACTCAATTTCATACCGGCAATTTGTTTTTGCTGTAAGTTTGGGACCTGCACTCTGACACAGAAGTGAACAGAATTTAAATTATAAGTAGACTTACTTGAAATATAATCTTTCAAGCAACAGTATCACATTCATTTAAGATCAGTAACAACTACTTCACCACTAAATGACTTAAGATGTGCAAATGTTGTTTCTGGCCTCTCAGGAAAAGGTGTTATTAATGATATGGCAAACTGTTACAAGTCTAAGGTAAAGCATCAGACATTAGCAGAAGGACAGGAGAAGTAATTGTACTTTAAAAAGTACTTTTCCTCAATGTGTTGGGAAAAGCAAAGATGCAAAAATCCAAATGGCCCAAGCTTGGATTGTGTTTGCCTCAGAGAAGTCCTCAATGCAGGGAATAAAGATCAAGTGTTCTCTGTAGGAAAAGCAGACTTTTAGACACTGGTGTTTTAGCAATTTTGATTCCCTTGGTCCAAATCAAGGAATAGACATTTGAGAACTCTTTAAGCCAACTCTTCTGGAAGATGAGTTTTGTGTAGTGAAATACTTTTGCATGTCCAGAAGAAGCAGTAGTTTCAACCAAACTTGGTTTTCCTCACTTCAAAATGAAACATTAGAAATTCAAATTGTTTCATAAATCTGCATGTCTGCCATCCACTGGAACAACTGGCAGATACACGGGTACCACGTCAGTTACAGGCACAAGAATCACCAGTAACATTTCTCATACTACAAGAGTGCATAGCTATAGCAAGGTAGTACAAAGTGACAGCAGACAAGAGCTGGGTTTGTTTTTGCAGCAACGAGAGTGAAATATGGTACCTATCCAGGTCAGATAATGGACTAAACATTAAACCAAGAATTAGCCAGACAAGAGTCCCCTCCTCACTAACCTGCAATGAAAAGCATCACTATATGAAACAGTAGAGCATTAGCATTTGCCCCTTTGGCCCAATTCAAAGACTGTAGGTTGCTGAAATTACCCAGCATCACATCGAAGTGACCGTCACACTGAATTCAAGTTAGGCTAAGACAGTGCCCTACATAAACTGAGTTGTTGCTTAACACTACAGATTTTATTTGAAGTTAAAAAGAATTCAGGAGCCTGCTTAGTAAGTGACAGACTCTTGCCATTCAGTGATACTTACTAGCTACTATTTTTTCCTTGAGGAAGAACAGATTAATAAAGAAACCAAGTACCAGGCAACAACTCTAAGCATGCCCAGCCTAACTGAAGAGTGCTCATCAGCAAGCAAAGCTCTGTGCCAAGGACTAACTCTACACTAAGTCCATCCTATGCTTAGAGAAAAGCCTTAAACCTTGAAAGAGACAACCAAATTCACCAATATAAGAGACAACACACTTCTGGGGAGATTTTATTCAAGTTCTTGTTACTTCTTAAGTTCTAGAAGACCTTAAAGACTGTATCTAGAATCTCTCACTCTTCATAAGCAACAACCCAGGAATATTTATGCTCTCTTCAGGCCTGAATAAAAATTAAAGATAATGCACAAAAAAGTTAAAGACCAACCAGTTAACACAGAGTAAAACACTGAATTTACCTCTTCTCCCCTCTTTGATGGGCAAACAAAAGTGATTGTCACTGCTGGATTATGGCCTAGGCAGAAGGCTGGCCTTTCTTCATCATAATTGTACTGTTTCTCATAACTCAATACAAGCCTAGAAATAGAAAATAACAAACCAAAAAGACAATTAAGATACCGCACTGTACAGAAGAAGGATATTCTTGAAGCACTCAACCATTGCTAAACATTCAGGCAGAATATACCAATGTAGCCCTGCTCCTGAAAGCAACTTTTAACTTTTAAAAGGTCTTCATTCCTTTAATCTTAGAATTAATTAAAAACAAAGATTAAAACAGTCCCAGCAAAATTACTTAATACAGTATCTTCTGGTGCCCCACTTAAGACTATGCTGAATGTCTTGTAACCCATATTGTACCAAGAATTTAGCTATAGTCGCAGCAACATTCTCAACTTTGCTCTCAAAACTGCTGCTGGAGAGCAGATGTGGAAAAAGTTCTTGAGAGTTTTGAAAGTAATACCCACTCAGGTTTTGCCACGTTCCTGTATTTTACCATCTCTCTATGCTTAAACTCTTCCCATTCTGCCTCCAGAATTAACAGCAAAATGAACTCATCAGGAAATTGACAGGAGCAAGGCAACTGGGTCAGATTGGGTGAGGCAGGAGTAGGACAATAACGCATGGTAATTATCAGACAGGGAGAGACAAATAGCAAGATGACTTGGATGAGAGAATAGGAAGATCACCACAACTTCCCAGCTATGCATTATTATTCTATGAAGTTTAACAGGAGAAGACAACAGCTCCCAGAGCAGTGACATTATGGCTTCAGATTAGCCACACCTCTAGCTGGCCCTTCTGTACCTCAGGACACGGATATCCAATCACCTTATTCCTTCCCAGGCCAACCTAGTCTGATAGAACACATAGAGAGAATATTCCTGAAGCAATGAAGAGCTCTCCAACCCTAACAGGAGTAAGCTTGCTTGCCCAGCACTTTTCTAGAGTACTACTAGTTGCACTTCAGTATGAGAACAAGCTTGTGCTTCCTCAGATACAAGCTACTGCCCTGGTACAGTCACTTGTTTCATGCTGGGGGGAAAAGCCCTGCAACAAAGAACTAACAATCTCATTTGTAAACTAAAAAAAACCTCTACTGTTCCACAGATAGGTCAGAACCTCCCTATTATTAATTTATTCTGCTTGTGTTCTTCAGCTGGCATCTGAAACAAAGAGTACTGCAGAAGTCAACAGGGGTGGTATTGACCCTACAGACAAGGCAAGCAGGCTCAGATGACCTGAAGCTCAGAACTATCAGCATGTTAAATAAGTTCCCTGAGCCCCATTACATGTTTTTTTGTTTGTTTATGGTTTGCTTCTGCTGGTGGTGGAGGTTTTTGTGGTGGGGTGGTTTTTGGGGGTCTTTTTGGTTGGTTCATTCTTTTTTTAATTTGTTTAGAGGGTTTTTTGGTTTTTTGCTGGTTTGGTTTTTTTTCTTCAAGCTATACTTACAGCACAAAAGGCAATAAACAGAAGCATCATCAAGAAAAGTTTCTGTAATTCCAGCTCTACCACCACAAGGAACACTAAGTCTTGAATTGCTCATCTGTTTCTTCTGTTAAGAACTCATTAAGGCAAAAAAAAACCCAGAAAGGCAACATCTGGTCCTATTCCCAACTTTTAAAGTACTTCTGAAGAGTCGAGTGAGCCAAATACAGTGCATAAACGCACCATGAGCCAAATGCATTTACCCTGTGGGCCCTCAGACAGCAGGCAGACAGGACCAAATCTTACACTACTGTCTGTGGGCAGAGAGCACCAATCACCCCTTGCTTCTGAGACTTCTGCAATTCTGGAAAAAGGTGTCTCTCACAACAAAGGAGAAAACTCTATCTGTTATGGCAGTACCACAGAATGCCTAACATACTGCTCTGACAGTATTTGAGTATTTTTCTGCTAAGGCTTCAACACTGAAGAGGTATTAATGTTAAGTTTTAGGAGACTCTGTTAGCAAGAGTGCTGTTTCCAGGCCAGATGACTGAAGTGCCCACAGAAGTATTACCCCAAAAATTACATACCTGTCTTTGTTTTGAAGCTTCAGCTGCTCCTTTGGACGGCCAACATCATATGCCAGACCTTCATGTAACAAGCAAGCAGCACTGCCAGTGGGGCACTTTCTGGTCTCTCCACTTGAACTTCCTGGTTACAGCACATAGAAAAGAAGTTATAGGACGCCGTTTCTAAGCCCTGCTCTACCTGAAGTATCTTGCCATTTTATCTGTGGGTTCTTCTAGAAATACTTCTAAAAAGGGGGCTACATTAGAATGTGAAACTGACAAGAAAAAACCTGGAGTGCTTGTGGTAATTCATGTTGTACTGGTTGGGGACAGCTAATTCATCCTTACTGCCAAAGCAGATGCACCTAGTTGCTAGTACAGCTGCTGGATACATAGGGCTTTGAAAACTTCTGAAAGTGTTCCAAGTATTTATTTTTTTTCCCACAACCGAGTAATGGGTAACCCCTCCTTAAAGGGAAGGTTTTATCCTCTTGTTTCTTATTAACCATCTAATTCAAAGCTGTCAGCAAAAAGTTTCGCACTAGTGAGATGTTTAAAAGAGTAGACCTCTCACTAAAATTAGAAGTATTAAACCTTTAACAGGGGCACAAAACACATACATAACTGCAGAATAAAAAACACAGTGGTAGTATACAGCTAAACTAAGTTTTTCAGCGAGTTTCAAATATGTGATTTTGCTGGTTTAATTCCTTATGCATATAGCTCTCAACTGAGAAGAAGGTGCTAGCTTAGGTGCACCAGTACTTAGGCAAGCACCTAACAACATTTCAGATGCACCTCAGGACATTCATCAGGAACTGGGCAACAACCTGGTGTCCAAAGGAACAAATTTAGACCCCATGAAGCCCTGTGAAAAATACTGGTCCTATTTCGCAGCAAACAAATGCAGATACAAGACAAGCTGCTTTCTCCCATTTAGAAAAAGTGACTTAAACTGTCCTAACAGTACTTGCCCATCCAGAAGGAGCATACCTCTGAACACCTTAATACTTGGAGAGTAGGGAGTTTGAAATAATTGTCTAAATCTTGAAACACTGATCTTTGGACATAGGACAACCTTAATGGAGACAATAGCAAAGAATCACACTACAAGAAATTTACACACTGACAGGTGACACAAACAACCATTCAAACCTAAGTCCCTGCAGACATTTATGAACAAGGAATCATCATCAGAATCATCCACCAAGTAGTGTCCTGAAACTTGGATAAGAGGATTCAAGTCGTGTTTCTTGTGATCTTTATCAAACACATAGCAAGGGACCTAGAAAAACAATAAAAAAAAAATTGCAAACCATGCTACATAAGTAGGAGAAGGTTATGAACAGGCATATATGGAAGCCCAATTAGTATATGGAAAAGCTTTTTTACTTCTGGAAGCTCAAAACCAGACATGCTCATTCAAATGAGGCATCCAAAGACTCCTTTGCTCCAGCTTTTGGAAGAGTTTTACTATAAACAACAATCCAATGCACAGAAAAGTTTGAAAAGTTATTTAAAATTCTCATCCCCACCAACTTCCAACATATGTGCTTTACATACCTATGAAAAACATAGGTTCATGGAGGTTGTTCGGATTAATTTGGGGTGTGGGCAGGTAATTAGAGTACAATTGTCAAGTATGTGAAGAGTAATTTCTGCATGGATAGTACATAGATTACCTCTTTCACAGGTTTAAACAAGTCTTTCTTGCAAGCCACAAAGGTCCTCCATTCAAAATAGTGCACACACTCTGTTGCTGTTACAAATTCAGGGGTACCCTATTTAAATGAGAAAAAAAATAATTCTTTGAAAAACAGACTGGTTTTATTTTACATCTGTAGGCACTAAGAAGTTTATTCAAAAGATTAAAAAACAGAATACAGCACATTGCAGAACAAGGGCATACAACTTCTTAACGGCACTTGTTAAGAGCAAGATTGTTACATAACAGCTTTGTTGGGCAACTCAGGAAGATGCAGGATGCCAAATCCTTAGTCTGCATATGCATCAATACTCAAATTAACATGTGCCAGTCCTAATACACAGTAACTGTATTCCCATCTTTTAGAAGTGCTCACTATGCCAACTAAAAATGACAGAAGCACCAGTCATATCTGTTTATTAGAAAAGAAGACACCAATAGAAATGCACATAAATAGTGAGGCAATGCATGGTATACCAGTTTCCCGTCTTTTACCCTATAAAAACAACTGATTAGCAGCCTCTTCTGCTACAAAGAAAGAATATCCCTGACATTAGCTGCATATTTTTATAGGCTCATGTTATACATATTTGTATGTATTTCAAGATGGGCGTTCTACCATGGTTCAGAACTGGGTGTTCAACTGAGTGTCTCTCAGTGAAAAGACAACAATTCTTCTCTTTGCCCTCCATCACCTCAGCTAGAAAGCAGTTTAGCATACATAAATTGATTCCCTCTCTCACTTAACCCTGCTTTAAAAGGGGAGGAAAAAAGTTTTTCCAGACACTACTACAAAATCCTTTTAGTGTGTCATATGATGAACAGGTAGTAGAACTGAGCTAACTAGAAGTCTGAAGATCAGTATTATCTGGTGTTACAGTCGAAGTTGAGCAATAACTATTTATTTAGTTTAAAGAGTCATCTACTGAAACAGAAAAAGAAGCATTTAAGTCTCTGCTGCTCTGGCACTTTGTTGGAACTGGCTGGATTTCCAAGAGGACTTGTGCAATAGCACTGTTAGTGCCAACAGGAGCACCAGTAAATACTTCTCCCGGATACACAAATACATGAACTGATCAGAGTCTGTACCAAGCTGTCCTATCTGTTCAGTGTGTGCAGGGTGTAACTCCAAAAGCATTTTGGAATGAGCTGCATGCACACACACCCCTAGAAACTTTTCAGAGATTTCCAATCACACTTCAAACAGATTCTCAGAAACAACTATTTCCTCAGAAGCCCAGCTGGCTGTATGAGCACTGTTAGTTCAACAATGTGCAGACCAAGCCTAAGGCTTACTGTTGTCAACTATGCTGCCCCACAACAGAGGTCAGTCATTTTCTTCAATACTGTTCTATTAAACAGTCATGCCAGGTCCACAGCTCAGGCACAGCCAACAATTACACAACAGCTTGCATTGTTATGGCACCCTGTACAGTGTTGACTCATTCCTCCACATTGAACTAATAAAATACTACAGTGCAAACCATGTAAAATCATTAAAGACAAAGAAGAGCCCATAATCAGAGCTAAGCTGCAGATCTGCAACTATTTTCTACTGGGGTTGAATTTTGAAAGCCACAATAAATCATGACCTTAACCTAACAGTAAAACATAACTGGCTCTTCTTTAAGCTATGAAGCTCAGTAATCAGTACATCCAAAAGTACAGCAAGTCTCCTTAAAAAGTAAGTCAGAACTACTTGTCATTTCCACTGAAGATAAGAGCACATTATTTAGACTTACCAGTGTTTTCCCACACAGGAAATTAATATTGCTTTGAATTTGGTGTTCACTGCCTTGCTGCAAGCAGTTATGTACAGTGTTGAGCTCCAGAAGACTTTCAGAAACTTTTAGCAAGGCTAAGTCACCTAGGGTTTAAAAATGAGAGGGGGGGGAAAAAAAAAGGTGTTATAATACAACCCCTTCACAGAAGCTCAACAGACAGGGTCTAGTTCCAACCACTGACCAGCACAAGACATACCAGTCCACTTGAAGAGAGTACAACTGAAGATCTTTGTGGATCTTCTGATTTGAAAGACCAGATCCAAGTTAAAATAGTGTTTGACATCTCTAATCACACTTCCAATTTCTTAAAGGTTTTTAGCAAACACTTTTTAAAATAAAAGTACAACAGCAGGTGCTACTACAAACTAGTCACCTCCTTAGGAAGAAGGAAAGCTGCTACCAAGTAGTTTCAATCACAATTCATTCTTTCCTCCTACCAGTTTCTATTTATCGCTTTCTCAGCCTTTATACCATTTATAATAATAGCATCAGCACAAGATGAGAGTCTATCATAGAATGGTTTTGTTTAAAAGGGACCCCTCAGCAATTAGCAGGGACATGTTCAACTAGAACAGTTGCTCAGAGCCCTGTTCAGCCTGACCCTGAACATTTTCAGGATGGGGCATCTGAAACTTCTCTGGACAACTTATTCCAGTGTCTCACCACCCTCATTGTAAAGAAATTTATTCCTTATATCTGGTCTGAATCTACCCTCCTTTGGTTTAAAATTACTATCTCTTGTCCTGTAACTACAGGGCCTGTAAGTCTGTCCTCATTTTTTAATAAGCCTCCTATAAGCACTGGACTGCTGCAACAATAAGGTCTCCCCGGAGCCTTCTCTTCTTCAAGCTAACCAACCTCAACTCTCTCACTCAGTCTTCACAGGAGAGGTACTGCAGCCCTGTGAGAATTTTTGTGACCTTCCTCTGGACCTGCTCCAACAGGTCCTTCCTGGGCTGAGGACCCCAGAACTGGATTCAGTAGTCCAGGTAGGGTCTCACCAGATGGAAAGGAGGGGCAGAATCACCTCCCTCGACCTGCTGGCCACATTGCTTTTGATACAGCTGGCTTTCTGGGCTGCAGGTGCACATTGCTGGCTCCACTTAATCTTTAATCTACTTAATGAAGAGCACACTGGTGCCTGTGCACTGGCACTGGCTGCAGACAAACCCAGCACAGATCCCCTGCCTCAGCAGAAATCCTCCACATCTCCCATCCCCTTTAGCACAGCTCACATGCTGCATGAAGAGTAAGGTCAGTGCTTTGTCACTGCACGTTGTTCTCCTCCCCAGCACTTGACATGAAGGGGAAAGGTGGAGCACATTTCAAGTTATGATGAGCACCAGCTAAGGCCACTGAAATGTTCCTGCTTGCTCAAACCCATTCTGGTTAATATTAAACACCATCCCCTTTTAGATCTTACATGCTAGCTTCAGTCTGGGTTTTTTGTTTTTTTTTTTGATAAGTAGATTTTAATTCTGCAACAAGCTTGGTTTGAACTATAGAAAATGCTATAAAGTTTGAGTATTGATCAGCTTTCCACTTTCCATTTTAGTTCATGTCTACACTAGGGAGAAAGCAAGTCAAATCTGTAATCATTGCAGATAGCTAGCTCTGCACCTATGCCAAATGTTGTTTCATTTTAAATAACATACTTGTTGGAACTTTGCCCAGCCTGTTATCTCCTCACTCAAGGCATGCAAAACTACACTGCACCCAAGAAATACAGTCTAGAGACCAAGAGGAGCAGAAGTCAAAAAACTGGGCAGAAAGATGATACATGTGGTTTGTGCCTTTTACATTTCCTGTGTTATCAAAAGGCCATCTTCAGGTTTCACAGCTTCCACAACTGATGCTAGCCAAGGAGCCATGCAGCTCTCTCAAACCTAAGAGCTACATACTGCTTGGAGAGCAAGAGTTTTACCTATCACATCATCGCTTAGAGGATACTGTCAAGGTATCCCCTTGACTTCCACAGATTAGTAGAAGGAAGTCAACACAACTTTCTAGGCAAGAGATGTATATAGAAACAATATGCACATGGCTTAAAACCTCTCCAGTTATAAATGTATACAGCTACAAGCCTCCAGTTAGCAGGGAACTTATGGCAGCACCATCTGAGGATGTAGCACCCTGTAAGCACTAGTTTCTCTCAGTGCTAAAAACACAGTACATGGCATTAAAGGCACTGGTGAGCTGATTCAAATTTTCTCAGTTAAAGTAATATTGAAGAAAAAACATGTTCAGCCAGTTTATCTTGTTTACAACAGGCCAACATGCACTCTCTTCCCCTTTGCATGCTTACAATCAGTTTGGGACTTGCTAAACATTTTAGCAAGCGTCGCTTCAGTGGCACATGCCTCATCACACCCTTGCTCACAGAGCAAAGGCTACCAAACCCTCACATGATCAGCTTCCTTCCAGAGCTGCAACCATTTTTACTGTTAACATCAAGCTCCCTCTACAACGATCACTCATGTTCCTTCATGACTTCAGAGATGTGTTACTTCCACAAGCAACACACTACAAATCAGATAGTACTGTTCACAAAAATTAGCAGCATATACTTCATAATACACAGTTGTGCTAAATCAATATCAAAGGCACTGTCCACAACACCTTCTGCTTTTTGACTCCATCTGTTTAGCTACTTAGCAGGAAAAAGGCAATCATGGAAGACCATCCAATCAGTTGTCCAGAAGAAAGGGGCATTTAAGTGGCAGCTAGCATTTCATGTCCACTCATCCTACTGCAGCTGGACAAAGTGCACATTTCACCATCAGGTTAACAAACACTTGAAGTATTATTTCCACTTTCTAGGAGTAGTTCAACTACATGGCATGTGAGTCACTAGGCATCATGGTAAGTTAAAAAGTTAAATAACTACCATGTTATTTCCATCCTCACTGATGTTCAAGAACTAAATATTTCCCACCCTTGAAAACTTCTAGGATTAATAAAGTGCACAGGAGAGGCCTTTGGGGTCTCCATGCAAACCCTGGCACATCACACTGACACACAGTTAACATTAGCCACAAGGCTTCCCAGGGATACAGACAGATTACTGCCATAGAGCATATGGCCTTCACACCTCTCAAAGCTGGGAGCAACAAACAATCCTACAGCTGCCATCTCTTGCACAGCTGGTATTTAAAAACCAAAACAACTGTTTGCACTGATTTTTTTTTCTGAAAGAATGAAAAAGACTGATTAAGCCCGTATTTGAAGAAAGCTTACAACTTGACAAAATTTATCAGCTGGCAAATTACCCTTATTCCCCCATATAAAAGTCCTTCAACTGCCCTCAGCTTTGGCATACAGGTAACCTCATGTCACCTGGTTTGCTTGAAGACAAGTATGTGATTTAGCTGGTTTAGGTAACTGGAGTCTACACCTGCCTAGACCTGGATCAAAGATTCCTCTTTTCTCACTAGGAGTGGGTTTTTCATTTTTTAACAGACAACCTTGAAAACCCATTAGCATGATCCAAACTCAGTGTGATGATGATGCAGCTCCAAGGCATCTAGAAGCATGAACCAGAACAAAACCTGGACAATATGACCAATAGAACAAAGCAAAATTCAATGGCAATGGTAACTGCACTGCCTTGATTTCTCACTGTATGGCAGGGTAGTTAAAAACCTATCCTACTTGAACAAGATTTGTGGCTTAGCCTTTCAAAGTCACTTCAAACTGCCTTGGCAAGACCACAGTATATCTGTTGCTAAATCCTCTTCCACTCAGTAACACTGAGGCACTCAGGAACTCAAGGTTTGCATACAGAGGAATATTTGATACTGTTCAGTCATCACCCAGCTCTGTTCTCCCTTCCTCTTTCCACAAGTGTGGAATAAAACCTACACAAGCCTCTAGTTCTCACACTTCCCTGGGGAGAACAGACTTCCTCCATCTCACTTCACCTGCCACATTCCAATCTCACCCAAAGCAGCATGTTAGAACAGACACTCAGATGCTGCTTCCTTTTCTAATCCACAGGCAACTGAAGCCTCAATGGCATATGAGCTGAGACCCCCATCAGCAGGAAATAAAAATGTGTTTGATTCCTAAAATGTACAACAAGAATAACAGCATCAAGTGCTCTAAGATGCCACGCTCCTCAGAGTAGATGCTACACTACCAGCAATTGCAGTCTGAATATAAATGCAATCTAACCAGTCATCCAAGAAAACTCTGGCACCTGAATATACCTTTATTCATTCACTCAGTGATTCTGTAAGCTTGGGTCCCAACATTAACAGTTTATTTGAAAAGCACCAATTAACCACAGACTGAAACCAAAGTATCTCTACTGTTAATAGAGAGGTGTGGGGAGAATGGAAGCTGACCAGCTGCTGTACATTGGCATTTTACATTGACAAATGACATTTGACAGATGAGAAACACCTTCATCCACACCATATTCCAGCAGTTCAAGCTCAAGCAATTCAATGAAGACTCACAGCTTCTTGCAAGAGCTATCTGCCAATGGCTGACAAGACTGGCAAACACATTAAATCAGACTTCAGATCTGCAGATACTATGAAGCAGTCTGAAGAGATACTGCTCTTCAGAAAGCTTTACTCTATTAGAAGTAACAGTCAACTATCAGCCACCTCTTGAACAGTACTCATATATTATTGTTTTGTAAGGCAAAACACAAAACACAAAAGCAACCTTGAAAGCGACAAACATCCATGAAAATAAGTAACATGAACTCATGAAAAAATACTGTTCAGAACACAAGGTGCTTCTGACTGATGAAATCATGTGCATGTGTATAGGAATATGCCAGTTTCATATTTAGATCAGTATGCACAAGTCCACCTCTCCTCAAAATACCAAGAACAGCTGTGAACTACTGAAGCTGTCACCAGATTTGACAAGTGTAACCAAAACCAGAGAACTGCACATAATTAACTCCCTTTCTGTGTGGAACAACTTGAAGATGACACCCCAGACACTTAGCAGTACTCCCAAGATTGCATTACAGAGAGTAACCTGCCTCTGAACAAAGACCTGATATTACATCAGGCTAGGCTGATTATACTTTAGAGCTGTAACTCAAGCTCTATCCTGTGTTCAGTATTTACAAACTTGTACACAGTCCATATCCTCCCACAGGTAGATGCACCTAGTCTACTTGAGATAGCCTTGCATACTTTCACACTAGAGTACAGTTAACTAGACCCTAAGATACATTTCACAGTCCCCTAAAGTGATTATCTACAATCAGATCATGTTTCACCAAATCTCCCCAGTAAATCTGCAACAAAGTTTTACACTGTTCCAAGAAAGGAATAAAAAAGAAATCTTTGCTAACACATCAAAGTTTGCAATAGTTATAAGACCATCTATTAACATTGCTCTATACTACCTACTAGACACTTGTTTACTTACCTACAGACAGATAGGTCCTCTTTTTGATGTCATATGCACAGACTGCACTTGTCCTTCCACACTCTTCAACACCAGAACAGAAATTTATTTTATAAAGCACCTCTTTGTCTGCATCAATGGCTTCCCAGGTGTAACTGAAAAGATAAAAATGCCTGTCAGTTGGTATTCAAGTTGTCTGAATTGCATATAACCTAGAAACCAGTCCCTGAAATAACCAAGTTGAAGGCTAAGAGCACCACTAACTTAAATTCCTACTCTGTTCTATATTTGTAAATACCAGAAATAATTGCTATTTTGTTGGGACTAAGAGCAAAACAGATTTAACCACAGGTGGAATGTAAGTAACATCAAGTCCATTTTTCCCCTTTCTTGAACATCCAGTCATTCTTTCTTCCCCATCAAACCTCTGTGAAGGCCACTCTGAGTAAGGATTATCACCTGTGATGTATTATCCTTGACACCCTGATAAATTTCTCAGATGTCTTTGGCAGGCTGGACATGAATGCACCTTAGTGTTCTGTCCAACAACAGTGGCAGAAGTGTTAAGTCTAAGTGGAATAAGAGCAGCCAGTCTCATCCTGCATTGGAGCCCCCCAGCTTCAGGGTCAAAATTGGGGTTGAGAGTCTTACAGTATTCAGACCAAAAGATGCTAACAGTGCTTATTAGGGCCTAGCTGCATCTTCAGGCATAATATATATATATTTATATATATCTATCTATGTATCTCAATATCTCAATAGAACAGTTTCTGAACGGGTGATGTCAAAAGCTGGAAACCAAGCAGAGCTATCCACAAGACACTCAGTAAAGATTACAGTACCTAGCTACAGACATATCATAAAGCCAGCTGTCTAAAAACTGGGTAAGGAAGATGAAGCTCAGGTTAAATATAACTGGGAATAAATGTGAGTAACAGCAGAAAAATATCAAATGCAGCACAGTTAGAGGCAGAGCAAGGATTCCTTCCCTTCACAGCAGGCACTAGGACTGCAGTGAAATGTGGTCAGTTCCATGACACAGCACTGCTCAGTTCTGAGGCAGGCCCAGGTCACCTAGTTTAGAGCCAGGAGCTCTTTAGACAGCCTGGCTTACTATCAGGGTGCCCCAGCCAAGCTCTGTTAAAAAAGCACAGCTCAATAAACATTTGCCGTCACCTTGGCTCAGCTACCCCTCTTTTGGCAGTGGCAGCAGCCTGCATCCTCTGGACACTTGATTTTTGCAAGATAACAGATTCCCCAGCTTCCCTTCTCTCCCAGGTGGAAACTCCAGTAGGATTAATAAAGACTCATCATCACATCAGAAAACTGAGGACAGCACAGTGACTTATTAGGCATTCCTGTTATTTACAATTCACACAAAATTTAGTGCACCTATCTGACCCACAGAAGCATTTGTCTTAATGGACAAATCTCAGCTGTTAAGAAGCTTCACCCATCAGGTTTGTTCGCCGTAATCTCTAGGCCATATGTGTTGCACCATTCAGCATTATCATACCATATGATAGCAGATCCCCCCAGGAGGAGAAACCATTCCTGTTCAGCTACTGAAGTCCAGTTTTTCAGACTAAAAAGGGGTAACAACAGTTCAGCTACTTTATTTTAAATTTTAAATCTTCTGAGAACTCCTCTCAAACCTAGTGCATCCCACATTTAATCAAAGAGCTAGCAGTAATATATCACATACTTTTCCATTTTAGTTACTGACTATAGGGCTCTTGGATTCCCTCTACTCCAGCAGCCATGTTCATTTCAGACTGCTAATGGCTGGAACAAGTTAGGGACAAATACAAGAGAATTCTCTGTGAACTGAAAAAACAAAATCTTTACATATTAGTATATTATTATATTTGAGGCTTTCTATCCCAATATAAGGGTCAAAAATAACTTGCCAGGTATCGAGTCATACCCAAAGCACCAATAAAATCAAGGACTGTGTCTCAATCCTAGACAAATACTTGCCATTATTCTTTCCTCATAAGCAGGCGGACCTGACCTTTCACAAACATACTGATTAGCTCTCTCAGCTAGTCTGTTGCATTTCTGAAGTGGATAAAGGAAATATCGATGCAGGAGGACGATGAGGATTTAGCTACAGCACAGAATAACCAAAGTTCAGCAGTGGAATAAAGCTGGTCAACACACAAAAAAAGAAGTTAGAAGGACCTGACTATCTTCAAGGGCTCTGAAAACATCAAGAGATTAAAACCAAAGCTGGTTTTACATCCAGGAGAAAATGCATTTCAATCCAAACCAAATTTCTTGTGAAATGTGAAGTCTCAGAAAGTTAGCATTTCTCAAATTGAGAACTGAACATTTCTCAAGGGCTCCAGTACTCTTTTTTTTGACTGGTTTTTGAAGATGACAGAAAGGTAACATATAATATTAAGGCACAAAGTTTTTGATCAAGCCAGGGTGTTCTTCAGTGTGTTGTTGGTTTTTATAGAGAACTTGCAAGTTAAAATCTCTTTGTTAATGGAACAAGAATTTAAGTCCTTCACACAACTCAACTGTCACTCAGAGATTAAGGTTTTGCTTCCCCAGTTCATGTTAACATGTTATGAAATAGAGGAAATCAGCATCTTCAAGTCAGTTCAGCCACAGGCCAGAAGCAAAAGAGAAATGAGACAAGCAGCTTATAGCATAGAAGCAAAGCAGTCACTGAAGCCAGACCTTCCCTCTGCCCTATCACAGGCCCCTGGACAGGGAAGGTTGAGGAATTCTTCAAAACAGTCTGCACAAAAGAAATATGAAATCTAATGTTCCAAACCACAACTTCAGGGGCACATAGAAGCAAGAATCTAGAGCAGTTTCAGAGTAGTATTACTTTCATGGATGTTACAGAGACTTCTATTTTATTTTTTTTTAATGTGTGGGAGGACCAAGGTGGGATTTATTCACTGTGAGTAACAGCAGGCTGAATGCAGCCTAAGCAGCTGTTCTCAGAGAGATGAAAAATACTTTCACAGTAAAAGCAAGAATTATTTCTCACACAAGTAAGATTCTTGGCATTAAATCAGTACCTGGGAACAGTTTCAAGATGCATGTGCTCTACTTTCCAATAAGATACAAGCTGACCTCTCCACTGCAATCCATAATGGAAACAATCTGTTGGCAATCACATTGCCCATCCTGACCGTATGAGTCACATGGACTGGCTTCTTCCAGCTAGCTCAGCACTCACCTCCACCAGTGGTGATGCCTGATGTAATTACCTCCTTGCCAGGGCCAGACCAAGTTATCTTGTTTGAAGGGCTTAAGCTATCCTGGCTCAATGCAGTTGAGCTAGTTTAGGGAGCTATTATACCAACAGCTTTTAAAAGCAACAGCCATGATCACAGGGTGGGTGTGATGCATTCTTTGATACAGGGAGCTCAGTACAGATGCTCCCTCTCAGATTAAACCATTCAAACAGCCATTTCTGGAGCAATTCAAGGTCAGGGCTCAAACGCAGTGTCTGCCCTGATTAAAACTGTCAAACAGTTATTTTTGCTGAAACCACAACATGACGCTTGTTTTCTGATAACCCCAACTGTGAGCTATCCCACAATTAGAGGGATGAAACATACACCCACGTCAATCCTCCCAGGGCAGGCTCTCCTGTCTCCTGCCAGTGTTGCTGGCCCAAGCACCTGACACAAGCTGGGCCCAGGGACTGTCCTCTCTCAAAATTAACTCAGCAAAAACAACAGGTGCGCGTGCATGTGTGTGGAGGGGGGACTGAGCCTGGCCAGTTCCCAGTCTGGCCATGCATCAGCAGGGGAGGCACATAACGAGGCAGGGAAGGAGGCAGGGCCAGCTCAGCCCACTATCAAAAGCTGTTGTGCAAGCAAGGTCCAAACGACTTACTAGGAATAACCTTGCCTGCAGGTCAACCTTTCCAGTTACCTAGCTTTGTTTTTGAGACACTGAAGCAATTGCACAAAGAAGAAAATTAATCTACTTTTCAGCAAGCTGCAATGTCAAATGAGAGCTCTGCTTTTTTTTTTTTTTAACAAATCAAAGAAGAATATGAAAAAAATAACCTGAGAAAGGGAAAAGCAAGCCTAGTTTACTTTGTAATCAGAAGCTGAGGCACTGAAGTCAAGCAAGGTGCAGAAGGCTAACATCTGTCACAGCATGTGCATCCCAATGCCAGAGCCACTTTGAGGTCTGAGCACTACTGAACCACTTCAAATCAGCAGAGCACCAGAGAGACTACTGGCACCATTCTCCTAACAATAGCTCAAGCTTTTTGGTTCTCAAACTGTTACTCGGGAAGAACAGTACACCCTGCTCCAAACAGCTGTAAAGCATAGATGCAAAGAATCATGCATTTCCTCTCAGGGGAATGCACTGAAATAGCTCATTTTGCTGAGGGGGTGTTACACAGATGACCTGGCAGAGAAACAAGGCAACCTACAACCACAGAGTTGGAAAGCAGATCCACATGTGATTATGCATCCACACGATTTTGTGCCCAGATGCTTCTCAGCTATCAGAACACTGCAGAGATTAAATGCGTATCCAAAGCTCTTTATGAGCAGTTTCAACCAGCACAATCTCGGGCAGACAAGCTCAGGAACAATTTCCAGGATGGCCACTGGAAATTTGAAGCTCACAGCTGACTTGCCACAGAAATCACTATTAGACGTGACTACTATTTTCACACAAATACATATGGTAAAGAAATCTCTATGTCAAAGCAAGCTCTCCTTACAGAAAAAGTACAGCCATCACTATGCTTCAAGAGCTTTTTAACACATCCCTACCCATGCTTAATTCTGCTCTAGCTCACCCATCCCCCTTTCCAACGACTACACACACTGTGTGTCTTCAGGCAAGTTTTCTTGCGTGTGCATCATGCATGACAGACTTACAGCTACACCACAAGCTTTTCAGCTTTTTGCATCCAGAAGACGTTTGTTCTTTCATGCTGCACTCTAAACCACATCTACTACACCATTTTACAGAATGCTTAAGAAAAGGGGTAGCAATTTGAAGTTTAAGTACACAAGAGCTACAGAAGGCAGCTCATGTGCTGAGGAATCACATTCAGACATTATAATGGCAGCTTCCCAGGGACGTGACACAACCATTCACATCAGTATATAAGTCCAGAAATATCTTATTTATGACATCTCCCACTTAAATATGTCAAAGCACTTCACAGAGCTGAATGAGTGCACCTAAAGGTCACCTCTCTGTACTCAGCATGTGCTTCTTCACCAAGGCCAAGCTGAACGCTAACTCCAGGGTTTCAAGCAGCACAAATGAGCACAGTTGTGGTTTCACAACAAAGGCTGAAAGACAGTGTTTGAATAAACAGAAGTGTAGGTACAGTCAGCTGTAGGAGTTGTGTTATTGAAAACCATGCATTTAACATAAAATGGAATTGACTTACAACCCGAAAATTTGAAGTCTGCGTAATAGCAATCCCATATTGTACAGCAGTTTGAGATTCCCTTACATCCACTAAAAGACTAAAAACCATCAAAGTTATGCACCAGTTCCTATCCTTGCAAGGGGGCAAAAACATCACCTGTCATTAAATCACCTCTCACCCAGCACAGATTTTCAGGCAAAACAGCCCACAGAGGAGTCAGTTTGTATTTGCTGCTCTACCATCACACTTGAAACATATCCTGCATTTTTTTCAGAAATAAAGGAAAGTTACACAGCAACTTTGCAGTGTTATATGGAAGGTGAACCCAAACTGTCAAGATTTATTTTGAAGTAGATGGACTTAAATAACATGCCACAAAATTAATTCCAGAATTTTTCCTGCGTTGTAACACGAAAGATATAAGGGGAAGAAGAAAAACTCAGAAAGAGATCAAACTGGCTAGTAACTTCCTATATCCAACCAGTTCCGTGTTCTTTCCCAGGTGCTCATATTGCAGCAATCCTGGAGAAACCTCTACACAGAAGATAAAAAAAGAATTCCAACTGCAAGTCACATGACAGCACAGTCAGCTGTCGGAGCACACAAGAACAAAGGAGAATGCATAACAAAATCAGTGACTGAAGCCACGCCATTAGACAAAGTTTGAGAGAATGAAAGCTTTTCTTCTTTCCCCAGACCATCCAAGCATAGCAGCAAGGCTACACAAAACAATGAAAACCTCCAACTCAAGTTTAAGTAGCCTCATGCCACAGTTCTTGCGCAAAGCAGTTTTGACACCTTTCCTCCTCCCTGCAAAACAGCGTTCCTACTCTTACTCAAAGGAAAGCCAGTGCCTCTTCTAATCCCCAGCAGTTTCCTTCTTTGCCCACCTTTTGACATTCACACACCAGACACAGAAGTTGCTGCAGTTTCACCAGCCCTGTTAGAGCACCCAAAACCCAGGACACAGTTTTCTTAACAGCTGTAAAACAAATAAAAACCTTGTTTTACGCCAGTACAAAAATAGGTTGGTCAGGTACTTGTCCTGCACACCAGCTGGTGAGAAATCCACCAGAACTGTGATTGCATTGCCTGCATCATTCCTCACTTGGTATAGTTTTTTGGCAACTGTACCCAAGAAGACACTTCACCACTGAACTCCTTGGGGACTTCCCACCTATCAGACAACAAGTTCTTGTTTTTTCTTTTACCCATTAGAGATTACTGGACATAAGTTCTTCCAAGCAGTTTTTTCCCTCACCATGGCATAACAGCAAATGTATGTTTTTGAAGCAGTCCACCTTAAAAGGAAACCTGCTGATTGTGCTATGTGCAAATTATTTTCACTTGCCAGTAACAAAATGAAACTAGCTTAAGTAATTTGCATTCAAAATGAGACTGCATGTCTCTCCATAGCACTCTCAAATATTCCTCTCGTCACAGACCCACAACAAGGCCAAGACAGACACTGACAGGACTTAACATTACTCTCAGAGTAGGAACTGCTTGACAATCAAATAATTTAGGGTGGGTTTAAAAAAAAGAAAACAAGCACATCAAACAAGAAGCCAAACCAACAACAAAAGTCACTCATCAGAATAGCTAAATTCCCTCCAGAAGCTACATGATAGTTTCTCGTTTCTGGCTCAATTCTGCAATTAGGGTGGTCATCTGACAAAACCACTAAACTAATTTTTGCCACCCTCATGGGTTATTCTTGCAAGCCAATCTACTTTTTTTTCCCTTTTTCAACATTTAACAATATCATATCCCAGATTCTACCAGGTGGACAGCCCCTTCCCTCCAGCGATCCAACCTCTGCCCTTAGTGTTACATTCAGTCTGCTAAACTGGTGCCTTCACACTGACATTGAATGAAATGTGGTTTTGTATGTACCCTGCATATTCTGGCTAAATAATTTAGAAATTAAGACCAGCAAGATATTGGTGCTAGACTAAATTCACGGCTGAAGTTAGAGTAGAAAAATGTCAAGACATGAATAACGGTGACACCTCCACAAGGCAGTTCCTGAAAGCTTTCTTACCTCGCCTGTAAGTAACTGAATGGCACATGGTGATGTCCTTTAGCAAGAAGCCAACTCTCAAGTGACATCCCTTCCAAACCAACAACACTTGGTGTTTTTCAGACTACAACGAACACAGGCGCAGTCCTGACCACAGGCGACTTGCACAGAGCAAGTCTACTCATCTTCTCACCCGCAGATTTCCTGTATTTGCAGAGACCCACGCAGGGAGCTCCCGGAGGGGACCGGCCTCTCAGCCGCCCCTCCAGGCTCCCAGCCCTACGGCCCGTACGGCCCTACGCCATGGACCAGCCTCGGCCTCACGCCCGGGGACCCGGCCGCCGCTTCCCCCGGAGATCCCCGGCCTGACCCTTCCCGGAACGGGCGACCGGGCCCGCGCTGCCGAGTCCTGGTGCTGCGCTCCCACGAAGGGCAGGAGCGGCACGGGCACCAAGAGACACCAC
>VXAC01007306.1:0-39607 GCA_013399225.1 Rhipidura dahli | reverse complement strand
TGTTTTGTTTTGGTTTTTTTGCTGTTCTTGCCATTATACCTCTAGAAAAACGAAGACTCATATTCTGAATGCAAGTGAATCAGTACTGAGCTCACCATTTCTACCAGAATATCCAGAACTCTGCGTGAACATTACAGCAGGTTGAGGTTTTTTCAATTTCTTAAGAATTAAAAGGTTTTAGTCAAGCATAATTTGTTGGGAGGTTTTTTTGCAGACACATTAAGAACTTTACTACCATTTTGAAAAGTGCAACTGCAATAAAAGAAAATTCTGCACAAAAAGATCTTACTGCCTTATCTAATTCTCATTTATATGACTTTTGAGGCTACTTTGACAGAAAAAAACAGCTGGTAACCCTATGTTCATACAAACTTGAACAGTCAGAGTTAAGGTTTCCCTTAAGAAGAAGCTGCAAATGTTGCTGTTGAATTTGTTCACTTAGGCACTGACAGGCAAAGATGCAAAGCAGAAAGAAAATAAAAGCTTGTAGAGTCAGCTCACATTTGCTTTGTCTGCGTAGTGACTTTCAAAAGAGCATATTTTTCTGTCTTTGTAATTGCTAGAAATAGATTAAAAATGCTCTCTTGAAAGGTAAAAACACATCCTGTAATTCCATACTTTTACAAGTCTGCTGTAGTCACAACAGTTGCTATTACTCTGTACCAGTGTTCAGCTTGTCTGGCTGGTTCAGTCTGCACCCTTACACATAAAAAATTTTCCCTGTTTCTCCTTAGTCAGTCAGTCTGTTTCCTCTAAATACACTCACCTTTTGGACACAGTACTGAGCTTAAAAACTCACCTTTAATATGGGAAAAAAATAAAAAAAAAACAGCTAAAAAGGCAGAGGATATTAACAGAGGAACAGTAATCACAATCATAGGCTTCTTCTTTAGATTTTGATTTACTACGACTATTTTCTTTAGCTACTCTACATGAAAAACTGTGAAAGGACTTTTTAGATAAACTATAAAAAATACTGTACACAAACATCTGAGTTTCTTAAATTCACATCTACAATGACCTTTCATGCCTTAAACCAGCATATAACACCGTTACACTTTACCAAAAAGAAGTAAGGATGTTTTGAAATAATTTTGAATATGCACAGAAAAGACTACTCTCAGAACCAAATGTGCTAGTATTTGTGCTATTCTGCTAGTATGTGCCATGTATTTGTGAGCTCTTTATTTATTAAATAATGACAAAAAGATAGTGAACTGGCACCAAGTTCTTTCTGGAAACTGGTCCTTGCACCAGCAAGGTGTGTAAAATTCTGCAGTCAATATGAGGGTTTCTACAAATTTTAAAGGAAAAGTTAGAGGCAAAACCTACAGACTAATCCTACAGTTACTTCACAAGCTAAATGAATTACTGCTACATCACCAAAGTGGATACAAGAGCTAGTCCCTGGAATCTTCAAATAGACTTTCTTTCATTTTCCAGAATTTAGATTCACTCACTTTTAAATTACCTTTCTGCCTATCTGGTTCGAGAAACAGTTTACATTACAAAGGCCAGCCTGTCTAGTTTAATTCACAGCCAGAAAGGTAAACATTGACCAAAGAAGGCAAGACCTTCATCACGTATCATAACGTGTTCTTGTGTTTGCACTATTATTCCCTGTATTATTTTTTCAGATGGTTAAGTGCCTCACAGCAGGGACCTCAGCTCTTTGTGTTTGTAAATCAGTACTTGCACTTGGAATGCTGTTCCATAATTTTTTCCTACCAAATACCAACACTATTAGCTATTTTACCAAGCCTTGTTTTCTTTTGAGGTTGAAAGGTACCCAGACACAACTGTGAATCTGGGGACAGCTTACGAGTGAACACGTTTATTAAAATACTACCTTTTTTGGGTACACAAAGTGTGAATGTGCACACATACATACACACACTTAACATACACAAGCTCTGGAGATATATATATATATATATATATATACACACATATACATATGGGCAAATACTGTAATTTCACAGAAGCTTCAGTCACCTAATTTCTGTCCAAAGTTTAGTTTCTGCAAAACAAAGCACAGAACCCAACACAGAACCAAGGGACCTATCTCACTAAGAACAGATGTTGTTGGTTCATGTGCTGTTTAAAATTTTATGTGAACAAATACGAAAACAAACGCATGGCCTCCTATCAGCCTTGATCCACACCTAAAGCCACGTTTTTCTCAGCCTGTTAACACGAGTTTTTAATATGATGACGTTAATAATGCCCCAAATAAATTAAATAAATTTACACCAGATGGAAGTACTGCTCTCTCTTCGTAAAGACAACTGGAATTATACCTAGCTCTCCTCCTCAGCAGATGATGTTTTTGGAGGCATGCCCCTGACTCTGTACAGCTAATCCACCTGTTTTCAACTCGGGAATCAATTTGCAAACACAAGGAAACACCCAACTTTGAAATCATCAGGCTCCATCTTCCACCGCCTACAAACCCCGCCTCCACCTCTTTAGCACGGCATTGATCAGCCTGAAGCGCAGCAAGAGCAGGCACCCTGACTCAGAAGTGCAGAGATACCCGTGACGAGGCAGGCGGCTGCCGCAAAGAGCCCGGTTGTTTCCGCACGGCAGCCGTAGGCGGCAGGGCCCGCACNCAGGCAGCGGCCCGGGAGCCGCGGGGCGCCCAGCAGCATGGCCGCGCCGGGCCGGGCCGAGACAACCGAGCCGAGCAAGCGGAGCCGAGGCAGCCTTCGCTGGCCGCCGCCGCCGCCACTCCCCCCGGCGCAGCCAATGGGCACAGCGGGGCCGGGCCGGGCCGCGGAGTCCTTGCCCGGTCCCCAAGACACGGTAACGCTGTAGAACGCCCTTTAGAAGAACTGTGCTGGAACGCCCCACTTTTCACGCAGGATTACATGGTCCTGCAGCCTAGGAAAGCCCTTGCCCTTCTTAGAAACTTGGCATACAGTAATAAGGTTTTAAACCCCAAACCTCTTTGGTGGAGTTTCTTCCTTGCTTGAAAGCTTTGCTATTCTTCAGCATTCCAGTTTTACTTTCTTTCAAGTCTAGGCCCTTGTCTTTAGAGGGAAGTAACACCGGGGAGTCTGATACCGCGTAAATTAAGCTTTATACTGGAACAAAATCAGGGAACAGTAACAATGCCCCTGTTAAACCACACTCAGCCCACCGCTGTACCAGCAGGTCTGTGAACATCCCACTGGTGCAGCCCCAACTTCAGCCTTTCCTTTAGTTCACACATCTGTTAAAAACCACAACGGATACTTTAAGAAATGAAACACAGATAATAGAAAATAATTTATTCACATAATTTACATACAAGATAGGACTACTTCCTTTGACACAGAAAGCTTATACATGACTATACAGGGTGTCAGACAACGCTAAGCAAAGCATTCTTATGCCACATCTTTGTAAAAATGCTACTCCTAAGTACTGAGATTTCAATGATATTTTCTTACATCCTTCATCATTATAAAACTTTCATACACAGAGCAACACAAAATTTTCTTATTTCTACTCAAATTAAATTTGTTCTTAAAAAAAAATCCTCTAACAAAGTGCATGTTATTTGCTGCAAGGAAAAAGAAAGCACAGCCCCAATTAACAATGCAGATAAGGCACCATCAATTTTAGTAATGAAGTAGTTGTTTTTTTCCCCCTTGTAACATGAATGCAAGCTAAAATGTATGTAACTACATGTAGAATGATTATCCCCTCAGAACTCACTCAGAAGGTACTCACGGCAATTATTTCACAGCCACTCCCCAAGAATCTATTTTTAGGCTCTATGAGTGCAAGTGATATAAACATGCCACATGTATCAGGAAGTAAACACTTGCATACTTAATATCTACAAGATATACAATACATAGAGTTACATGTATACATTAATCTCCTCCATAATGTTTATAGTAAAACAATATTCAGATAAACATTTCAAGTTAAAAGGATTAGGCAAAGCACAACACACCATCTGAACAGAAACTGTTGTTGGTGTTTTTGGAGGGTTTTTTGAGGGTGAGGTGGGTTTATCAAATGCTTTCAAGTAAATTACACTGGGACCGCTAGTCCCTTTTCCATCACCTCAAGGAATACTGCTCCTAGTGACATTTCATTGGCAGAGGTCTGCTAACATACAACTTTGCAGTAACAGTAGCTTTTTTCTGTATTACTCCTCACTGACAAAATTTTAAAGATTCCTTCAGAAGCCTTGCCAATAAATTCTGAAAAGAAAAACATTCTCAAACTTCATCAACTACTTCAAAATTAACTACATATTTATATTATTTACCTGCCAGTAAATGGTTATCTAGTAGTCCAAAGCTGATTACAGGTTTCTTGAGAGCATTAACAATACCATTTAAACATCAGTTTCACCTTCGTAACAAATCATTTTGCAAAAGTACCTCCTATTCCCTATTAAGTAATGGGAAAAATTTTAAGACTACTCAAATCTACACACTCATTTTTGTGCAAGCAGGAGTTTCAGACTAAATATTGAATCTTTCAGTGACCACCTGACTTTTAGAGTGCATAAACTTAATTACCTCATCAAGACAAATTTCTTGATGAGGTAAGTAAAAACCTAAGACTAAAATCTAAAGCTACACCAGAATTTTATAGCAAGTTACAGTACAAGCAGACATGCAACATGAGAAAACCTTTCTAATTAACTGCTTCAAAGCAGTAAATCCTCAAAACAGCGACACAGTATAGTCATGGTTTAAATCAAATCTCTTTGTGCTACTTTGCATAAGGGAAATGAAGCAAGTCAGCAAATATACAAACACCTACATGTAAAAACAAGGAAAAGAAATCATAGCTATAGCTTTGTTTTCTAAATTAGAAGAAAATTAGCATTTATGCTAGGAAACATCAATCTCTTCCTCCCAGTGATAAACAAGGTTGCAAATATTAACCTTGTGCTATCATCTCTTAGTAAACTGTGTTTTTAAGTTTTCAACACATTTTTAAAGAACCAACCCTGTTGGGCTTTTCAGGTTAGGATCTTTTAAATTACGTGGTTAAAAAACTCTTACAAAAATACCTAATTTGGAGATTCTAATAAAAATACCAGCAGTACTTAAGATATATATGTATGTACTTACTATACTACTTCCAGTATTTGCATTCTGATCTTCAGAGATTACATTATACCCAAAGGTTCATTCCTCTTTCTGACATAACATACTCCGCAAAAAGAAGTAAAGAACTTGAACAGTCCGTACCAAAAGGCTTTAGCATTAAAACGGAAAAGGATACTTGTTGCAAGATTAAACATTATTTCATTGCACTTTTCTGCAGGATAGTCGTGCACTCATTATCAGTGTCTAAACAAGTGAAGCCACAAGCCAGCAGTCATTAGTCTGGTCCAATGACACCATTGTAGTGGTTTAGACAATGTCAGCATTTTGAAAGTGTCCAGGTCGCTTCAGAAGGAATCCATTTCACATTCATGGCATTAATTAACAAGAGTACTGTTATTAACTGGCTGACAGTAAGTGTGGCATAATGAATATCAGAACCAATCGTAATTTCTAAAATACTCTTTTCTTGTTGCAGTATATTTTGTGGTCCTAGGTTTTTATAAAACCAATTTCCTATTCTGAATCATCCACTTCCATAAAGATGTCACTGAAAAAGTACTCAGAGATTTTGGTTGGTCCTCCTTCCTTCTCTTGATCTTTAGCACAGAGAGGTGGCTTCTCAGATGAGTTGTTACTTGAAACCTGATAAAACAAGAAAAGGTTACTCTTAACAGTCTTCATTGGTGTGTATGTGTAAATTTTTCACATATATATGCACTTGAGCTTTTTGCAGGGGTATTTTATTTATGTAGGAAGTTTTGGCCAAAGGAAAAAAAATCAGTTTACTGAAAATGAAAAACAAATAGACATCCATGCAGAGAAAAATCAACTTAGTTTCCTTATAAGTTTCGTACACACGCACAAGTCAGAATATATTGACCAGAGCAGATACCACTCTCAAAACATGAATGCTACAAGCCCATCTACCCACTCCTGAAAACCAATTCTCTGTTCTTCACACCTCAGAAATGCATGGGTGTTCAAAATTAAACTCATACCGTAACTGCAGCATCAGCAGCTACAAGCTCATGTTCCACAGATGACGAAGTAGAGGGAAAGGAACAAGATTCTCTATCAAACTCAGTGGATGGAGTGGGCTTCTTTAGACTTCGCTTTGGAGTCACAATTCGAGGCTTTTGGATCCTCCCTCTATTCCCTTTGGTATCTTCTGCAGATTCAGAATTACTTTTTTTGCAAATTAAAGATAAAAATCCCAATGGTTTTCGTCCACCCCTGTTCAAAAGAAATAGAGTCAGGATGTCATAGGATTGCTCCATAAAAGGAAGATGTAAACGGTATTGCAGGAGTCCAGCTCATTACACAGGAAACAAACATACACCTATAGGACATACGAAAATTCTAAGAAAAAAAACCCACAATGTCATTCAGGAAAAGGCCTTCATATTGCTGACTAAGCTGGCAAAAGATTTTTGAACAGTCACAGAGACTCTTGACAATTTTTAACCTTGAGAACAGGAGCCTACTATTTGCTGCTAATTCACAGCCCATAATGAGGTACCAGACTTTCAGAGAGGGGTTCCAAGAAGGATGGAGATGCATTCCTGAAGAACACACTGAAAATTCTTTATGTCCTTCATGTAATCAAGAGGAAAAGAAACCTGATTCCCAAGGATGGGGCTACAGCAGACTATCTGCTGCAGGCTTTTTAGCCTCCTTACAGCATCAAACCCAGACCAATGAGCTTACGGAACTCACGGCACCAAGGGAGGTACACAAAGCATTGACTTTTCATGTTGTTAAGAGATTACAAATTAGAAAGTAAGCTCTAAGGAAAGTATTCTGATGTTAATCCATCACTATCCAATTGCTGTGGATGTCCCAAGTACAAATAGCCAGTATTGGTACTCACACAAGCATAATGAAAAAGTAAATGACAGATTAGAAGAGGCCAGCAGAGCATCACAGTCAAAATAACTGAACACAGAAGCAACAGACAGCAGGAACTCAAAACATTTAAACAAACAGTACAGAAGGGTATATTTAAAAAATCAAGTCCACAGATAGATAAGAGGAATATCCTCTAAGCTGAGAAAATTGAAACTCCTTTGGGGAAATGACTTAAATTAGTCCTAAAAGACCAGTGTGCTCAGTACGACACCAGTAACACATCCTACTGGCAGGACAAACACCAAAACAAGTGAATGGGTATACATCTCACAACATGAGACTCATCCATGGAAACCAACAATTATCTTAGGTTCCTATCACAGGCAGTGGATGTCTGCCTGACAAGAGGCATCTATCAATGTCTAAATAGACACATCAGTAGTGTCCTTCAGTTCATCTACTCACTGAGTAAAACGATGCAAATTTCAAAGCAGACAGTTTGATCCTTTCTAATTTGCAGGAGAGTATAGAAACTGTAACTCTTAGCCATGCAGGCCACAAACAATGGTATTGAAAAAATGTCAACATAGAAACAAGATATTTTTTTACGGAACAAGCTGACAAAACATTATTGCAATTATTGCATACCTGTGTAATGGAGTTTTTAAAGATGATGCCGGGCTTCCAGTATGTTCCAACTGTGCAGATTCATGCACATTCTCCTGTTTTCCTTGTCCACTTATTTCTGCTTTTCTATTACAGGTTAATCCAGACATAACCTCCTCTTCCCTTCTGGATGCTAGATTCTCAAGTGGTGCTTTCTCCAAAGTCTCAAGCTGGCTTCTCTCAGCCAGTTGTGACATAGACTCAGACACCAATACAGAAGTAAGTACCTTTTCCTTTGCTGAAGACTCTGTTATTTGAAAAGGATTCCCTGTAAAAGGCATTGAGAGTCAAAGACTTCAGTGATAACACAGGAGCACGAAAAATGCATGTGGCATTAAGATGGCATACACCATAACAACAGAAGGGCTGACTTTTTGTTTAGTCTTATTTGTCCATTTATATTTATAAGTCACCACTACAAATTATAAATTCATGGTCTACTTTTAAAACCTGTAAAATCATACAGATGTTATGGGGAAAAGCTGATAGAAGTGTGTTTTTAAATTTTACAGCACAGTCTTCCCCCTCTTATCCTTTACAGCACACTATAGAACTTACTCTAGTTATCTAGCTCTTTAACCTTCTACAACAACTTCACTTAAAAGTCTTTTTCTGAGCCAAAATTGTAGTTCCCCTAGCCCTTCACAGGCTCAGATCACTGAAGATTGCATTGTCAGAAATTCTGCTTTTTCTCTGTTTCTTAAGAGGCAGATTAAGCTCCCAAACCATTACATATTTTTTAGTAGAAATGTAAAACAAAATAAATTATTTTGGTACAGTGTGGTTAAAATATCAGATAATACTTTTGATTATTAGTGCTCTTTAACAGGTGGAAATATCTGCTTAAGAGAAGATAACGTGTTTAGACAAAAAATCCTCTCAAATTTCACCAATAAACTAGATACTCCAATGCTTTTACAACCATTATTAAATTAACAGCATTTATGTACGGCACACCTAGTTTATAGCAGAAAACATGGAATGGTGGTATTAGTGTAGCACCAGGAAAATCTGTTTCTACTTTTATATTAGATGGCCTCAGACATAACTATTAAGCATGACAAACAGTATTAAGTTGTGATATGTTTACATTCATTATACTTGGGTTTACAAGTTTAAGTGTACCTACCAGAAGTTATCACTGGCACATCTGTGGATTTAATTGAATAACCCTGTATTTAAAAAAGAAAAAAAATGTTTTTTTATTGCTCTCAATACAGAAGAAACAATGAAGTTGATAAACTCGTATCACACATGCACAGTTCTAAGAGCAGGACTAATACAGAAGACAGTGCAGCATCATTCATCACTCAACTCATTTCCTGAGAAGGCTTTTCAAGGTGTTCTTATGACAAATGACTCAAGACAAGGATATTGAGATATGAAGATTGTTATCCAGCCCTTCATAGAAAAACTCTCTGAATCATGTGTGGCATTACCACCCATTCCTAAACCAAGATAGACTGTACAATCTTAGCCCACTTACAAAGATCAGTGGTAGTCACTGCCACAAGCTTGGTCGTATGGTAAAAAAAGCACAGAAGGAAGCTGGAAAGATAGTGGCTTTTTTTCACTGGCAGCTTGCTCTTTAAAACTAGTACCTGCTATGTTAAAAATCAATAGGAACATATCTATCTAACAGCTTCTTCATGTAACAGACAGAATTCAGATTTAAAACATCGCTCAGTGAACTTAGACAGTCTGCCAGTCATCCAGTATACATCCAGAGTTTCCCCTCCTGCAATGTCATTGTCTGAAGAGTGATGCAGAATGAACCAAATAAGACCTATTATCAGTCTGTCTACTAGGAAGCCAAACTAAAAAATCCTGAGAGCCTACAGATTCTCAAAAAACTCTAATACTAAATAAATGAACATCCAAAACCCCTTGTAGATTTCAAAATTAAAAGCAATCTATAGGTGTTGATTTTCCTTTTAAGTTTTACAAGGCAGTACATATTTAAGCAAGTGACACAATTAAATAATACACATAATTAAAATGCTCTATTATGTGTTATGCATCTACCCCATGCATGAAAACTCACCAAATTATGATCTCACCTTGTAAGTGGTTTCCAGGTTATCTTCCACTGCAGCAGTAGACAGAGTTTTCTTGGAAGGAGGAAAATCATTCTCTTCAAGCTCTGCAGCCAACCGTTTTTGAGCTGTCTGCAACTTTGGAATAGGGTCTATGGATACACTCTCTAGTTGTTTGGTTTCCATACTGCTGTTTAAAGGTGCAGCAACTTCACCAGCTGCAGTTGTCAAGGATCCAATACTGTTTATATAAAAACTCATTATTGTGACTGTACAAGAAGCCAAAATTCACTTTGCATAAGGTTTCTGTACGGAAATTACACATCAATCCATAATGTCAATATGAAGTTCAAATATATCATTTACTATTGATAAATATTTTGTTGTGCTGTCTGGAGTTAGTTTTTCTAGCCATAATTGAATCTAGTTACTTTAGCTCTTCTATTTGAACTCCACTTGGTCTTTTCATACAAAGTAAAAATATGGCAACTTATTAGCTTCCCTAGAAAATGCTAAATTACAGTATTATTTATCTGCAAAGTTTAGCCCCCACACACTGTATGATCTCAAAAGACATAGAGACATATATAAGACATACAGAGAAGCAGCAGAGACTAGGAAAATAGGGTAAAGCAGTATGGGAACAGTGAGACAGAACATGTATTCTAACTCTGCCTGTTAGCTGTTCTGTTTATCATCGGTAGCTCCACAGGAGTGATAATTCTTACACTGTATAGCCAACATTTACTCAAAGACCTATCCTTTCAATGAAGGAATGATATTAGCAGCTGATATTACTGGGCAAGATTCTCCACAATTATGTGGAGTTGCATCACATCTCTAGTTATGATCTGAGGACTTACATTAAGTATAGTATTAGGGTTTGGGGTTTTATTACTACTTTGCAATGATTCCATCCTTCTGAATGTGTTTTTCCTTTGATTTTTTTTTCTCCCAAGCTGACTAGGAGATTTAGTTAACTGTAATGCTGACATAACAATTTTGTTACACTGTATTGAGAGGTACTCGTTGTAAAAGAAATTCAAACCCTTTTGGATTGCAGTAAAAAAACCAGCTATTATTCTTTTGAGTAATTAATTAGTGTTTTCATCTTGTCTGCCTTTTGAACATAGCACAAACTCAAGAGAATAAGAATTTATAGCTAGTTTAATCATGTGTTCCAGAAGATCATCTACATGAAAACTCTGCAAGAGCAATTAATAAACAGCCGTTCTATAAAATTGTTAAAGTACTGTAAAAATGCACATGCTTAGATTTTTTCATTTCAATTGCTTTGCATTGTAAGGATCCATGGCAAAATAAGGCACAAGCTGGACAACTGACTTCTACTAAAAAGGAAGACTTACTCTAACGGATAAATCAGAATTAAAGTGACAGCAAAATCACAGCTAACTAAAACACTAACTTTAAAACACCTATGGAATCTTCCTCAAATCTGATTAAAGACCTTTTAACTTTCTTAATTTTCTAAGCAGTCTGTCAAAATTACTTCCTCTTGCATTTCTTCTTTTGAGAAGTTTCAATCTGTACTGCACATTCAGAGAACAATCAAGGTGTACAAAAAGTGTTTCACTTAGACAAAAAATAATAGCATTTACCTCTCCACTTCAGTCCCAGTCGTTTCACTTGTATTTATTGGGCTGATAAGTATTGGGGCTGGCAGTACTGGTTCTGAAGTTTGTTCCAGCGGAACAGATGCATCAAACTCTTTTGAGTCAGCTGGGATTTCCACCAGTGTTAAAATGAATGTCTGTTCTTCCTCTGGACATCTATGATGATCATTCACTACTATATTTTTTTCAGGGAAATAAAGAAATAACGGAAAATTATTAATCAAATATGAAATGACGCTGTTCTCGTCCTGTCCTCCTTACATGGAGTACTGAAATTTTAGGCACTCATTTCTCCATGGAAAAAAGCACTGGGCATATTCTTGAGACAATAAGCTTCCTGTCTTCTTAGATGAGATACATGTCATCATCTCCTGGTGCCTATTCACTGCAGTGGAATCCTGATCATCATTCAGAATGAGGAATATTAAAAATGTCTAGTGATGATGAAGATTTTTAAATAGGTGTTCTAGCATTAAAGAGCAATTTGCAGTTTTATTAAACTTGTGTCATAGTGGTCAAATAGCTCTCTGCCTTTAATTGCAACTCTCAGGTATTAAGAGTTACTTCTTTAAATGGCAGATGTCTGCTGTTTTGAAGGTAAACACAGGATTTGTCCCCTCACTGAGGATTGGCAGAAGAGAAGCATAGTCTTGAATTTAATAGATGAAAAATATAAATAATTTAGTTAACAAACAAACATTAACAGATAACTGCCAAACATCATCTGTTAGAATTTAGGGAACAAATATTTGTAAAGTTTTCAAAAGATGGAAAACAACAATGGTACTCCATTATTTAAGACAGCTCTCAATGATGTAAAACTCTTATTCCAACCACAACTTGCTTGGGTTCTTTATCTAATTAAACATGATATAAGATGCTTCATCCCAAGATTCTTGCAATAACGGAGCACAGCAACAGATGTCTAAGAAGAAGTATTAGCCTGATCTTTCACACAAACCCATGAGTTACAGCTTTGGACTGCAGTTTCCATGTAAAGTAAATATTCTGGGCTTCTGTCACTTGACTACCCCATATGTCAGACAAGTAGTGGTTCCAAACCGACTGCATTTCAGTTTGTTCTAGGGAAGAGCAGACGTCACCTTTGTAATTGTCATAACACCTGATCAGTTAGGCATTAATCTGTTGACTCAGTGCAGCTAAAGAAGGAAATTTGATTGTCTTACTTAGACTTCTCTTCTTCTTTCTCTCCTGCTCCACACTTGCACAGTACAGCCCTCCTACTCACACAACTCTGACAACAGCATTCACTTGCTAACTTCATGAGCAACTATAGCTCTCCAACCCAGTGGAAAACTACACAGTTTCTCTCCCTCTGTCACGTTCAGTTTTTGATGGGTGAGTCAGAGGTGCATAAAGGGCTCTAAAAACTGCTATACTTACCACGAGGTAAGTAGCAGGAGCTCACAACAGGGAAAAGAGAACAAGTTTCTCTTACACTGATATTTAAACTTAATGAAGGGCCATTCAAAAAGTTCCTAAGCCTAGTTTCTGTTAACAAAATGTAATGACAAGAGGCTAGGGAGGGGAATGTCACAATGCTGTGGATCATTATCTGTGTTAATGGAATAGACTGATGAATCACGTCAATGAATTTTTTTTTTAAATGAAAAGTTTAGGGGGTTTATTCTTTTGGTAACTGCAAAATACATAAATGTGGGCTTTTGCTAAACTTTGAATATTATGACATTATACCTGAAGTTTCTTCTGTGCCGCTTATGCAATGTTGCTGAGCATCCTGAGTACAAGCTTCATTCTAGAAACAACACAGTTGAAATAAAACAACTTAATAAATCTGGGAAATAACTGTAGGAAACAGGAAGAAACAAACAATGTCACATGCTGAAGAGCTAAAAAATCTAATCACACCATCATTATTGCATGTGTCAGTTGCCACTTTCAGCTGTTCTAGGTTGAATAGTATTAGCCTGACAAGGACAAGAACCACTGGGGAAACATAACATTCATATGCAGCTCGTTGTCTGTATTGATGGTTTGTCAAAATAAATTTATACTTCCTACAGCACAGCTCTGACAGAGATGACTCACACAATAAACTGTTCAGTGGCACTAAGAAAGCAGCTTTCTACAACTCTTAACAAACCACTGAGTGCCAAAGAAAAACACCCAGCTCTGCAGCTCATCTATCCCTTCCCTTTTATGGTTTGCCCTTTTGCCAAAACCAGGAATAATTTACTGCAAGTTGCCTTTTCTCATAGTCTCTGCCAGGCCTGTAAGAGCCACATCGTTCCTGCACGTTGTTCTAATATGAAATCATCCTTGACACATCTGTGCCAAACAAGCTTCTGTGCATCAGCTGCTCCACCATAACTACGTGCTCACTCATCTCAGACAACACTGGAAACCCTAAGGGAACTGCGAATGAACCTTTCTCTCATGAAGAAATAAGGGAACTCTCATTTATACTAGAACACAGACACACAAACCACTGCAAAGAAATGGATGCAAAAGACATACTGCTTGTCCATGACAATATACATGATGATGATATAAACGATCCAGTTGTACGTAAAAATATGCAAAATTTGTACATATCATATAATAATATGCCCATAAAGCTCTTAATTTTTTTAAAATAAATGAGAAACAGCGTGACAAAGGATGCAATTTGCTTTAAACAAAGCAAATGAAAGTGACAATGAACATGCTCATCCAAGCAGTAACATTTTAACTTCATTTTAATTTAAACATATGTAACAGTAAGAGGTCACACTAAATGGATACACAAATCCTAGGTAAATTCTTCCATCAAGACTCCTTGAAAATTCCTCACAATTTTGCTAAAGCATATCACTTATTCCTGAAATGTTCTAAACACAGCTGGCAAGGATTAAGTTTGTCTGAAAGATTGTTTGGATATACCCCTGCAAAAAATCAAGTTTCATTTACCAGCTAAAGTATCAGGTGTTTAGAACTGGTCAGTACATTTGCACTGAAAACCTCTTTCTTCACAGAATTTCAAAAACTGGACACTTCTGGACTGTAATTAAGTTCTTTACCTGAGTCAAGTTGACTGGCCATGTATTGCCCTCAAGAGGACAAGGACTTTGCTCAGGAATTTCACCCACAGAGCCTGGATTTGGACAATCCTCTAGTCCAAGGTGTGATTTTTCAGTTTTCGGTGATGCAGTTAGAGGTCTTAAATCTCCTGAATTTCCACAAGCATCTCTTATCTGCTTTCCTGTTCTGCAAGGTATATATCTAGTTAATTAGAAACCAAATGCAGATACCCCGTGCATATGCTAAATTTGGTATTACAATTTATTTAATATGAAGTATATGTAATTACAGGGAAACAAAGCACCTCTTTAAACACTACATCATTCTACTAAATAAAATGCATAATCTTTGAACAGGTCTACATAAAGACTTTCAGGGAGAAGCCTCTGTAACTCCATTAATGGAGGCATTTCTACTGAAAGAACAACCAAGCAGGAAGACTTTTAACTTCCTTAGCATTTCCAAATGAATCAAATTCTTAACATTTCCTTGCAGCTTCATGAAAGACAGTTAAGCAGCAAGGTAATTACTAAGTTCTGAAATAGCAAACATAAATTAATGTTATATTTCCAAAAGCTGTAGCATAACATGTAAGGGAAAAAAACCAAAAGTCTAAACTGTACACCATCTGTATTAACATACACGGTGTCCACGAGCACACTGTTTCCACTACAGTCACATACTACACCTGAATTTCAGTTGCATATTTTAAGAGACAGCAGGAAAAAAGTCAGTATTAAGTGACAAGTCTTCCTACCTCTCAGTTTTGTCTACTTGCTTGCTAAGTTCCATACTTCCAGTTGCAAAGTCACAAAGAACTGAAGAATCATCTGCAGCTAGTCTGATTGGCTCTAATTCCACCATCTGCATTTCTGTAGTACCCTTCAGGGTTGAAGGATCTAAATTTTATAAGAATGAAAATTAAAATAATGTCTTTTCAATCTGCAGGTGCATATCCATATTCATATTACTTTTTACATATAACCTTGTATATATTAAAAATTTGTAGTGTATTTATATAGACACATATACATAAATGTGCACATGTATACTTGTGTCTTATGTAAGGTGCACACACAGATCTCATTTTGCCTTTCATATCTTGTGCATTTTGCCAGTGATATGAAGATAATTAAGAGTTTGAAGACTAACTTTTTTGCAACTGCTTTAAGAATAGAAAACCAGTTCTTCTATATCCTCTTTTAATAGAAGGAAAAGACAGTAATAAACAGAAAAAAAGTACACTGTATTGGACTGTATTTCTGTAATTGGCAGTCCAGTAATTTAAGTGCTTTCCAGGTAACTTAAAACCTGCTGAAAAAAACCTGCCATTAAAATTTAATTTCACACTGAAAGGTATACTTATGTATAAAAATATACCAAATATGGGTACCCTGTGTTACAATGGTGATGTATCATCTGTGAACATGAATGGAAAGTGAAGAGTTCCAGCTTTGTTTCATTTCATGAATAGATGTGAAGCTATGTGAGTAACATTTTCAGAGCCCTAGGGTAACAAACAGGCTTACCAGTTGGAATTTGCTCTAGTTGTTCCACAAGTACATTTGTGTTAAGTAGCTCCTGCAGTATGTTTTCATTGGACCTCAGAATTCCAGACATTGCCTCAGACTCCAGGTGTCCACCTCCCGTCAGTCTCATACTATCCACCACAGGCAAAGAGCTATCACTGCAACTAAAAGGAAAAATGTCATCAATAGAGTTATTTATTTTTGACAGTTAGTGAAGAGAAGATATAATGGATATGGGGTATATCAGACAATGAAGACTTGAAATGCAGGTTGCAACTGGCAGAGAAAACAGAAAGCTATTTGGCAGAATAAAAAAAGGTCATCTGTGAATGGAAACAGACAGGTATGCTGCAAACTAGTATGTTTCCAATGTCAAGGAAGAAAAAAAGAATAACTGAAATGTTTAAATAACAGAAGATCAGAAATCTAATACATATCATATGGTAGTAAGTTCTGCTTTAATAATATAATTAAACTCAATGAAAAATGAAGTATCTTTGATTATGATTTTTCAAAGAGTAAAATCTCATTGTTTGTTCAAGCAATCAACAAGTTAAACAGTCTTTAAAATAATACATGATCACTAGCAGATGTTTCTCTGGAAAAGTGTCTGACTAAGTTGTCTCATAATTCACAAATGCAGAATTATAAAAAATCAATCACTTAAAATGATAATGATACAGTATCATCTGGTTTCTTGCCATCTCTTTGCTCTAAATCTTTGATCTACATCCCGTAACAGCAGTGACACTTAAGCAATTTGTCTTGGTCTGATTAGCTGCCGAGAACTTTAGGAAAAAGAACTTGGTAATTAACAGGGATCCAGTACAATGTAGTCTGCATATTTTATTCTCACCCCGCTTCCCCAGGTAAACTAAATTCCATGAGACAAAAACTAGTTGTAGATCCCCAAAATTACATACAAACACCTCACGGAAGCCATAAGAAGGAGATCGCTTGCAAATCAATAAAAATGCCAGAAAGAACCTAGCAAAAGTAAGCAGTGTCAGAGGATCTCTCTCACTAAAGAAAATGAAGTAGTAATTTAACCTGGTATCAGTAGCATCCTTCTCTGAATATTCTTCTACGCCTACTCTTGTGCCAGTGATTTGACTCTCTACATTGATACTGTTTCCATCCTCAGAAGGCAGCAATTCCTTGATAGAAGTGTCTGAAGCAAGCAAATATTGACTAGAAGTTCTGTTTTCTCTGGAGTAGGCACGAGTTACAAGGCTATCAGCCATGTCCAAGTCATCTTGAGCAGGTGCCATGAGTGTCCATTCTGGTTATAACAATAAACAGAATGGGAAAACTTCATTTAAAAGACTCAGATTTGGCATAAGTAAAACTATATAACTTCAAGCCATATTTAACACAGTTTGTATCCTTCAAAAACACAGATTCAAATCCCAGATAAATACAGTCCTTAGAGAACATTTTTGGTAGTAAGAACACAAAAACTAACATTCTACCAATGAAAGCAGATAATAAATGCTACACAAAATCTATAAAACCCAGGTTATTTCACATTGCATCTATTTAGGGTGAAAAGACTACACTTCACATTAAAGGTCTGAAAAGATCACTAAAAGTTATAGTCATTTAAGCTCGATTCCTTTCTTTTGTCCAGTTTATGTGACCAGACCAAGTCAAACGTGTTTCCCAAAACAGGTTCCACAAACAACTTTCAAGCACTGATGCAGTTTGCAGTATTCAGTAGGGTGCCTGCCTTTTTCCAGCCACCCTGCACTGGCTAGACTCACTATGTGTTACAGTGCAACAGGACTAAAAGCATGAAAGATTCTTGACCTCCTGCTATGCAGCAGCATGTGGAAGAGCTTTGCAGCCACTGTTCCATCCCTCCTTAGGTGGACCCAGAAAGCATGAGAGCAAGGCTTTGTCCCATAAATCAGATCGTACCTTCAGAGCTTGTTTTTAACTGGAAATTTGGATCACCCATTGCAAGTAAAGTCATAGCAGCTTCAGTGCTTCCATCGTTAATTCCTGTGAAGTTGTACACACACATTACAAATCACAAGTGTATTAACCAGAAATCCATTTACCCATATTCAAAAAGTATTTAACACTGCCACCAAAATAGTGAAGTATGTATTTTTTAAATTGACCTAACTTATGGATCAAAATGCTTGTACACAAGCAGCCAGTCTCATCCAGCAAATTCGAACTACTGTTAAAACACTGAACAGCAAAATGACTGCCTTTAATGGTATAGTGGATACAGGTGGCAAGGGGTTGGCAGCAGGGGGGCTGCCCTGGACACAGACAGTTCCAGCTGATGCACTGCAGGACACAGCTGAGCCTGAGAGTCAAGATGGTGGCATCTCTGGGAAATATAATTTAAAAAAGAGGAAAATGTATATATTGGTAGCAAGTTAACAGGAAATACATGAGCAAGATTGTTTCACATCTACCTTTGTCCATATCTGGATTCTCATGTACAGTTGTTTCCTTAAATACAAAGAAAAACAGTATCAAAGTTCTATATAAAATGACTCTGTAATTTTTATTTAATGCTTACACATAAATTCTGTGCCCACAGGTTACCCTGGTTTTGAGGCTAACAATATTTACTTACATAGTTTTCCCATAGCTGTGCCTCATACCTGTGTGGGACAGGTAGCAGTCTAATAAGCTACAGTTACATTCAGACATGGCAACACAAGACTGCTGAAATAGCTTTGTATGAACTATGAAACAAACAAAGGACATTTTAACAGGTGCTTACTTTTTCTTCCCTCTGTACTACCGGTTGGAAAGATGCACAAGAAGGACTTTCAGCATCAGTAGCCACCTGCACATCTGGGATATTCACAGATATTTCTAGCTGTAAAAATAATTTTACAGATATTACGGTTCATCAGATGCAAAAGAACATCTATCAAATGCAAATTTTTATAAACCTCACATACTTAACAGATGTTCACCGTCTAGAGGGATCCTTCACAAAAATCATACCTTCTGATTTGAGAAGGAAGCGGTGGTATGAACAGGAGGCAGAACTGGTAGTGCTATCTGTAGCTAAGTGGAAGCATCAGACAACCTAAGGCCTCGTTTCTAGTCACTCATTTCTCTACCAAATTACATTATGCAGCTGAGATATTTTGTAGTGACTGTTTACCTCAAATGGGTTTAGTTAGTTTTCACTCTTTATCTGCTTTTTAAGTCTTCAGGAAGGAAAAACAGTTCACACTTATTTCCAAAGTGAGATAGGGAATAGACATACAGACACATAGAAACACACCCACTCACCATTTTACCTATTTTTGTTTCTTCTTCAGCTCTGTATTTTCACTGAGAACTTCAGACATTTGACAATTTCAGAAATGAGGACTTGAAATTTGACAGAAAGATTATGATATTTCCAGGAAGTTCTCACAAAAAACACTGCTCAATCTGAGCTGCTCTCAAAAGCTTGCGCTTTTTAGATACTTTTGACTGACCTATTTAAATTTTACAACAGCTGGGTCCTTGGGTCCTCTAACCACATCCCTCATGAGTACTCCTGTCTCCTAAGTGTTAAACCAGGCAACTTGGTTGTCATCCCCCCACATAATATATATTCCACATCTATGACATCAAAGATTCAGCAAAAGTTTCCATGCAGCAACTTTGCTGCCCATTATTATTCTAGAGACCCCTAGGTGTTTGACTGAGTTTTAAATTATTCTAATGTCTAATGTCTAATCCTTTGAACACAATCCCTTCCGAGGCCTTGAACATACCCTACTGCTCCCAAACCTGCACAGTTCCCTGGCACCAAAAAATATACGCCATTTCCTGTAGATACAATACCATGTGTTGCTACAGTGTTGCACATTCGAGTTTAATACAGTCTAAGGGTGCACATGAAATACAGGCCTGCACTCCAGGTGTGTAAGTTTACAACTCTACAAACCATCTACAAAAGAGTAAAAATGTACAGTATTTGAAAAAAACTAAAAAATACATAGATGGTCCCTCACTGACAACATCAGGGACTGTTGATCTGCCCCTGCCAGACAGAGCAAGAACATCCTTAAGTGGACTGCATCCCATGGAGAACACACACTGGAGCATGGACAAGGAAGGAGTGGATTCCACCAAACTCTACTGCAGGAACCAAAACAACAAGGGCTGGAGATTTTAATGGATATACATTTAAATTTTTTAACCCATCATCTGAGTTGTATGCTACATTAAGAAAAACATGAATCAAGGGAAAGCAGGTCTCACAAGAAACCAAGTAAGTACAGCTGTCGCTGGCCTGAGCTGGCTTTGGTACCCAAAAACTCAACACCACATGACACCTCTCCTGAGCAACCACGTAATACATGGAGCCCAAGGCACGGCTTAAATAACCAAAAAGGCCATTTGATGGACATTACAAGGTGAGGGGCAGGGCAATGACAAAGGGAATGAGAGCCATATATTTTTCAAAGAACAGAGAGAGAGAAGCTACGGCTAATAAGGATGTACTGGATAGTGTAAGACCTGGGCATGATACAAATGATATGAAATAAAGAGTGAAGACTGTACTGGGCATGGCTGGGATGTATATGCTGTTTTTTGGATTTGTAACTACAACAGTGTTGCTAACACATCAGTGTTTTTGCTATTCCTGCATGATGTCAAAGCTTTTTCCCTATTCTTCTACCCAGCAAGGGGTCCAGGGGGTAAGCATGAGGTCAGGAGAGCACACATCTAGGGCAGCTGACCCAAAATCAACAAAGGGAAATTCTGTATCATATGACAACATGCTAAGCAATAAAACTCAAGGAAAGGAAGGAGGAGGTTCCATTGTGGAACCATGGAACCACCATTTGTGGTTAGGGCATTTTTCTTCCAAAGTTACTCCTTCACAGATTAAGGCCCTGCTTTCCAGGAAGTAACCTGACAATGTAAAGTAGCAAACAAATTCCTTATTTTGCTTTTTATTTACACACTGCTTTTCCTTCATGTATGTAACTGTATATGAATAGGGAAATTTTCTGACCCTCCTTCTAATTTCTCCTCATCCCACAGGAAAAGGGAGTAAGCATGTGGATGTGTGTGTGCCTGGCTGCTGGTCAGGGCAGTCTGCCTGAAAGTTAAAAGTTTCTTGGCAAGGGGGACATGACATACAGAAATATTTTTGTCATACCCTCATTTCCTAGCATTCAAATATCAAGTGCTCCATTTGATCCATCTTGTGCCTCAAAACACATGGATAAGCATTGAGTCTGGACCTATATTCAATCCCAGTAAACAAACTGGTGAGTACCCTGCAGACCTATACACAGTTTGTAAACATAATTACGTTAACTGGACTTTAGGCTGATGCAGTATTAAGTTCAAAACCAAGCATACGTGCCAAGTAACATCCCTGCTACTCTCAGCACCATTCTTAACTTGAACTCAGAGAAAACCCAGATACTCAGAGATACAAATAGAATAAAATCTTTTAAAACAATCAGAACAAAATTACATATGCAGAACCCAACTACACAATACCTCCTCCATGGTTTCCTGTATCTGCACAGGAATTGGTTTTGGAGATCGAAGACCTATGGGAACAAACACTGGAGCCTTGTTTACTTCCTCTGGTGCAAAGCATTCATTTTCATCATCAAGCTCAAAGTCATCTGCCTCTGCTTCCTCCTCCTCTTGAGAAGCCCGAAGGGTGACAAAGGTTATCTTTGAACTTCTGGGTTCCTTCCCAGATTTTCTTCTCTGTGCAGTTTTCAAACTTTTGCCTCTGGTAACATTTAGTGTAGCACCTTGCCTTTGAATCCCCTTCTCACTGCAATCAGCTTCACATTTGGAGGCAGAAGAAGTAGCAGCTTTTAGCTCCAACACATGTTCTGGCAGTGCTATCCGTTTTGATGATCTCCTGAACTGCCCTCTAAAGTACACAACAAAAACAATGAAGTCCAAGACATTCCATAAAGTGGGATTCTACAAATCAAAACAAACTCATTTAAAAATAAAAAAGTTATGATTGTGACCAACAACGCAAGCTATTTAGTTCTTAATAGTGACAAGCATTAAATCAGAAATTTAATTTCTTCCTGTGTACATAAAATACTGATTCTCAATGCGTGTTAAGCAGTTTCAGAATGCTAGAAATCTTCACAATTAAACTTGAAAGATACAGAATTCTTTGGTTAGAAAAGTATTAAATAATTTTAATTTTGAGGGATATGGAAGTCACATACTTCTTAAGTCATGTTTTAAGACAACTTCCAGTCGTCTTTTGCTAAAGCTACATTTGAAGCCTCAAACTATGATACTTTAATAGACCAGACTACTCTTTACAAACTGAAACTGTTAGATGATAAGCACTTATCTGCTTTGGTTTCTTGGACAGCGTTCTCTTCAATAATCAGTTGATTCTGTTTCCTTCCTCAATATCACGGGCACAACCACTTTGAGTATCAAAAGTAATTAAAAACTTCTCCCCCCAAACATCCTCCTTGGTAAATTGGTGGAGAGTGGAAGCAAATGGCAGCAGAAGACACTTTTACCACTAAGTTTCTCTTTAGGTTAATCCCACAATCCCTGTGCCCCCAAATACAGGTGCTCTCAAGTCCTCCCCTATAAAATGAGGTATTTCTGTTGAAACCATGGGATGGATTGGTGAGAGTACTGGCTGTGTTCATTTTATCAGAATAGAGGCAGGGTAAGAGATATAGGGATATCTGCACGCATCTGCTAAGTTCAGATGGAAGACACAAGAACTGACATGATGCACTCACGTAACACATGGCAGAACTATGGCCAGTAATTACCAGTCAGTTGAGTTTACTAAACAAAACAGTTCTTTACCTCGTGAGATTGTCTGAATGTTTTTCCTGAGAGGCAGAAAATTGAGAATCATCATCTTGTTCTACTTGACTCTCAATCTCTGACGACATCCCTGGAGACTGGGGTGTAATGTCCTGCCTGATTCTCTTACAAGATGTTTCTTCAACATTCTCTGCAAAACTGTGTTTCCTTGTAGCTTCTGAGAAGGATCCAGCTTCCACTATATTACTGGAATTTTGCTGAACAGAGGAGATAATTATGACCATATTAAGTGCCAAACATTTATAACTCGTTTTGGTGACTTAAATTAGTTTGAGGATCTTGAGAATGTGCCCAGATGTCATCTCAGATAACTTAGGACATTTTTACTCATTGTTTTAATTTTGGGCTCTGTAGCAGAGGTGTCATTAACTGGCATTATCTATGATGCCTGAATTCCCAGTGCTGTTGGTAGTTAATAGACCAAGACCATGCTCAATTTATCAAGAGCACCAACTCTTCAGAAGCTGGAAAGATGAATCATTTTCTAAAATTACCGATTAATTTAAAGAACAATTTGCAGGAAGCAATTTTTTTTCCTGCCTTGGGAGCACACTAGGAAGAAAAAACTATCATACTTTATACAAAAGGTATTTAAATATTGTTCAACATATACACAGACAAACATCAGCAACCACAGTTCATCAATTATGGATACTTGGCAAAAAATAATATGTTAACTAGAAGATTTTAGTGATCTATATAGAAAATAGGGAACACCAGATAAACTTGACCAGTTATCCCAGCATTTGACAGAGATGGAACTGGTCTGGTCTAAGTTAGGCCCGCTGAGCAAATTTAAGGCCTGAACTTTGTGCACACTCATTTTAATTTTTAAGTCTACTAACACGTATTTTAGATAGTATCTGAAGTTAGTATCTGAAGTTAACTCCCTTATTTTCCATTGTTCAATGAATAACAGTAAATTATTTTTTAACAGTGTTGGCATATATTTATTATAATGCAAATTTCCGACCATATAAACCACAGAAATTAAGACAAAGCGTATATTAAATATTATCACAGTTTTTAGATTCTAAGTCCATTTATTCAGCATAATTTCCAATAGTGAATAAAAAAATTTCAAATAATCAAATTAACCTTTCCAGCCATATACTGGATTTCTGTGCCAGCTATGGTTCTAAGAACTTGGGCAAAAGGACTGAGGTGTAACTGGCTCAAAATGCATGATCAGCACTTACCACTGAGACATCTGCTTTTAATAACACTGAACACTCTTCTTCATTTTTGCTTTTAGTGTTGTCCTCTTCCCTGTTTTCACCTTCTTCGGGAAAATCACTTTTCCTATTAAGTCCCTTTAGGTCTGGCCTTGGGTTCCAATGGGATTCCCTTGCTCTCTGTTCACCTTCTTCTCCAGAACTTAATTTATCATTGGACCTATAAAAATATATTTCAACTTTTACTTCTGAAGAACTACAAAGTACACTCTGTAAGTTTGGCTTACTATTAGATATTTAATACTATTTAATTTCAGCTAGAAATGAACTTGTGTTTTGAATCTTTTTTTAGCTGCTTACATGTTAAAAAAACATAAAGGAAGAAAAAAATACTGAAAGAAGGAGGTAATTCGTCTGCAGCAGTGAACCTTCCTGATAACTTTTGGGAAAAATTTTTGGAAGGAAAACAAAAGTCATAGAGAGTAGAAAGTGTCAGCTATACCAACACAGGACTCCAAAACTAAGCAGCCATAGGAACATTATATTCACTAATTCCAGTGCTCAAGGTTCTATTTCGTTCAAAAAGGTTACAATTCTTACATCTGCTCAAATACATTCAGATCAGGAAGACAGAAATCTTGGCCTTCTAAACTCATGACTTGAGAAAGAGAGACTAAGAGTAATCCAGAAGATCACAGTTTAGTCAACCTCATCTCAGTCCCTGGGAAACGGATGGAACAAATAAACCTGGAACCTACTTCCAGACACATGAAAAACAACCTAACTTGGAGTAGTCAGCATGGATTTGTAGAGGGGAAGTTATGCTTGATCAACTTGATAACCTCTTTCAATGAAATGACTAGCTCAATAAATGAAGGGAGAGCAGTAAATAGTGTCTGCCTTGACTCAGAAAGGCTTGTAACACTGTCGAACACTGTCTCTTCTAACTTGCTTGTAAGAGAGCTGATGAAGTGCAGACTGAAAGTACACTAAAAATTGAGTTGTCGGGTTCCAAGCCTTGTAATCAGTGACAAAAAGTCCAGTTGGAGACCAATAACCAACAATGCACCCTGTGGGTCAATACTGTGTCAAATCCTGTCCAGTATCTCAACAAATGATCTGGATGATGGGGCAGGCTGTAACCTCGGCAAGTTCACGTATTAGACAGATCTGGAAGGAATTGCTGAGACACCCAGAGGTTGTACTGGCCTCCAGAGGGACCTGGAGAGGCTGCAGAAATGGGCTGACAGGAAGCTCAGGAAGTTCAGCAAGGGGAGATGCAAAGTCCTGTGTCGGGGGAGGAACAACCCAAGGCACCAGCACACGCTGCAAGCCACCCAGATGGAAAGAAACAGCCTTGCAGAAAAGAACCCGGCTGTCCTGGCGGTCTGCGAGTTGAACATGAGCCAGGAAGGTGCTGTGGCTGCACAAAGAGCTAATGGTGACCTGGGCTGCAGCAGCAAAAGTGCTGCCAGCAGGCCCAGGGAGGTGATCCTTGCCCCTCATTCAGCACTGATGAAGCCACTGGAAGCACTGCCCAGTTCTGGGCTCCCTGGTAGGAGAGACCTGGACACACTGGAGACAGCCCCTCAAAGGGTCACACAGACGGTGAAGGGCTGGAAGCATCTCTCCTATGACAAAAGGCTGAAGGAGCAGGAGCTGTTCAACCTGGAGAGAAGGCTCAGGGGGATCCCTTCAACAGTTACACAAAAACCCAAGGGGAGGGTGCAAACAGGACAGAGCCAGGCTCTTTCCAGGGGTGCCCAGTGACAGGACAAGAAACAATGGGCAAAGACAGGAGGTTCCTTCTGAACACCAGGAAATCCTGTTTCACTTATTTAACAGCAGGGTTACCAAGCACTGGCACAGGCTGCCCAGAGAGACTGTGGAGTCTCCATCCTTGGCAAGATTCAGAAGCTCTCTTGACACAGTATTAGGCAACCAGCTCCAGGTGACTTGACTGGGGGGTTGGATCAAAAGACTTAGCAGACCCTTCAACCATCAACCATTCTACCATCAGCAACTATGATGGTGAAAAGTCCACCGTCATAGAAGACAAGAAGACTGTGAAGTAAGGCCCTTATCTTGTTAGTACAAAGACTCTGGGACGTGATTTCAATGTAATTTATGGAAGAGATTTTGAGCAGAGTTTCAGAGACAGATGCAAACCAGAAAATAATTTCAGAAAACAGCAAAACTGAATTGATTTGAGACTGTTCTGTATTAAGACTAAGCAAAAGTTAGCTTATATCCTAACCCAGAGCTGTCACATGTAAATGGCACTATCTGCCTCATACTGCACACACATAAAAAGCATCATTACAGGAAGTTCTACTACTGGAAAGAAAAACTGAAGAGACTCAGAATATATAACACAGAAACATAAAATGAACTTGCTGTCTAGTTGCCACTCCTCAGTTATAAGGGAGTGCAAATGGCACTGCTCAGTCTTTGGTCCACATTCATGGAGCGCTGCACCCCAAGAATTTATTACTGAGAAATACAGACAGCTAAACCCTGTTTACTTAATTCTACTCTCACCCATGAAGTTCCTAAAAAGGAAAACAGCCTTGAAAAAAATCCTGTAATGCTGTTTAAATCTCTTACATTACTTAAGAATGCCACCTAGTGACTTGCACAGCACACAGTAGAGAACTACTAGTACAGCTCAGAGCCTGAGCTTCCGAAAGCAAGTGCTGTATGAAAACAAATGCACAAAGTTTTTAAAGGACTGTCGCGTCTTGCTCCCAGCTGATAAGTAAGTGCCATGCAGTCAGTCAGTCCCCAAACCACAGTGAGAAGGAGAATTGGAAAGAAAAGGTAAACCTTGTGGGTTTAGATAAGAACAGTTTAATAATCAAAACAAAGAAAATATAAAATAATGAAAAGGAGAGGCAGACACACAGACAGAGAGGAATAAAATGCAAGGGAAACAAGTAATGCACAATTGCTCACTGCTTGCTAACTGATGCCCAACCCATCTCCAAGCAGTGTTCAGCAGTCCCTGGCCAATTCTCTCCATTACTGAGCATGATGCTGCATTTCATGGAATATCCCTTTGGCCAGTTCAGATCAGCTGTCCTGGCCGTACTCTCTCCCAGCCACTTGTACACCTGCTCACTAGCAGACCATGAGACACTGAAAAGTTCTCAACTCAGGGTAAGCACTGCTCAGCAACAACTAAAATGTCAGTGTGTTATCAATACTGTTCTCATACTGAATTCAAAATGCAGCACTGTAGCGGCTACTAAGAAGAAAGTAAACTCTACCTCAGGTGAAATTAATGTAAGAGTTTACTTTGTCAACAGGTAACTTTACCTTTCTGTGGTATCCTGAATGCTTCCTACAGCATCTGTAGATAGACATTCTTCTTGCTCTCTGTTGCTGTGGCAGTTTGGTGATTTTTGAGAAGAACAAAGCATTTCTGATGTCATGCTTCTCAAATTTATGTCTAGATTGTCATTCTTGGCTGTATTTCCCACAAGCAACAATACCTCCATGTCATCCTTTGATTTGAGAAAAAAAACAACAACATAATTAGCACAAAATGTATCACCTGTAAAAAAAGTATTGCAGATTATGATCAAGTTGTTAATCTGAGGCAAAACTTCATTTAAAAACTTTAAAGTAGTTTATGGCACCATCACTGTTCCTTGTACCTCTAGGAAAGCATTTAGCTAATAAAAACAGATACTACAACCAATATAGTCCTTCAGGGGCAGCCACCAAGGAGCTCAGAAGAAACCCAGCAATAGAAACGCAGCATGCAGGTAACTATCCATGTATCATGAATATGGCTGGGATGTCAAAGTTCAAGTGAAGTCTTTAGATGTCATATCAATGTGTCACTAATAGAATTTTGGAAAACCCTGTAAAAACATCCAATACTGAACAAGAATTCTTACTAGGCTAAATTAATTAATACATTTACAACAGCTTACTTAGATGTCTTAAAAACAGCTAGTGTGAACCAAGCGCCAAAAAGTACAGTCAGAAATATATGAACAGAATTCTCACTTTTGAGGAGAGAGGGTTTTCTTCTGTCACAGGCAGATTCTCTCCTTGATCCATTTCTTCCTTATCTGGGGCAGCAAGTTTTTGTACTACTGGAGATTCTTTATTGCCGTATGTTCTTTCTAGGTTTGGTCTAGTTCTTGGAGACTCAATCTTTCCAAATTGTCCTGATTTCAGAGTGCTCAGCTTACATTCTTGGGAGGTAAATTTTTCAGCACTGGTGAATTTAAAGCAAACAAACAAAACCAAAAACAGATCAAACCACACTTGACTTTGGCTGGGAGGGAAAATAAGCACTTCTGCATTAAAGTTTTGAACCAACACTTACACATGAGACTACTAGATTGGTCTGTTTAAGATCAATAAAAGTATATTTTTAAATATATTTCTCATTTATGGTTAACTTTGGAGTAGGAATAACAAATGTCTTTGTGAAGACATTTTAAACATAAAAAACAAGTTGAGTTGCTAACCTTACCAACATCAAAGTATCAGCAGTCTAACACACACTAAAGATCTTATTTTAACAAGAGTAGCAGTAAAATAGAAGAGCACATAGGGGGATCAATGAAAGTCAAGTCTTTGACATTTTGCAAAATTTGTATGTTACATGTGTGATTGCTACTTAAGTAAATACAGACCCAGTTATAAAAAATCTTGGTCAAGAAGAGCTATGAGCTCATACAGATCAAGCATGCACCAGATAAACAATGGCAAGGAGTGCAGCTAAAAAAAATGTGTTCTGAAAACATTGAAGAAGCTGTTTGGAGGCACTGGCAATGAAATACTGTAGAAAGACAAAAGACAAAGAGCAGAGGAATTGACATTTGCAAAGGTGTCTCATTAAGCACAGACAAAAGCTTTTCAAATGCAATTTTGCTAAACTCAAACCTCACCTGCTTTGTTCAGACAATAAGTTTTCAGAAATAGAGGGCACCTGAGGCACCCCTTGCTGTTCCTGTTCCTCTTTGCTCAACACATCTGCTTGACACAATACAGCTTCATTTTCACCCTTAAATTTACAGTAAAAGAAGCATGAAGAAAAATACAAGTATGTAAGCTTCTAAAACAGACACGTATTTTATATACTAAAATAGAAACTATGCTATTTTCCAAGTTGGAGTGAAAGTAAGAATCATGTTATCATAGATCAATTTATATGCAAAAAGGAACAGAAGTCTTCACAGTCCCAGGATACCTAGACTTAAGGTCTTAAATACTACATGCACCCAAGCATTATGGGAAACACTTGTATTTAACATTCAGTCAACTCCCTAATACATGAAGCACTGTGGAAACAAAGTACTTCAGCAAATGGAAAACCTTTGAAAATTGGACACTGCAGGGGGCAGCACAGACACACCCAAGCCACAGAACACAACCTCTAGATCCGGAAGGCCTAAGAAGCTTTACGTCTGTATTTGCCACATTGGCTCCACACAGAAGCCACTCAAACACATCCTTCACCACTTCAGGCCTGTGACAGCTAGTAAAAGAGGAGCATCAGACCTGCTTGCTCTCTTTCTGCAGATTTGCCCAGTACAGAGCAGATGCCTCTGCATGGCTCACAAGCCACAGGTCTGAATCACAGCCAAAGCTGAACCACAAGGAACTAGCTCAGCTAGGGATGAGCTGAGTGTGGCACTGAAAGGGAGATGAGTGATGAATGCAGTACACAAGTACTTTACACAGGCTAAAGAACAAAACCAGCTATAACCATTTCAACGCAAGCCAATCCTCCAAAGTTTAGCTGTACTCCAAATCTAAAGCAAGTCGATGCAGATATCCCTACATCCATGACATGATGTACAACCCACAAAATGGTCACAGAGAATGCATCACACTGCAAATGGCTTTTGAGGATTTTCACAACTTTTACAGTCCCTAGTAGAGTATCTGTGGGGATACGAAGTGTCAGTTACTTGTATGAAGTAGAGGAGTACCAGGTACTGTAGTGATGAAGCCAGTTAAAGCTTATCAAATTAAAAAAAACCTTTTTTTTTTCATAAAAATGGCTGTCCACTGCCTTCACTTGAGACGTTATACTATATTGGTCAATACAGACTTGATTCATCCAATCAGGAAAGATGAAATGAGAAAAAAGGAGAATTTTTATGCATTTTTATTCTAGAGTTCATATTAAATGTCCATAATTATTTCTTACCGTGCAATCAAATCAAAATCAGATCCTTTGTAAAAAAAAATAATTAATACTTCAAGTTGTAGACCTCACTGATTTCATAACTACAATACCTCAGCTTATGAGGGTATGGGAATTTTTTTTCATCAAATATATTGCCTCACCTTCAGGCAATACAACTTCAATATTTTCATTTAACGTCATAAAACTGAACACACACTTCAAACTAACTTTGAAGGCAAAGCCTTACTCTTATTAAGGCTTACCATGACAGTATTGTCAAACTCATCTTTTTGCTCTGCTTCAGGCTTTTTCTTCCTTTCACATTCTGATATTTGTAACTCCTTCTTTCCAACAGCTCTTACCAAGTTTGGTTTGTACCTCTTTTTCCGTGCCAGCTGGATAGGTGGAAGAGGTGCTTGTTGACTTTCTTCATGAGTGCTGTTTTTGCTACCAATGCAAAGTTAAGACACAAAAAACAATCCAAAACTTAATGCAAATGCATATTACAAAAACAAACACAGGTCCATTAGTATTACATGCAAAAAACACTTGAGTTTTTAAGAGAAATCTCGTAAACAAGAAGTTCTGCTGAGTTTAAATTACAAACAACAATTTGTTCCAGCAAAAATTTCAAACCAATGGTCTTCTAAATAATTCCACAATAGAATCACCTAACTCACTGAAGGTGTTAACTTATTGACTACTTATTGCTATAAAACTGAAGCAATTTTCACATTGTTTCTCTGATAAGAAAACTAGTATTTCCCTGCTTATATGAAATGAATCCAGTCTTTCAAATGATGGAACAGCTGTAAAGAGAATGCTCATTGATTTCATTCTTAGCATAGAAGCTCCTGAAATTTTAGTACCACTATTGTTGGAACTATGAGAAAGGAAAATTTGTGCAGTATTTCCACTAGGCTATGACTGCCACATGGCAATCCATTGGCACAACGACTTCCTTGTAAAACGCTTTCATTGTTACAGTCAAGAATCAAAAGAAGCTAAGTCCTTACCCTGCATTAGTAGCTGAGATGTCATCTTGGTTAATTTCAGGTATACAGAACTGCACTTCACCATCCTGTGATCCTGAAAATGTTTCTGGGGACTTAGAACCTGGCCTCTTGGAAACCTCCCCAGAACAAAGTGACTTCTCCTTTCCCAAGGATTGTAGTGGGTTTAAGACTTCACATTTTCCTGCTTTCTGAAAAATGTGAACACAAGAACCAGAACAAATTGAAATAATAAACCAAAAGGAGACTTTATGATATCTATGAAGTTTGGTACTTACCACTCTCTGAAAAACTCAAGAGAGTTATTTTCACTCTCCTACAAAACTCCTCAATAACTGCTCACTAATGATTTCCTAGTCTTTCCAGAACAAATACACACTTTTTTAGTTAAGACAAAATAGCTTGAAATCAATATTTCTTCTGTTCTTCTTTCTTCTATTACTACTTTTCCCTTCTTCACTGTCAACTCTATAATGCCACCTTGGCTCAGAAAAACATCTGGACTCATAACAAGAGATACAGTCACCTTTTTCTCCTCACATATGACCAAGTGAAAAGTGCACAAGTTTTAATACAGAAAATTTTAGCTTTTGAAAAAATTATTTCAAGGAGTTATTAACTTTGTATTTTTTTAAATCATCGGTATTTCATTTCACGAAACCAAAAGCTCAAATATAACTAAATGAAAAAAGAAAAAGCCTTACATCTGTGTCAGGAGCGATGCATTCACTATCACACTGAGTCAAACTTTGTTCCTTGTTGGTATTTTTCTGTGATGCACCTTTATTATTTACATTCAGCACTTCCTTTCTAGTAGTTGTTGGTCTTAAATTTGGTTTTGGTCTCTGGAATCGACTCCTCAGTAGCGGAGCTGATGATACAACAGTTTTCTCCTCATCCTTCTGAGGATGAGATTCCCTACAGAACCAAACAAAAGCACAAGGGCATGGGACAATTCGGCATACTTGTACACAGCTCTCAGAGCAATAACAATGTTAGCAACATGAAAAAAGATCCAATAAAAACACAGTGATCATCACCAAAAGCCTGTGTATCTATAGGTAAGCAAAGGTAAGTGAACTGCAGCTTCCAGTTGAGACCTGGAAGACAAGCTGAAACATTCTGACATGATATATACATTTTACAAATGCCTTTGTCTAATCATGCTTAAAGCTACCCAGTAGACTTAGAGAACACCCAGGCTGAACATTTATTTTTAAGAGACACTTTAATGGGAAACCAGATCCTGTATTCAAGGATTTATATAAGCACACTGGGATGCCCTGTGGAGACCAACATGAAGCAGACAATTACAGGGACCAAGCACAAGCATTAGAAAACCACATTTATTTGAAAATTAGGCCAATACTCCAAAGATCAAATTAATATCCAACAGCATGTAAAAGTAATGCTTTCAAGCTCATGGGTGTTTTGCTAGTTAAAATCTAGTACTGTCTTGATTAAACATCTCCTTATATATATACAACTTGTTTGTAATGCTGGAGTTGGATGTAAAATGGTATAATACCTAGAGACACTGATGGCTTTGAACCATTCCTTCTCTCCATCTAAGCAGAATAACCTTACCCTGTATTGGAATCTGAAACTTCTTTCAAGACATCTGACAATCCCTTTTCACTTCCACAGCTTTCTGCTTCTGAGGACTTTTCTTGGAAACACTGTCTTGTATTTATTAAGTTCATCTCAGAATCTGTAGAAACATCTTCGAACGTCACACTAGATGGCTGAGCATCTTCATGAATTGTTAAATCCTAAGACAAATAAAAGTTCCACTCTATTAGGATGCAATATTTGCTAAATCTCTCTTTTAGGAGAGCAGAAGGAAAATGAGAAAGTTTTATTATTTCCTACAGAAACACTGAGACTTCTCTTGCTTTTTGTGCATCCAGCTAATCTCAGTGTCTACTATAAAAGTAAATGCTTTTTCTTTATATTTTATTTTTTAAGTGATTCATCTTCCAAGACATTTTTTCCTTGCATTTCTCTTTTCAGATCTGGTATCATAATACCACAAAGTGAGATATATTCAATTTTCATGTATGCTCATTTTGACTAGGGTAGAGTTAATTTTCTTCACAGTGGCTAGAATGGGGCTGTGTTTTGGGTTTGTGCTGCACACAGGGTTGATAATACAGAGATGTTTCAGTTATTGCTGAGCAGGGCTTACACAGAGCCAAGGCCTTTTCTGCTTTTCATACTGACAAGCTGGAGAAGAAATTGGGGGGGCCCCAGAAGGATGGGAGCAGACACCATCAGGACAGGAGACCCCAACTGACCAAAGGGATATTCCACATGAAACACAGCTACTAAGCTACATAAAGTGGGGGGAATGGCTTTTGTCTTCCCAAATAACCATTACATGTGATGAATCCCAGCTTTCCCGGAGACGGCTGAACACCTGCCTGCTCATAGGAAGTAGTAAAAGAATTTCTCTTTATGCTCTGCACATGAGTATAGCTTCTGCTTTCCCTATTAAACCTTACATCCAGCACTCATGGGTTTATCTCAGCCCATTTTCCAGCTTTTATCCATCCAATTCTGTCCCAGGTGCTGCTAGTGGGGCAGTGAGCAAGTGGCTTGGTAATTGGCTGCTGACTGGGCTTAATCGTGACACCATGGAGAACCCAAGTGCAAAAATGAGGAAATTTTATGACAATTTAGTTTATTCTGAAATAATAAATAAAGCATACAAAGCCTATCTCTACAAATGATGTGGTATGTAACTAGGTCTTTGTTACCAAGGCTTCTACTAAGGACCCAACAAAACAGTGTGTGTAAGCAACTGCTCAAGAAACTTACACTTTTGAGGCAGGGATCATTGTTTTCATCTTGATGATGTATCACATCTTTTTCTGCTTCTTCACCTTCAGCTGTCTTCTCTTCAGAATCTTTTTCATCTATCAGTTCTTTTTGCCTTGCAACAGTTCTTCCTAGATTTGGTTTTGGTCTCTGTATTCTACCTCTCTTCAGAGGTGTTGGATTCAACATGCTCCGTTTGCCATCTTCTTTTAAACCAGTTGTTTCATTAGAGCTGGAGAAACATATGTGACCCATGAAGTATATACCACATCTGAAAGCTGGAGGAGACTTGGAGAAGTGATTTTTTTCCCCCTTTTTTTAAACAGTTATTAACACTTACCTAAACAGTATTACTACTTTCTTGAAAGAATAAAATTAAAAATGTATCTACTAGGGACTGAGAGTTCAAATGTATGTTTGCCCTGTTATCTTCCTCTTTCCATTTGTGACAGGGTACCACACTAGAGAGACCTTCTTCTGGCCCATAATGGACCTCTCTGTATTCCTATCTAGTCTAAAGGCAGACAGACCTAATTTAATAAAGAGTTTAAAACAATTCACAAATATTCAGAGTTTTCCTTCAGTGTTTTCAGAAAATACATAAATAACTTTCTTATCTTACTAAGGGAAAAATATCAGTAGTGCATTACTAGAACTGCCAGATTCTTCTACACCTTTTTAAACCAAGAATCAAGTTACAGAGAAGGTTAATGAAAGAAATAACTGTGAAAATATTTTTCTGGCAGATTGTCAAACACGCTTTATCTCCATCCATCCTCTTCAACTATCTCCCTTTAAAAACAAAAGTTGGAGGCTTTGATTTTTTTATTTCTGTTCTTGGTTTAGATTGTTTGAGGGATTTTTTGGAGGGTATTTGGGGGAAAGTTGGCTTTTTTTAGTTTTTATTTTTTACAATCTCTTCTGTAAAACATTTTATTCTTTTTACACTATAGCTGCCACTTCTGTAGTGGCACACTGAAAAAAAAGACAACACTTAATAAATATGTGCATTAAATTGCTCACATATTTGATTTTTTTCTTCCTTTTATTTGATGCCTAACACTTAACTACACTTTAAGAACACTTACTCTTGTTTAAATACTTAAGCTTTAAAAAGGATGCATTTTAGTATTAAAAGCCAGTAGCTAAGGCTTGTTTTAGTTTTCAAGGGACTAAGTTTTCAGGTTTTTTTTGCTTTTATCATGACTGACTTATAATTTAAAAGCACCACTTTAAAACCAGAAGTGCTTAATTCATGTTTCATAAATTATTGAATTTGCCCTCAATTTCTGTCTCACTGCAGAAGTTTCTTCAAAAACTTCTATAAATACCACACTATAAAATACTACCAAAAGCAACAGGAATGGTAAACTGCAGGACAGCAGCACTTCTTATTTTTCTCATACTTACTGAGACGTCGTCTCCAGCACTTTGTCATCTTTTCCTGCAGCATCTTCACTGGTAACATCAGATCTATTACCTTGGTCATTATTCTGGACAGAAACAGAATATTATGGCATGAGCTGCCTTAGGTTTGTGAAGTACAGAATCACCTAACTGACCAAGTAACTGTTCATAAGAAGAGACAAAATAGATTGCTTATGACACACATACAACTACAGGGTACATGTACATTTCACAGTCAGACAGGTGCAGTAAAATCTAGATCAAACACCTCAAGTTGTATTTGCTGCAGGACATGAAAGATTATTGGTATCTACTGTGTGTGTAACAACCTCTCAGCATAGCTGAGGTTACTAAGCAATACCACACTGTCACTGAAGGGAGGTTAAGTAAGTGGCTAATTACTGCTCATATTCAGGAGCAGAAAAATAAAGAAAAAAACCAAAAAGATAATATTACTGGTGCATCCAGCAGCTTTTTAGCTAACACATTACCTTCAGTTATGTTACTTTATTAAATACCTTCTCAGTTTCCCCCTTAGGCTGTAGATGGGACATTTTATCATTTCCTGCATCTTTTTCAGGCTCTTCTTTCCTTCCAGATGCTCTTGTAACATTAGGTTTAAATCTCTGTCGATATCCTCTAGCTATTGGCTTTGCAATGGAAGTTTTTTCAGGTTCTCTGCACAAAGGATCCACAACAGTGACATTTACTCCGTAATACTCAAGCCTAACTAACATACAATGTCTTGCACAGAATTTCTTTACTGCAATTGTGTTGTCCTCAGAAAGATTTGCCCAAACTTACACAAGTTGCTTCACACGAGAAAAAAGGTTTGTTTAATCTTACATCGTGGGAAAATTCAATTAATCTATGTATTAAAAAGAGATTAATTTATCACACAGGGGAGGAACCTAACTAGACTAAATACCATAGCTGCTTCTGCAAGCATCAGAAGCAGAGCCATTACCTGATAACTGAGGCTGGGAGGAAAGCAAAGCCATAGTTATCACTTTCCCTCTCTCAAATTACAGGCATTGTTGATACTTCATAAAGCAATGCCTTCCTCAGCTTTTCAGAAAAGATGTACATACCTTCTACCATAGTACCACCTGGTATCATCAAAAAAATACTCAAGTCAATTTTAGATTATATTTATACAATCTAAAGATATTTATATTAAAGTGTCACAGTAATCACTATCTTTTTTTTCAGAGAACTATATGGAATAAATTAACAATTATAGTCAGTCCATTCCAGGAGACTGGAAAAGTGATCTCAGTACTTACTCAGATGCAGTACCCAAATCCCTGTTCTCTACTTCTGTGGCTTCATTTCTGTTTCTTCTACGGTCCTCTTCAGAGCACTGGAACTGAGGAAAGGAATATTACTCTTTGACAAGTGCAGGCATCTCTGTAGCAGTTCCCAAAATGTTACTTATAAGACTGTCGCTGGTCCACAGTATCCACATTGAGCAAAACAGATGCAGCATCAAGAACAACATACTAAGTAACACTCCTCTTTCTGACCTTTTCACCTGCATTTGCAAGGGTTGGAGAGGAAGCTTTGGCCTCCGTTTTGTCTTGTGTTGCTGTCTCCCTCCTTCCAGACAATCTCACTAAATTGGGTTTAGGTCTTTGCAAGCGCCTTCTATCTGCTGACTTTTCAGTTTTCCTTAAGATGCAAAAAAAAAAAAGTGGTATATATTATTACCAGCAAGAAACTTAAAGTCTTATATAGTTCAAGATGTACTTCAAGAGCATCACAGACTGCATGGGTCAAGACATTTGCATGCAGCAAGACAATAAACAGAAAAAAACCCATTGCATCTTTCTGATGTTAAAAGACATGCTACAATGTTATGAAGAGAGCATCAAAAAAACCTTAACAATTTTGCTGGCTTTCAGTGGAATCTACTGAAAAATACTTGAAGGAAGCATTTCCTGCTGTTACATAAATCAGAATATTTCTTCTTTTAGGGATTCCCATTTCACAGCAGTGTGATGAATTTTATTAAAAACAATGTAAATCTGCCCCATATACAATGTTTTGCATCTGCCTCTCCTGTTCCCCCATCCCCTTTCAAAGCTATCTCAGTCATGGAAAAACAAACTTCTTTCAAATACCTTGTCCTACTGACAACATCCACACGTTACTGAAGAATGGGGTACATACATCACTCTCTGTGTCCTTAACCATTGCAATGAAATGTCCTGGGATTCATACACTGACACAGCCCTACATCTTATCAATAATCTTCAGATCAGGAACTACTACCTTTTCTTACATTCTCCCTAGAACAGGACAAATAAAGCTTTGACAGTCTTTATCACAAGAGTGAGCTGCCAGTCCAAAATGGAAAGATGGAAGCGTGAAAACCAACTCAGCATTAACTAGCACCCCGTCTCTAAATCACCTTCAAAAAACTGTATCATGAAATAAGAAGTCAATGATCATGCAAAAATTAAAACCTTAGGCACAGACTTCTTTAAACACCATTTCTCAATGTAGAGAAATAGTCACCAAAATTAACTTCATAAAGGAGCACAGATAAGACAGAGACATTTTGGAGTATCTTGTATCTTAGAGGCTTGCACCAAGTTCTGAAGAGGAACAGTTTCCAAATACGAAAGAAGAAATACACCCCACACGATGTGTACAGCCAGTAAGCTCTGACGGACAACTATGAATGTCAAAGAATTCAGTGAGCCCCTTCTATTAAAAAAACAAAAATCAAATTTCACAGCCAAGCTGTAAATTTTCACATTTACCCACAATGTGGCAGAATTTCTTCATTCTCCTGCTGGCTGCAGAAAAACTAGCTTGTTTTTTTCAAAGATTAGCTAAGTCTTTATCCCTGTTCCTATCTACCATTTAGATCTTAGTTAATGCACTGCTACTCAGTAATCTAAATTTCTATCAAAAAACTTCACTGAATATGGAAAACAAATAATCATGATATCCTGACTGGTTCAACCTGCTATGGCCAATTGGAATTATATCCAAACTGAGTAGACAGAGGTTTAGTTGAAGTGCCACTGCAAAGTAAAATAATTCTGCTCACATGATTTCAGACTGTGAATTACCCTCTGATGCACTCTGCTTTTCTTCTGTTTTTTTCGTATCTTCATCCTGAGGAAGAAAAGAAATATAGAAAAGAAACAATAAACCAGTGCCCAGATGATCTTTTACTGTAATGTAAAGAAAAGCAGAAACAAGATTCCCACAATGGATGAGGGTGGAAGTGTCTGCTAGAGGTCTTCTAGTCCAACCCCATAACCAAGTGTAGGGGGTTAACCTGGGCCAGACACCAGGCACTCACCAAAGCTGCTCACTCACTCCTCTCTGCAGCTGGACAGAGGAGAGAAAATTTAAGACAGGGCTCATGGCTTGAGATAAGGACCAGGAGAGAGATCACTCACTAAATACCATCACGGGCAAAAAAGGCTCACCTTAGACATATGACTTGAATTTATTACTAACAAAATCAGGATATTTATTACTAACAAGAACAGGATAATGAGAGGTATAAATCTTAAAAACACCTTCCCCACACCTCTCCCTCCTTCCAGTCTACCTCCTACCCCAGCAGTGCAAGGAGACAGGGAATGGGGGTTATGGTCAGTTCATCCCACTGCTCAGGGAGAGGATTTGTTCTGCGGCACCCTGGGATCCCTCCCCCAGGAGACAATTCTCCATGAATTTCTCCACTGTGGCTCCCATCTCATGGGCAACAGTTCCCTGTGACCTGCTGAAATGTGAGTCCTTCCTATGGGCACCAGGCCCCCTCAAACTGCTGCAGTGAGGGTCACTCTTCCACTGGGTGCAGTTCTCAAAAACAGGCTGCTCCATCCTGGAGGGAGGGCCCTCTCTCCCCTGGGTCTCCCATGGGGTCACAGCCTCCTCCAGGCATCCACGCACTCTGGTGTGAGCACCTCCTCCATGGGGTGCAGGTGGTTCTCTGCATCCCCATGGATCCCCACGGGCTGCAGGGCCACAGCTGCCTCACCATGCTCTTCACCACAGCCTGCAGAGGAATCTCAGCTCCAGTGCCCAGAGCACCTCCTGCCCCTCCTTCTCCACTGACCTTGGTGTCTGCAGAGTTGTTCTTCTCATGTTCTCACTCCGCTCTTCTCTAGTCACAATTACAGCTCTGCAATCCCTTTTTGTTTTGAATTCTAAAATCTGTTATCACAGAGGTGTTACCATCATTTCTAATTGGCCCAGCCTTGGCCACCAGCATGTCCATCTTTGGAGCCACCAAGGAGTGGCTCTGCTGGGCATGGAAGAAGCTTCCAGCAGCTTCTCACAGAAGCCGCACCTGTAGCCCCTTGTTACCAAAACCAGGTCATGCAAAACCAATACATAAAGCCACCTGGAGCTGGTTGCCTAATA